>JAPPVO010000024.1:127375487-127840167 GCA_030407325.1 Camellia japonica
GCATTTTACATTTAGCAATTTAAATTACCTTAGTTACATATGCATCATGTGCCCGCCACGAGGAAATAATATTTCCACTCCTCACATCAATTAACCTGCAAATTCCAGAACTTAGTCCAGCTGCAATCCAAGATGGTGAAGCTACAGCTCCATCAGCTTGCATTTTGTTAGATCCACACGCACATAGAGCATAAATGAGAGAAGGGAAGCTGGATTCACCAGATTCACTCCTCCAGAGATGAAGTTTTTGACCTCGTGTAAAATCAATGAATCTACATGAAATAGTACAATTCAAAAGGCTGAACTGCATTAGAAGAATGTTGATTTTTTTTTTTTTTTTTTCTTTCCTTTTTTGGTTTATCTGCTTCAGCTAAGAATGCAAATGTCACTGTAAGAGTCTTTACCTGAGAGAACCATTCCCTGTGCCAACTACAAGCTTTTCAATGAATTCTAGGTGATGCATACAAGTGTACAAGCTCCCATCAAATGAAGTTGAAAATATTCCACTTAATAATTGATTGGAATTTAGCATATTGGGCTGATTGGTATTTATCTTTGATGTAGAAGTTGAAGGGCTAGCAACATGAGCAGAATTTGCTGATGATTCAGCAAATATAGATATCAGTTTCCAAACATGAGCAGAATATGCTGTTTGGCTGTTCCGAACATGTACTGTTCCATCACAAGAAGCTACCCTTTCATGGGACGACAGGACGCAAATATCATTCAAAACCTGAAAGCTGTAGAGTAATTAGAGACATATCAAAGCAGACAAAATGTTCATGTGACAAAATTCAACAACCTTCGAGAAGAAATTAAGAGACATTGCTCTACAGTTATTGAAGTCAACAACACTTATCACTCCATTAAATTGAAATGGTTCCATTTTGTACTGACCCATGACATCTAATAACAGTATGTTATGATATGAGCTATAACTTTTGCCATTAGATGGACTGCTTTTTATGACTACTTTCTGCCCAAACCCAAAGCAGACAAAAGAAGTTGTCCAGACAAAACAGTACCTTGGCCATCATTTATACAGTTCCATGACAGTAGTATTGTGCCTCCTGAATTGAAGAGATAGGGAACATTCCACTCGAGCCGGTATTTAATCTAACAGAAGTCTGACCCTGGCCCAGTCAATCTTTTTGGGGCTACGCTGTAAAATAGCGGGGTGCTGCGCTACACAGAGTAAGATGTACTTTTGGAAATCGGTTATTCTAGTAGAAATAGAAAAGCTTTTAGTTCTTTGATTCTTTCTGTGGTATAAGGGCTAGAAATAAATAATCGAGTAGCTCTATTTTCATTCCTCAACTTTTAACTAATAAATCACCATTTCATTCACCAAGTGGGATGCAAGCAGCATATGTTAGAGAACAAGAGCCATAAATATGAAAGATAAGTGAGATAAATAACTGGATCTCATTTACGGCTTCTGTAATACAATTTTCAAACTAACAATTACTACAGATAAAGCATAAGACAAGCAAAGGTTCCAGAACTCAAATACCAATTAATTGCAAACAATGGTGTCATACTCCAATTTAACAAAGGAATATAAGAATATACCTCCTCATGGCCATAATAACCAGATGTACAATTGATTCTTGACAGGTCCCACTTCTGAACAGTTCCCTTGAATCCTGGACCAACTCCTGCTGTAAAAACAGTACACTCATCCTGACAAACAGCCAAAGATCGTAGTGCTCCATGATGTGCACGGATGGAGTGCATTACAGATGCTCTGATCTTCCATGGAAGTTCATCTTTCAGACTCCCAACACGACCTAAAAAATCAGGCCCATCCCAGCTAGCTGCCGGACTAGGGAACCAATGCCACTGCTCATGTTTTCCAAAAATTGAGGGTTTTACATGCCTGTCAACTGGATCTTGATTAAGGTCATTTGCTCACTTATGAGGCATCAAGTTTTTGGCACTCCTATTTCCTTGTGATTGTGGTATTGACCAATGACCACCCAACCCCATTGAGCAACAGTTTAGCAGGATTGTATTCAGAAGATGCAGAAGATGTTGAGCTCTTACTAAAAACAGGCCTTCTAGAAATAATAGTCTGGACCACTTCAAGGACTCCCTTGTATATTCCCACTGAATCATGACAGTTCAGGCCTGTGAAGTGCAATAAAGTATAAATGTGCTTGAGCATGTAGAATTGATTGTTTTGTAAATAAAAATAAAAAATAAAAAATAAAAAAAGGATACTAGTCTTGGAAGCATGAAACAAGCATACCTTCCAGTTATGGCACCGTAGAAGGAATTGCTCAAGAAGCAACCATGTGGCACAACACTGGAAAAGTTTCTCTATACTAAGAAGAGAAGTAAAGGGGGGATACAAAAGCAACCTGTAAATGTCCAGATTAAGTTGACACAAACTAAAAATGACATTAAGGTAAGACGTTATGAATTGACTCCAATTGAAAATACTAGCACCCACACAAGGTCCATACGGCTTTCAATTGGATCCTCCTCATCTACTTTTCGTTTGGTAACCTTCAAGCTTCTCTCCAGAGAACCAGAAGTAATGCTGGTTTCTTGAGAGAAAGCAAGCTCATCGAATAGCTCTTTGAGTTTTGGCAGAACATGCAATGCCGTTAAATCTGGGCCAATTCGCTCACAAATTGCAATGAGACTTGTAGCAGCAACTGGTGAGCAGAAAAATAATTGCATTATTACAAAATTTTAACTAGTTAACCAGTGCATAAGATGCAGGTAAGTGAAAGAAGAGTATTTTATTGGCATTAATTCAAATTATCTAAGAAGATATGGGAATAAATCATTGAATGTAGTAGTGAAACAAGGTTAGAACAGAGCTATTCCTCTTTCAATTGACAACTCAATAATCAATTAGGATGAATCACTATCTTCGGGACATGTGGAGGGTGCAATGTGAGGCGCAGATTAGCAAAGTGTTGGAAAGAAACCATAGAAAAAGCAATGGAATACAGCTGCTCACATATTCATTGAAAAAGTAGAAAAGGTCAATGTGTCATGCAGCAAGCACACTTACTTAATGCCTTCATAAAGCGGCACAAACCTTAACTGCACTTGGTACTTGTGAAACTCAAATTATAATTTGGGACACTAATGCACAACAATGAAAGTTGTATCAGCAGTCCTCCCTCTCACGTGTACCACAGTGCCCCACCACGTGAGAGAGAGAACTGTATGTACAACCTTTGTGGTTGTAGATTTAGCAATTTTTATCCTACTTAATGGCTTATATTTTAAAAATGATGGCTAAATTGGAGCCATAGCTTCCATAATTTGTCATTATTGTTTAACTCAACCAACAACAACAAAAAATGGTACGACCATAATAAACAAATAATTCTTCATGTGTTGTCAACTAATCTCAACCCATCCAATCTTCAAGATGCACCAAATTCAAGATAAATGACACCTCTATCTCAGTAACAATCAGTATTTCATATTTCAAGTAGCTCCACAGGAAAAACTCTCTTTATTTCTTCATCCTTTTTAAAGGGATTCTTTTTGGATTGTTGATTCCTGATAATTGTTGCATAAAACATAAATAAATAAATCAAAGAAAAGGCTTTCATTCTTTACATGCAAGGAAAGCTAATTGATTGCGGCTCCTAGTTTGTTGATTATCATCTTAAAGTTGTTTATTTGTTACTGTTTCAATTCTCCATCTTCTTGCATTGTATTTCAGTTGTAGTTTATTGTTGGTTATTCTCTTTGAATCTACATCATTTGCTGTAGTCTATATTGTATATCCATTAAAGTTAATAATTTACTGGTATTTATTGATAAGTTTGTGTGCGTACTGAATACCGTACTAGATGATTGTGGATCGGAGCTCCGCACCTAATTGGACTATCCAGGAACTGAGACCCTGCAACAATGAGCACCGTTAGAGCTGTCCAGCCGGAGTTGACCGGATAACCCCTCTGGTGTGAGAGTAAGTGATCGGAGAAGATGGAAGGTGCTCTTTAAGTGTAGAGAGTTGTGTTTAAGTGAGTATGGTTCAGCTCAACTTAGTTACCTTCAATGTGAAGTGAGTGTAGTTTATATAGAACTCCTTGCTTGTTGCCCAAGATGGTTTCATGGAGCTTTGGTGCTGCCAGGTTCCCTTTAGCATTGCTCAAGGTAGGGGACCATCTGGTAGTTGACAAGGGGTGTATATACTCATTGTAGTCATGCTGATAACAAACCACATTCCCTTGATTAACCATTTCCGTAATTCTAGGTGAAGGGGACCAGTTGACCACCGTGGCAGCAACTGCACATGATGCACTCACAGCTTTCACGTTTCTCTAAGAGGTTCCCTCGGCTCGGTACCGCTGTGCCTCGGCTTGGCCCTTTGCGAGATTGCTTGTAGAGGTGGGCTGGCCTAGTAGAATATCTTTGTATGGGCTTAGCCCACTTCGGTTCGGTCTAAGGATCAGGTCCTGCAACTCGACCCAGCCTAGCATCGTAGCTGTACTGATATTTCCACTGCAGGTTGGGCCCAAGTGCTTGAGGACTTGGGCGGATTGTTGATAATGGAATTGGGCTTGATTGGCTTATCCACATGTTCACTTGACCACTTGGATTTAGGCTTCAGTAGATTAGGCCGGCCGAAGGCTTGGATCCGACCCATTTCATATTCAGCCCTTTCATTTGCCCCCTAGGTCACGCTAAGGTTCTCTTTGGGGGGAGCTACTGCTCTGTACTCCAAGCGTCGCGTCGTTTTGGATCTGCTCTAACTCGGCCTTGGTGATGGTTCAATCCTGACACACGCGCCCTGCATGAGTCCTTTCAAGGTGACGCGTGGCGGCACTGTATTGGTGCGCAGAGATAATGCGCCGACCCTGTACAGAAAGGCGTGATTCTGTTTCTTCGCGCCGGTTGTGTGTAATAAATGCCCTAGGGGTGTCAATTCAAACCCCTTTGTCTATCAAACCCCTCCGTCTACCACCAAAACTTCAAAAGGAAAACCAGAACTCTTTCGCTTTTCTGCCTTGGTGACGACGGAGCTCTGCCTAGACACTTATTGCCATTGTTGCTTCCGTTCTCGTTCCAGTCTCAATAACCTTCTCTTGTAGCTATCCCCTCGTCAAACCTCTGTAAGTTCTTCTGAAGCTTCCTTTTTCTTTCGTTTTTTTGTCTTGGTTGCCTTTCTTGGCACTTGCACCATTGTTTCCGGCGACTAGCTCTGTTTCTTGTTTAGTTGACTTTTGTTCTTGCTTTGTTAGGTCTAGATAATGGGTAAATTCTGTGCATTGGTGGATACCCCTGAGGCCATGGCCTTGTTTCACCAAGATTATGGTATCCCTGACGATGTTACCCTTTCGTTGGCAAAGGTTGATGCCAAGCGCATGGGTACAAAACACACTGCTGCCTTTCCCATCGCTGCTATTGTTGAAGGAGGCGTTCGGTTTCCTCTGGAGCCGTTAGTCTGTCGCTTTCTGCATCAAGTCCAACTTACCCCTATGCAAGTGTCTATAAATTTGTTCCGAGTTGTCTGTGGTGTGTGTGCTTTGAATAGACGATTAGGCTTGAATCTGGACATATGGGACATTCTGGGTTGTTACACCCTTTCTCACAATAAGGACCACAGTACCTACTACCTTCGAGTCCGCTCTGCTGATTGCCATCTTGTCACTGGTTTGCCCGACTCTGACAAACATAATGATGATTTCCTGCAAGTTGGGGGGAACTAGGAGTTCCCTGCTGGGACTGAGTTCCAATTTGAATGGATGCCTCAAAAAGATGGCTACCCAGGTCTGAGTCTTGTGTCCCAGTGTCTTTGTGCTTTTGTTTTGGTTGAATATTGTGCTAATGTTGTTCCTCATCTCTACAGAGGCTTCTCGTTTCCAGCGCAGGCCGAAGTGAGAGAACGTTGAGGCGATCAAAGCTGTTTTGAGATACAAGAATAGGTCTGTCCCCAAACTGTTGGAATATCAAGCGACTTATCGTTCCACAATCCCGAAAAAAGCAAGGCTTGCTGCATCCCTTCTCGATTCCGATACTGAAACTGACACACCTCCTGCCCCCTTAGTTACAAACCGTCGTCGTGGTCGGAGTTTATCTGTTGAGAGGACCCCTTCTCCTACCCCCAGATTCACAGAGGGAGGGTCGATGTCGAAGAGAAGGGTGTTGGTAGACTTGGAGGCGGAAGCTTTTGGCTCTTCCTCTGCTCTGCAGGCTCCCCTAGTCAAGGCCGAGCCAAAAAGCCTTATGGATGTAAAACTGGAGATAGGGGCCTCTGGCGCTTCTGCCGCTACTACCGAACTTGTTGCTTCCATCACTGAAAGGGCGAGGAAGAGGAGGAGGTGGGAGACCTGCAAGGCTATAGTTGGAGAGACCTCTGAAGATCCTATTGATGACGAGACTTTTGAGAAATGAGAGCTGCTTATGCTTCACCAGGGCAAGCCTATTTCTATTTCTGACTTAGTTGTTGCTTCTGGAGACTTTGCTTTTGATTTGACCAAGACGCTATTGATGCCAGTAGATATGGCAGATCATAATGGACCTCGGGACAATCCAATCTTGAAGGGAACCCTTCAAATGATGACTGCTGTGAGTGCTACTCCATTTCTTTTTTGTGTTCTTTACTGGTTTATATCATTTCTTTTTCTTTAATTCCTGTTTGTTTGCCACAGTGTATCCAGAGGATGCATTTTTCCATCACCCGAGCTGAGGAACTAGAGAAGGCCGTACTGGAGGCCGCCATGACTATTGAGAGGTTGATAACAAGTTTGGAAGCTGAGAAGGAGGGGCGCAAGACTGCTGAGAGGGAGGTATTTCGTCTGAGCAAGGTTATTACTTCGATTGAGAAGTCCATGGAAGCTGCTATTGGGTTCCAGGCTCAACTTGAAGGGAAAGTGGCTGGGCTAGAGGCAGTTATTGTGGTGATGGCCGCTGAACGTTTAGCTTTGGAAGCTAAGCACTTGCAGCAAGGTTGGGATGAAACTGGAGCCGCTTATAAAGAAGAGGTACTGGTATTGCAAGACAAGCTTTTTCTGAAGGGTTGGGCAAGTGCTCTGACCGCTACTCAAATTCTTGAAGGGTCTCTTTTGTTTCAAGATATTCCTGTTCCCTTAAAGTCCTTGGGTTTGAAGGCTGCTGCTACCCCTGCTACTCCTCCAGCTAAGATTTCCCCAGGAACTGATTCTGCAACCAAGACTCTGGAGAGCGATGCTGCCAATGAAACGGTGAACGTTGAACGGGGTGAAACCCTGGAAACTGAAGATGTGGGAGATGTGGTTAAGGAGGCTCCTGCTTTCCAGGAAGTTGGGGCTGCCTCTACTTTTCCTCCCCAAGATGGTCCGGACAAGATTGTGGATGCTACTCCTGGAATTCCTCCTGTTGATGAAAGTTGAAGTGACCTTTGGAATGATTTGAAGTTTTTCTTTTTTCATTTTGCTTTTTCTCCTTTTTTACTTTTCTGCTGTACTGGAGCTTGGTCTTCCTGGCGAGTTGCCCTCCTTAAGTTGGTCAAGACAATTTTTCTTTCTTCTTGTTGCTGTTTTGTGAGGCCAGCTGTGCCTTTGATAGAATTTTCCTTCTGATATAGCAATCTGATATGTTTTGCTTTCATACTTGCGTTGTTCATATTGTTTGCCCTGGCCGAGCACTGTTGGGTCCACAGGGCCGAATAGATGCTCGGTCTGCATGGTTGCATTGATCTTTGTAATTGAATGAGAGTAACTTACTTAGGTCCAGGTTGACTTCAAGAAAAACAATTGTTTGCCCCCACTTGGAGCTAAGTAAGATTGGTACTGAAGAACTCGCTCTCTGGGAGAGCTGCTTAAGTTGATGTTGATTTTGATAGCATAAGTGCCATTGAATGGGACAAAAAGATGCAGAGGAAAGATGTCATACTCAGGTCCAGGTTGGTACCAAGAAAACAATTGTTTGCCCCTGCCTGGAGCTTGTAGACACCCCATTTTTGACCGTCCTCAAGACTTGGACGTCACCGTTTGAACACTCGGTGATCATCCATGTTTGTGTTCGTCCTGAGTTCCCGGAGGTCTCGGCTACGCGCCTTGCCTCAGGATCTCTCGACTAGACTGTTTTGTGTCTGATTTTGCACCAAACACTTGTGTTTTGCTTTTGAAGAGTAGGGAATGGCTTGTTGGCCATCCCCACACATCACCGGCCATGGCTTGAGGCCACCGGCCACTAGTTTGTTGCCACCGGCGAAATGTTTGGCCGACCGGCACTCTTTGTAGTCGACCGGTCATCTATTTTGGTCAAATTGCATTTTTGGCTGGCCGACCACTGTTCATCTGCTTTTGCAGATATTTTTATGCCAGCTGTGCTAGTTGGCATACACTTTGCTCCCCTCCATACACGTGTATAGAGGGATCTCCCTCTTGACTAGCTTGTTTGGAAAGCTTTACAAGAGGGATTGTCTATAAGAGGGAGCCTCTTCTCTCTTATTTGGGGTTGGACAATTCTTTTCCAGAGCTCTAAGTTTTAGGGTTAGGCTGCTGAGGCATTGGAGGGCTGTTCTTAAAGTTTTGGAGCTGATTCAACCTTGGAGGAGCTGTTGGAACACCATTTTTGAAGAGGGTCAACAGGGGTAAGAACTTGTCCCTTTTTACCCCATTTTTGCATAGCTTTTTAGCCTATCTTGCAACTGTTTTTAGACTTAGTATATAACTAATAAAAGTCTTGTTTTTGAGTGCTTTAAATAGTTGTTTAAGAGTGTTTTGAGCTTTGGGGTTGTTTGACCCCTCTTAAGCCTTGGTAGGCCCCATTTTTGTGCTATTTTGTTGAGCTCCGGGACCACATTGTTTGGGCCTCCTCACCACTGAAATCTTGAGAGATTTCAGTGGTGAGGATGGTGGTTTAGGGTCCCAAGAAGGAGAGGGCCACCTTCTTTCCTTGTTGTCCTTGAAAAGGGCAATTTTTGCCTCATGTGTAAGCATCTTGTTTAAGTGTATGATGGCCATGCCTTAGCTGTTTTTTTGTGCTTATTATGTCATGATATAGCTCTGTTTTTACTTGGTTTAGACACACCTTGCATGCCTTGCATACATGTCTTGTAATGCCATCTTTTTGCCTTAACATGCCTTGTGCTTTGAGCCTTGTTCTAGCATGTTTTTGGCCAAGCTTTGTGAAGCTTTATGCTTGTTTTGTTGTGCTAGAGGTCTGTTTTTGGTCATTTGAGTTGTCCATGCCTTGCTTTGTATAGCTACTATGTAACCTCTCTTGTATGCCTTGAGCATTGACCCTTCTAGCATGCCATCCTTGCATCATTTCAGTGGTTTGGAACCACTTGTCATGTCATTTCAGTCCTCATGGTATGCTCGTATGCTTGCATTTGATGCCCCTTTCATGCTTTAAAAGGTTGGTGTTTCTTGCTCTATGTTTGTGCCATCGTGTATGCCTCTAGGATTAGATCATTTAGATGTCATCTAAGTGGTTTTTGGGGCTTACTTTTGCATGATTTAGGACTGTTTTATTTCATTTGGACCATTTGCTTCATATGTCATATGGTCATGGTTTGAGGCTTTGGGCTTGCTTGTATGCTTAGCTTGTCTTGTTTACTTGGGTTGGCACCTTTATAACATGATTTTCAGAGCTTACAATGCATGCCTTTAGTCCCATTTTTGGTCTCTTTTAAGTGTGCTTAAAAGTTGCTTCTATATGCCTAAGTGTTGGACTATGTGTACATGCATGTTTGTATGTCATCTTGCCTTCATTTCCATAGCACTTAGCCACTGTTTTGGACTTACTTATACCTTGCATGCTTTGATTGCATCATGTCTTGCATGTCCACTAACTTGCATACTTGTTGATTGCTTGCTTGTTTGCATTGTCATGTTGCATATTAGCTTGCATGCCTAGGATGCATTGCATTGACATGCATGCTTAGCCTCTTGAATTGAGCATGATAGAGGTTGAGCTCCTTGCTTGTTTATGTGCATTCCATTTGAAATCAAAGTGCATAACTTGGTTTCTTGGGCCATCATGCATGGAAATGCGCGATTGGTGGTCCGAGAACCGAGAACCATATCCCTTTGAGTCACAAACATGATAAGGGATGTGTTAGTGCACACATTTGCTTGAAATGCATTGCTATGCCTTGTTTTGCCCTCTGCTGCTGTCAAAACAGGATTCTGCAGGAAGGTTTGGCCGGCCGGCCATCTTTAGTGCCGACCGACCAACAATTGATGGCCGGTGATCATTTCCAGTGGCCGGTGATCATTTCCTTTGGCCGGTGACCATTTCCCTTGGCCGGTAGTATCCTACAGGGTTCATAGAGTGCACCTTGGGAATTTTGCAATGATCAGAGGAGCAGAGCAGGAAAAACAGAGGCAACTTGTGCATGGCAGTGGACTTCCGAGCGGAGCCGAGCATGCATTGCATTGGGCCCTCTTCCCGAAGCTGTTTACTGTTTCATTAGATTAGTTAATTTGCTTAACTAGTTTAATTGGTCTGTAATATTTAATTAGCCTGTAGGTTAGTTAAATCTGTATTATTCTTTCGGTCCCTCCGAGCGAGGGCAAATTTGTAATAAGTGTGGGTGCGTGTGTGCATGTCTTCTAACCCCCACTTCTTTCTCCCTTTTACTTACCTGCTTTTGATGGTTAGTATTAGGACATGTCTAATTTAGCATCCTTATGCTATGCATGCGTGCATCATTCATCAGTATTGCATGCACCGGGCTCGGCGCATCATGCTAACAGCATAGTATTCCAAATCTAACTTGAATACGTGCTACTTGTTGCATCCCACATGCCATCCTAGGATTAGCCGAGCCTATCCTAGTGACATTCCGTATGCGTTGCATTAGCCACTTAACATGGACTTGGATCATGCATGATTGCTAACATGTTCTATGTTTTTGGCTTGGAGTACACTGTAAGTGTTTTATGTTTTAGCATCTCGCATGAGTGTGAATGTTAACATGACAGCATGCTTACCATGTGGCTAGATGCTTATGTGATATAAATTGCTTGAATGCCTGTGGGTGAAGGTTGGATTGTTTGAGTTGGGACAACTCATTGAAATCCGTGTTTTAGCCTACTTGCGAGTAGCAAATCTCAAATCATTTTCCAAATGAACGGATATGCAATGCTTTGTTCCAAATTAGGCGATCTAGTCTATACTTTTGTGTTGTGCGCATCACATAGTAATTCTAGCTAATAACCGGAATAAGAGCTCATAATGTTTTCAAAACAAGATATCATGGTTAGTAGAGGCCGATCTTCGGATCAGGCGAGAGGGGGTGCTCATAGCTTCCCCAATCGTACCCAAGTTCCCGAGCCGAGGCAACTTTGGTGATGACGGACACGTGTCCTTTGGCAAACGAGTCAGGGTTTCCTAAATTTCCCAAAATAAAATATTTAGGTGGCGACTCTGTATCTGGCAAAGCAGTCCATGTTTGGCACTTCTTTACAAAAATCTGTTTTCTCAAAACGATTTGCTGGATTTGGACTCTTTGGTTCAGATTAAGAACCGTGACAAAATGAGTCCGAACTGTGGCACGGAGGCCCTCACGCGGGGCGCGTCCACAGAGCTGAGTAAGACCACTGTTGAAATGTAATAACCCGACCCTCGTATGTGATTCTGATATATTTTTAGTCCCTTATTCTGTGCTTTCAAATGCTTAATGTGAAACTTCATGAGAAATTAAGTTTAAACCCATAGATCTTATGATTTGAAACCCATATTTGTTTAATAAGAAAAGTATCTGTCATGTTTAGAATGTTGAATCAGAAATTGAGGGCCTTAGAGACTTGATAATCTGGAATTGATTTTATATTTGAAATCAGCATAATTTTTAAGTAATAATAAGCCTTGCTGTGAAATTTCAATTTAGGATGATTAAACGATTGATTTTTGTCCTATTCACTTCTTATATATATATGTGTTCTTAAACATTTGACTTAAGAAAACCTAGCTCACATATTTCTTGGGAGAGGATAGAGGGAGTAGGGAGAAAAGCTAGAAGGGAACTTTAACAAAGATTAAAGATTGAATAACCTAGAGAGAATTTGAAAGATCTAAGCTCACAAGTCATAATCCGGGAGAAACAAGCGCACCGCTACTGCAATGTGAGTAGTAGTACTGTACTAGTACGCTTTCCTACAGCTAATGATTACTATTAGCATTCTGTAAGCGCATGCCAATTATGTAACTTATATGAATGTTGAAAGGATGTGAACGAATAATGTATAAGAATGGAAACATTTTCATATGACTCCGGAATTCTATAAGACTCTGACATCTGGGCCTATGGCCAATCTGTACTTTATGATATGAAACAAAGTGCTGTACGGAACTAAGTGCTACAATGTGAGTCACCTCTAGAATCCATGCGAGACACCTCTTGAGTTCATACATGCATGAAAATGGCTTAATGCCATTTCGTTTAAGGGCTTAATGCCATTCTGTTTAAGGGCTGAGTGCCAATCTGTTTAAGGGCTTAATGCTACTCCGTTCAAGGGCTTCAAGCCATTATGTTTAAAAGCCGGGCCTAAGGTCGTTCTGAAAATTAGTACAGAATCAGATTAACCACATGACCTCTGCATTTATACACGCATTGATATGTATTACATTTACGTTGAGCATTAATTTGTTTAAGTACTATTATGCACTGAGCCTGGCTCACTCTGTGTTATGTCTGTCTCTGTAGGTAACCGACCGGGAGGTCAGTCCTAACCCATGACATCTGTTCTCTTTTGTCAACCTCTGAGTGTCCAAGCACTAGACGAAGCCACTTATGTTTTGCGAAGTTTTTCTAAGATGTTGGCTCATACTTTAATTTCCTACTTAAGGATGAATGTATACAACTTCCTTAACCTGCGATGTTTTTGTTATACGCCCAATTATAGGGCTGGGTCTGTATATGTGTATGTATATAACCGATGCTCAGATGCATGTTTCTGTATATTGATTTCGTGTTCAGTTGTTTATGATCCTGGCATAGTAGTGATAGCTCAATGGAGATTGTTTTATGTTATTTTATAAGATTTAATGCTTCCGTTTAGGCCCCGTATGTTATGTATATCAGGCTAAATGTCCGTTTCTGATTAGGTCATGCCCAAACTTTTAGGGGCGAGTTTAGGGCGTGACAAGTGGTATCAGAGCCAGGTTTTGCTATCTCACACACAGATCCATTGAGCTTTAGGGTGTCTAGAAAAGACTAGGCATTGTGCATGACATCTTGGAAGTATATGAAAAGATCGATAGCAACGTTACATGTACGCTGCTAATGCTAACAATTTTGAACTATGTCTATGTTATACAATTGATTGTTGTGTAGACTAGGGTGAGAACAAGAACAGAAGACCCGGAAGATGCTACCTCTGCACGGTTGGACAGGATGGAAAGAATGATTATGGAGATGGCGGAAACCTTACGGCAACAACAGCAGCAACAGCAACAACCACAACCGCCACCACCACAGGTACCTCCACCTGTAGTACAAGATTTTCATGCTGAAGATCGAACTATTACCCTTACCAAGGAGTTTAAAAAGATGAAACCGCCATCATTCAAAGGAGGAATAGAACCAATGAAAGCTGAAGCATGGGTGTTGGGAATAGAGAAGTTCTTCGAAGTTTTTCCTTGCATCGAAGCTCAAAAAGTACAACTGGCTGCCTTCACTCTTGAGGACGAGGCACGGAGATGGTGGATGCTTACAAGGACCATACACCCAGGATTAACATGGGATAGATTCCTAGAACTGTTTTATGACAAGTATTTCCCTCAAAGTATGCGAGATAAGAAGGTGACAGAATTCGAAACTCTTAGACAAGGGAATAAAACCGTTGCCGAATATGAAGCTCAATTTGCAAAACTAGCCCGGTTTGCACCTCATATGGTGGACACAGATTACAAGAAGGCGCGTAAATTTGAAGGGGGATTACGGAGCGCTATCCTGGACAAGGTCAACATGTTGAAGTATGTCGATGTGTTGGAAAGGGCTGTTATAGCAGAAGGAAACCTCGCTACTCAGAACCGAATTTCTGAATGGAAAGGGAAGAGGCAGAATGCTCAATGGTCAAAGGGGACAACTACTCCACCAAACAAGAAACAAAATTCAGGGACTTCAAATACTTCTACTCCTAGTCATGATTCAATTCCTGTTTGTCCGGAATGTGGAAAGAAGCATCGAGGAACGTGCTACCGGAAGTCTGGAGCCTGTTTTCAATGTGGCAAAACAGGTCATTTGATAAGGGATTGCCCTCAAAGGAATCAACAAAACGCCAATAGAGCTGCTACCAATTCAGCAGGGTCTACACCAACTTCCAACACCAAGACAGCTGCTAAACCTACTAACAATAAAGACACTGCGAGATAAGACAAGGTGTTTGCATTAGTTCTGGGAGATGTGCAAAGTGCGGCCACAGTGGTGCCAGGTACATTTATTGTTCACGGTCATTCTACTCATGTATTGTTTGATTCTGGCTCCACCCACTCTTTTGTGTCGAAACTATTTGCTCCTAATTTAGATAAAACTGAAGAAAAACTGTCTTATATGTTGTGTGTGTCTTCACCTTTGGGAGACTCTATGATCTGTGCTTCTGTATACTTATCTTGTGAACTCCAACTTGGGGATATTCGGGTGTATGCTAATCTGTTACCTCTCGACATGACCTATTTTGATGTTATTCTGGGAATGGACTGGTTGAGTGATTATGGTGCAACTATAAACTGCTTGACTAAGCAAATCAGTTTCCACCCTCCGGGACAAGCAGAGTCTATTTTTCAGGGATAGGATGTGACTTCTCCACCTTATTTGATTTCTGCAGCAAAGGCTTGTAAATTAATTCAGAAAGGATGTCAGGGGTATTTATGCAGTGTTTTGGAGGGGCAAGGGATGAATGGGGTTATTGACATGATTCCAGTTGTCCGTGAATTTCCGGATGTTTTTCTAGAAGAATTACCAGGGTAGTTGATAGACCGTGAAATTGAGTTTACAATTGAAGTGGCGCCGGGAACTCAACCTATTTCTAAGACTCCGTATAGGATGTCACCAGTTAAAATGAAAGAATTAAAGATTCAATTGCAGGATTTGCTTGATAAGGGATTTATCCGTCCGAGTGTGTCTCCTTGGGGTGCACCAGTTCTGTTTGTGAAAAAGAAGGATGGAACACTCCTGACTTTGTATTGATTATAGGGAACTCAATAAAGTAACGATCAAGAATAAGTACCCATTGCCACGGATCGATGATTTATTTGATCAGCTTCAAGGAGGACAAGTTTTCTCAAAAATTGATCTATGGTCTGGGTACCATCAATTGAAGGTCAAAGCTGATGATGTTGAGAAGACAGCTTTTTGAACCCGGTACAGTCATTATGAATTTCTGGTTATGCCCTTTGGAGTTACTAACGCACCAGCAGCATTTATGGATTTGATGAACCGGGTTTTCAAGCCCTATTTGGATGAGTTCGTGGTAGTATTTATTGATGACATCCTCATTTACTCGAAGAATGCCGAAGCCCATGAGGGTCATCTTCGCTTAATCCTACAAACACTTCGAGAAAAGAAGTTGTACGCTAAATTGAAGAAATGTGAATTCTGGCTACAAGAGGTGGCATTTCTGGGGCATGTAATAACAAAGGATGAAGTCTCTGTAGATCCACACAAAATTGAGGCGATTGTGAATTGGCCAACTCCTACCAATGTGACTAAGGTGCGTAGTTTTATGGGGTTAGCAGGATATTACAGGAGGTTTGTTCAAGATTTTTCCAAAATTGCTGTGCCACTTACACAATTGACCCAAAAGGGAGTTGCGTTTGAATGGTCAGAAAAGCGGGAATCTGCCTTCCAGGAATTGAAAGCAATATTGACTACAGCGCCAGTTCTGGCCTTACCATCTGGTACTGAAGGGTTTGTAATCTACAGTGATGCTTCGCATAAAGGGCTTGGTTGTGTACTTATGCAAAATCGAAGAGTTATCGCTTATGCCTCTCGACAGCTAAAACCCCATGAAAAGAATTATCCCACCCACGATCTTGAGCTAGCAGCAGTGGTTTTGGCTTTAAAAATATGGCGACATTATCCGTATGGCACTACCTGCGAAGTTTATACCGATCACAAAAGTCTCAAATACCTTTTTACCCAAAAGGAGTTGAATATGCGACAGCGACGGTGGCTAGAGTTGATTAAAGACTACGATTTGCAGATCCATTACCATCCTGGTAAAGCCAACACGGTTGCAGATGCACTTAGTCGGAAAAATATGGGAGATTTGGAAAATCTATTTACGGAGCAAAAGGAGTTGGCGATTGACTTGGATAAAATGAATTTGGATCTGGTGATACGTGGTCAGGAGGCCGTAATAGCAGTAGTGATGGCTCAACCGACCTTACTTGAGGAGATTAAGCTACATCAAAAGGAAGATGAAACTCTAAGGAAGATATGTGATGAGTTAAAGACAAAACCAAAATCGGGGTTCAGCTTAGTGGATTCAGTACTCAAATTTCAAAACCGAATATGTGTCCCCAATGTGTTGGAACTTAAACGGAAATTGATGGAAGAAGCACATGCCTCGAGATTGTCAATGCATCCGGGAAGTACTAAAATGTACTGGGATTTGAAACAAAACTTTTGGTGGCCAAGTATGAAAAAGGAGATCGCGGAATTCGTCTCTAAGTGTTTGCAATGTCAGCAAGTAAAAGCGGAGCATCAGAGACCAGCCGGATTATTGCAACCCCTTCCAATTCCGGAATGGAAGTGGGAACATCTGACCATGGATTTTGTTGTGGGGTTACCACGGACACCTCGGGATATGAATTCTATATGGGTCGTTGTAGACCGATTAACTAAGTCCGCTCACTTCCTACCAGTAAAGACTCAGTATAATGCAGATAAACTGGCGGTAATTTATGTGAATGAGATTGTGAGGCTTCATGGTATTCCGGTCTCAATTGTGTCAGATAGAGATCCAAAGTTTGTTTCAAGATTCTGGCAAAGTCTACAGAAAGCAATGGGTACAGAATTAAAGTTTAGCACAACCTTCCATCCTCAAACAGATGGACAATCCGAGAGAACGATACAGACGTTAGAGGATATGCTCCGAATGTGTGCTTTGGATTTCCAAGAAAGTTGGGAAACCCACCTACCCTTGATCGAGTTCGCGTATAATAACAGTTACCATTCAAGTATTGAGATGGCACCTTATGAGGCTCTGTATGGAAGACCGTGCCGTTCCCCCGTGTGTTGGGCTGAAATTGGGGATAGATCATTGCTAGGGCCTGAAATTATTCAGTTGACAACTGAAAAGGCTAAGATTATTCGGGAAAGGCTGAAAACTGCCCAAAGTAGACAGAAGAGTTATGCGGATAATCGACGAAGGGATTTGGAATTTGAAGTGGATAGTCATGTGTTTGTAAAAGTCACCCCAATGAAAGGACATCCGAGATTTGGAAAAAAGGGTAAGTTAACACCCCGGTATGTTGGCCCCTTTCAAATTCTGGAAAGAGTGGGCCCGGTAGCTTACCGAATGGCCCTCCCACCGAGTATGAGTCAAGTACACAATGTGTTCCATGTCTCTATGCTTCGGGGAAACCTTTTGGATCCATCTCATGTCATAGATTACCACCAAATTGTGTTGGATGATAAGTTAAGTTATGAAGAAAAACCGCTTCGAATTCTGGATCGACAAGTGAAGCAGTTATGCAATCGAGAAATTCCAATGGTAAAAGTAGAATGGCAAGAACATTACGGAACCGACGCTACTTGGAAAAAAGAGGAGGAAATGCAACACCAATATCCGCATCTGTTTCCGTTATGAGGTAAAACAAGTTTGAGGGACCAAACTTATTTAAGGGGGGGAGAGTGTAATAACTCGACCCTCGTATGTGATTCTGATATATTTTTAGTCCCTTATTCTGTGCTTTCAAATGCTTAATGTGAAACTTCATGAGAAATTAAGTTTAAACCCATGGATCTTATGATTTGAAACCCGTATCTGTTTAATAAGAAAAGTATCTGTCATGTTAGAATGTTGAATCAGAAATTGAGGGCCTTAGAGACTTGATAATCCGGAATTGATTTTATATTTGAAATCAGCATAATTTTTAAGTAATAAAAGCCTTGCTGTGTGTGAAATTTCAATTTAGGATGATTAAACGATTGATTTTGTCCTATTCACTTCTTATATATATATGTGTTCTTAACCATTTGACTTAAGAAAACTTAGCTCACATATTTCCTGGGAGAGGATAGAGGGAGTAGAGAGAAAAGCTAGAAGGGAACTTCAACAAAGATTAAAGATTGAATAACCTAGAGAGAATTTGAAAGATCTAGGCTCACAAGTCATAATCCGGGAGAAACAAGCGCGCTGCTACTGCACTGTGAGTAGTAGTACTGTGCTAGTACGCTTTCCTACAGCTAATGATTACTATTAGCATTCTGTAAGCGCATGTCAATTATGTAACTTATATGAATGTTGAAAGGATGTGAACGAATAATGTATAAGAATGGAAATGTTTTCATATGACTCCGGAATTCTATAAGACTCTGACATCTGGGCCTATGGCCAATCTGTACTTTCTGATATGAAACAAAGTGCTGCACGGAACTAAGTGCTACAATGTGAGTCACCTCTAGAATCCGTGCGAGACATCTCTTGAGTTCATACATGCATGAAAATGGCTTAATGCCATTTCGTTTAAGGGCTTAATGCCATTCTGTTTAAGGGTTGAGTGCCAATCTGTTTAAGGGCTTAATGCCACTCTGTTCAAGGGCTTCAAGCCATTATGTTTAAAAGCCGGGCCTAAGGCCGTTCTGAAAATTAGTACAGAATCAGATTAACCACATGACCTCTGCATTTATACACGCATTGATATGTATTACATTTACGTTGAGCATCAATTTGTTTAAGTACTATTATGCACTGAGCCTGGCTCACTTTGTGTTATGTCTGTCTCTGTAGGTAACCGACCGGGAGGTCAGTCCTAACCCATGACATCTGCTCTCTTTTGTCAACCTCTGAGTGTCCAAGCACTAGACGAAGCCACTTATGTTTTGCGAAGTTTTTCTAAGATGTTGGCTCGTACTTTAATTTCCTACTTAAGGATGAATGTATATAACTTCCTTAACCTGTGATGTTTTTGTTATACGCCCAATTATAGGGCTGGGTCTGTATATGTGTATGTATATAACCGATGCTCAGATGCATGTTTCTGTATATTGATTTCGTGTTCAGTTGTTTGTGATCCTGGCATAGTAGTGATAGCTCAATGGAGATTGTTTTCTGTTATTTTATAAGATTTAATGCTTCCGTTTAGGCCCCGTATGTTATGTATATCAGGCTAAATGTCCGTTTCTGATTAGGTCATGCCCAAACTTTTAGGGGCGAGTTTGGGGCGTGACATGAAAGTTTGATCTTGAAGGATTTATCCAAGTCTGTTCCAACTTTGTTTGGATGCAGCAGTACTGATGTATTGATGTGATAATACTTAAGAAATTATGTGATTGCCAAGAAAAAGAATTGGGCATCAAAAAATTTGTTAGGGTGGTTTCCACCAAGCAGTTCCACTTGGCTAAGATCCATTTTGGTGGCCAAACATAACTCCACCAAGCAATCCCACTTGGCATGTTTGAGTGCAGACCAAAACTAAATTCCATTCGGTCGTTCCGAAACTTTTTCCATTTGGTTAAAACCAAAGCTAAATCCATTTGGTAAACACCAAAGCTAATTCCGTTTGTTAAACACCAAAGCTAAATTTGTTTATTTTGAAATATGCCCCTATGGCTTGGGTTATAAAATCCAAGTTAAGTAATAATCTATTCTGACCACAAAGCTGTACAGGTGCTTGGAAACAAAATTCAAAATTTTTTTTTTGAAAATTTTTTTTTTTAAGAAGCAATTTTCATTAAGCAAAAGACAAATGCTTTTACACTTGATAGATAATTGTGGGGTGCAGTTTATTGCTAGTACTTTTTAAGGTTTGCTACATTCCAGGGCCGAGGCATGGCCTTGCCCTTGATATCCTTCAAGTAGTATGCTCCATTTCCAACAGTGACTTGAACCTTGTATGGACTTTCCCAGTTAAGTCCTAATTTTCCTTCACCAGGCACCCTTTTGTGATTCATGACTTTTCTCAAAACCAGTTCCCCAGGTGTGAATTACCTTGGGAAAACTTTTTCGTTGAAACTCTTGATGAGCTGCTGCTGATAGGCTACAAGTCTGATTAGTGTTGCTTCCCTTCGGCCTTCTGCCATATCTAGTGCTTGTGTAATAGCCTCCTCATTACTTGCATCTTCAAACAATTTTGATCGGAGGGTTGGGAGACCTACCTCAAGTGGAATAATAGCCTCCATTCCGTAAGTTAGGGAGTAGGGTGTTTCCCTCGTTGAGCGCCGTGTCGTGGTTCAGTAGGCCCATAACATGTGGGGTAATTCTTCAACCCACTTCCTTTTTGCACTTTCGAGCCTCTTCTTTACTCCGTTGATGACGGTTTTGTTTGACGTTTCTGCCTGCCCATTACTTTGTGGGTAGCCCGGAAAGGAGTTTTGATACTCGATCCTGAGGTCGGCACAAAATTTCCTAAAGATCTTTCTGTCAAACTGTGTTCCATTATCTACAATTAGTACCCGTGGGATGCCAAAACGGACCATGACATTCCTCATGACAAATCGCTTTGTGTCTGCTTCTTTGATGCTTGCTAGTGCTTCAACTTCAACCTACTTGGTGAAATAGTCGGTTGCAGCGATGAAGAATCATCTATTCCTAGTGCCCCATGCCAAAGGTCCAACGATATCCAGACCCCACTGGGCAAAAGGCCAAGGGCTAGTAAGTGGAGTAAGAGTTTTGGCTGGCTGATGAATCAGTGGAGCAAACCTCTGACACTTGTCACACTTCTGAATGTACCGCTGTGCATCTTGCTGTATCCGCGACCACCAGTACCCATGAGTGAGGGCTTGGTGCGCCAATGACCTTCCGCCAATGTGGCACCCACAAATCCCGTCACGAATTTCGTAAAGAACATCTTCGACTAGATTTGGATGCACACATAATAGATAAGGACCGAGATAAGAGCGTCGGTATAGCTTCCCAGATGGTGAGATCCAAAACCGAGCTGATCTGTGTCGAACTTTGTTGGCTTCCTTTTTGTCTTCGGGGAGAGTGCTAGATTTCAGAAAAACAAGTGTTGGATCCATCTAGCTCGGTTATAGGTTATTGCAGAGGAGTAGAGATGCAATGCTTGGTTCTGGCACAAACTCAACCCAAACTTTTCTAGCATCTTTGGCATCTACTGATGAGCCGAGGCAGGCCAGAGCATTAGTGTGACTGTTTCTATCCCGATTGATTCGTTCCACTCGTATGGATTGGAATTTTTTAAGTAAATCTCTTGCCCTGTCTATATACATGGCCATTCTTTCATCTCATGTTTCATAGACCCCAATGAGTTGGTTGACAACCAACTAAGAATCACTAAAACCAGGAGTTGTTCTGCACTGAAGTGTTCAGCACTGCATAAACCAGCTAACAGTGCTTCATATTCTGCTTCATTGTTAGAGGCCTTCCAACTAAGCCTGAGCGCTTGCCCCCAAATGAATCCTTCTAGGGATATAAGTACTACCCTTGCCCCCAAGCCTCGGTTATTGGATTATTTGTCAATGTAAGCTTCAAGATGTTACCAATGAAGAGTTTCCATGCTTCTGAATCTCATTACTTTCCTGGTTCGGTGGTGCGTAAGCACCTGTACCGAGTTGGGGTTTTGATATTTGGTGCTCTAGGTGGGAGCGAATTCGACGACAAAATCCGCCAAGACCTGAGCCATGATTGCTGTCTTGGGTTGATACCAAATGTCAAACTCACTAAGCTCAACCATCCATTTCACCATTCGGCCGGAGAAATCGGCTTGGTTGAAGACAGATCTGAGGGGGAATTTAGTAAGGACATTGATGGTGTAACCCTAAAAGTAATGTTGTAGCTTCCTTGAGGCGATAAGTAGTGCGTAAGCCAACTTCTCCAAGGGCATGTATCGTGTCTCTACATCTAGGAGAGTCTTGCTAACGTAGTACACCGGCCTTTGTTCCTTTTCAACTTCGTGAATCAGTATTGCACTTACGGCGTGATATGAAATTGCCAGATACAGGTACAGTTCTTTCCCTTGTTATGGGGTAGATAGGAGAGGTGGTGTACTGAGATACTTCTTGAGGCCTTGCAGTGTTTCGGTACATTCAGGACCTCATTCAAATGTAGCCTTTTTCCTTAGCAGCTGAAAGCAAGGCTTTATTCGATTTGAAGACTTGCTAATGAACCGATTCAGGGTAGCTGCCATTCCGGCCAGCTTCTATAGTTCCTTAGCCTTTGTTAGTATTTCGAGCTCTAATATTGCTTTGATTTGATCTGGATTTGCCTCGATTCCTCTGTGAGTCACCATGTACCCTAAGAACTTCCATGTTTCTACCCCAAAAGCGCATTTCGAGGCATTGAGGCGAAGTTGATGGTTTTTCAGGATATTGAAAACTTCTCTCAAGTCTGTGAGGTGGTTTGTAGCAAACTTGCTTTTCACTACCATGTCATCTATGTAAACTTCCATAGTTATGCCGAGCTGCTCTTTGAACATTCGAGTGACCATTCGCTGGTAGGTTGCTCCGGCATTCTTGAGGCCGAATGGCATTACTTTATAGCAGTAAGTGCCTCTTAGAGTAATAAATGCTGTCTTCTCTTGATCTGGGCCGAACAGTGGTATCTGGTGATAGCTTCTATAAGCGTCCAGAAAGCTCATACGCTCATGCCTTGCTGTCGAGTCTACTAGTTGGTCTATGCGGGGCAAAGGAAAGCTATCCTTGGGACAAGCTCTGTTAAGGCAGGAAAAAGTTGATGCAGACTCTCCATTTTCCATTTTTCTTTTTGACTACAACTGTGTTAGATAGCCATTGTGGGTACTGGATTTCTTGGATTGCCCCCGCAGCTAGGAGCTTGTCTACCTCCGCAATTACTGCTTCGGTGTGCTCAACTGAGGACCTTCAGCTTTTTTGCATGATGGGCTGAGCGGAAGGGTTGACGTTGAGTTTATGGCAAGTAAAATCTGAATTCAACCCTAGAGTATCATATGCTGACCATGCGAATTCCTCCATATTTTTCCTCAGCAAATCCAGCAATTGAAGCTTCTCATCAGCGCCTAGCGAGGTACCGATAAGGAAATACTTTTCTGGATCATCTTCCTTTACTAGGACTTTTTCCAAATCCTCTACTATCTTCTCTGCTGGGGTTCCTCCGACATCTTCGAGACCGGCTGTTCGGCTACTTCAACTGTCTGAATCCCATTGCAGAGTTGTTTAGCTTTCATGGTTTCCATAAAGCAATGTTTTGATGCAACTTGGTCCCCTGAGATCTACTTTACTCCGTGTTCCGTCAGGAAGCGGATGAGCTGGTGGTAAGTTGAGGGGACTGCTTCCATTTGATGAATCCAAGGACGACCGAGTGTGGCATTGTAAGGAGATGGTGTGTTAATAACCAGGAATTCTATCTGAAGGGTCTTTGTCCCAGCCACAACTGGCAACACTATCTTGCCAAGTGGCCATTCAGGCTGTGAATTAAAACCGACCAACGGAGCTGCCGCTAGGGTGAGGTGCTGCTTAGAGAGACCGAGCTTCCTAAACAAGTCGTAATACAATATATCTGTTGCACTACCTTGATCTACCAAGACTCGTTTCACGTCAAATCGTTTCCCAATTCCCACAGTTATAATCAATGCATCAGTATGTGGGTGCTGAATACCTTCTAAATCCTTCCTAGTAAATGAAACAGTGCATAAGGGAGGCTTAGGTACTGTCAGTACCTTTTTCGGCGCTGGCCCTACTGACATGACTTGCTGAATCTGTACAGCTTTTGCAATTTCTTCTTGAAGTGCCTCTTCGCGCTCGTGACTGGTTGTACCATGAATTACATTTATTATCAACCGAGGTGGATGCTCGATGTTCGGTTCTGGTAGGGGGTTCCCTTGTTCGGTCACCACTTTGTCCTGATCAATGTAGTCTTGGAGGTGCCCAGCAGCTACCAAATCTTCCAGGTGTTGCTTCAATGCTCTGCAATTCTGGGTCATATGCCCCCGGTCTTGGTGATAGGTGCATCTGAGCTTTTGGTTGCGCCGAGCTGGATCTCCAGCATTTTTGGTGGCCAAGTAAAGAATGGCTCTCTCTTGATTTTTTCCATAATAGGATAGATTGGTTCCTTGAATACAGTTACAACTGCTTCATAGGATTTAGACTTGTTTACTTTATTCACTGCGAGTTGGTGTTTCCCTCGGTCTGCTTTTCTTTTGTTCTGAGTTGTTTGTTGAGTTGATGCTACCTCGATGGGGATTTGATCGTCTTCGAGGCGAGCGTATTGTTCAATCCTGGGACACAAATCTTTTAGTGCTGTGGTTGGGCACTTGGTAAGTGATTGTCTCAGCTTGCTTTCTGGAGACAAACCGTGTTTAAAAGACATTACAGCCATCTGTTCACTGCAAACGTTTTCCTCCAGATCGTTATATTCTTCCGAATACCTTGTAGCATAATTACGTAGTGTTTCCTCTTGTTTCTTTTGGAGACCAAACAAGGTGTCTGGTTCTTTTGGGATCTTAGTGTTGGAGATGAATCTGGCCAAGAACTCTTCAGAGAGCTGCTTCCAGTCATAAATCGATCTGGTGGGGAGACAATTGAACCATTGAAGTCTGAATTCTCGTAAGTTGGATGGAAAGACTTTGCACATTAGTGTCTCGTCTCAGCTCCATAAGGACATTATCTACCAATAATGGCTGATATGTGTTAGTGGGTCTAATTTCCCATCGTATGACGTGAACTTTGGTGGAGTGAATTTCTTGGGGGGTCTCATAGCTTCGAATTCTGGAGAGAAAGGAGAGGAGACGAGCCGATCCAATGCTCGGTGCTCTCTCTGATGGACAGTACGGTCAAGGCATTGAGCCTGATGATCTCACCGTTGCTCATTTTGTCTATTGCAGATCAACCAAGTATGGAGATCCTGAGGAGGATACTCTGTTTGTTGGCTAGCTATTTTTTGCCTCTTGGCTCTTTTCTGGCGTGAACCATGGGTGTGGTTGCTCGCTGCTTCACTTTGCACCAGGATTGGCTGACTTTGCTGCCCAAATTCATTTCTGGAGGCCTTCTTCACTAGTGGTTCACAGGATGGGCTCCTCTGGTGCAGACAAGAGGGCTCTGCGTCAGTCCTCTTCCCCGTCGGGTCGCCCATCACCCTTTTGAGTTGTGCTTTCAGTTCCTGTATCTCCATTCCCATGGAATTGATGATTCGATCTCTGTAATCCTTCTCTAATAGAAAATGGTGGGAAGAACCTCCAGCGAAGGGTTGTCGATGCTCAACAGATTCAGGAGTTCGATTGTTGTTTCCGGTCTGTTCCTCCATTACTGTCGGGAGTGCCAAGCCTTTATCCTTCGTCTTCTCCGTTTGTGGAGTCAATGCCGAGGTTGGAATATCCTCAATTCCCATTGCCGGAATCAAGTGCAGAACTTAGAGATAAAGCGTTCCACGTTCACCGCACCAATTGTGCGTACCAAATACCGCACTAGATGATTGTGGATCGGAGCTCCACACCTGATTGGACTATCCAGGAATTGAGACCCTGTAACAATGGGCACCATTAGAGTTGCCCGGCTGGAGTTGGCCGAATAACCCCTCCAGTGCGGGAGTAAATGATCGGAGAAGATGGAAGGTGCTCTTTAAGTATAGAGAGTGTGTTTAAGTGAGTTATGGTTCAGGGTCAACTTAGTTACCTTCAATGTGAAGTGAGTGTAGTTTATATAGAACTCTTTGCTTGTTGCCTAAGATGGTTTCATGGAGCTTTGGTGCTGCCAGGTTCCCTTTAGCATTGCTCAAGGTAGGGGACCATCTGGTAGTTGACAAGGGGTGTATATACTCATTGTAGTCATGCTGATAACAAACCACATTCCCTTGATTAACCATTTCCGTAATTCTAGGTGAAGGGGACCAGCTGAGGTGGCAGCTTGCACATGCATGCACTCACAGCTTCCACGTTTCTCTGAGAGGTTCCCTTGGCTCGGTACCGTTGTGCCTCGGCTCGGCCCTCTGCGAGATTGCTTGTAGAGGTGGGCTGGCCCAGTAGAATATCTTTGTATGGGCTTGGCCCACTTCGGTTCGGTCCAAGGATTAGGTCTTGCAGCTCGGCCCAGTCTAGCATCGTGGCTGGACTGACATTTCCATTGCGGGTTGGGCCCAAGTGCTTGAGGACTTGGGCGGATTGTTGATAATGGAATTGGGCTTGATTGGCTTATCCGCATGTTCACTTGACCACTTGGATTTGGGCTTCGGTAGATTGGGCCGGCCGAAGGCTTGGATCTGACCCATTTCATATTCAGCCCCTTCAGTTTGTTTGTCACTGTTCTATAGGAAGATGAATAACAATTCTGTGTTATCTCAGGACAAAAAGCAAAAGTAATGCAAATATTAAAAAAGTAAACATGCATAAGCTATTGTTAAGAGATTAGAGCAGGAATTTGAAACACCTGAAGAACTGTAGTGTCCAAACTAGTTTGCATGAGAACCATAACGTGCAGGCAACTTCCATCCTGAACAAGTATGGTAAATGTCAAATCAATTTATGATTTCAAATGTTCAGTTTAGGATAAGAGCAATGCTAGAGATGCCAAATGAATTACCAAATATTCTACCAAATACTCACATGGGTGTGGGTTCCATGTGGCGTGGGTCCTACATCCATGTGAGTATTTGGTAGAATATTTGGTAATTCATTCGGGATCTCTAGCATTTTTGTTAGGATAAAGGTGGACCAAGTAAAAGTGAATGTCAAATCTCATACTTCTATCAACTCCTTTATAACCACCTCCATCGGTAAGATTGCAAGGAGGAGACCATCCAATGTCATTAAGAGCTAACGAACTCCAGATCTGCATGTGTTCTGGCTTAGTCATATATGAAGCATCGACGCAAGAGTTATCAACATTTATTAGTAATGGTATAATTTGTCTGACAACAAAATTCTCACCCAAAAGACCACCTATAAAACAAAAGCAGAAAATTAGCTTAACAAGCTGAAGAAGCACATTTTCTAAAAATATACCAGTCTAATGACTCCATAAATTGAGAATACCAATTCTAACCAAAACATCAATTCCATCACTACAGACCCCTTTACCAAAACCATGGATCAGAGGTAAGATTGTCTAGAAATGACAAGAACAGTTACCACACTACAAACGACAACAACAAAAGATAGCACACTGGAGCAGGAAAGAAAATTCTAGATTTGTATAGTAATCAAAATTTTAAGTTGCTACATCTATCAAATCACAAAAGTGAGAACAAAAGATTTGATTGAACCTGATGAACTGTAACTGGTACACCAAGCTCTTCAGTAGAGACAATGAGCAGCACAGAAGCAGCAGCAGCAGAACTCTTGTGAGGTGAAACATATAAATTTGATATAACTGAAGGATGTATTGTCTCCAGATGCGCCTATTTACCAATTCGGTGCTATATTTCACGCACAAATGAGTCTTGAAGAACAGAAACCATCAAATGCAAATACCCAGAAGCCTGAAAGAAATGACTCAGTAAGTAAGAAATTAAAACAGGGAGTCATGCATAACAGAGCATTTAAGAACATGTTTACAACTAGCCTGTAGAATCGTTTGGATGGCATGCAAGATGAATGCCTTTACTACTTTCTGTTTCAGACATTTTGAGAATTCTTTCAGTAGTATATACGCCCACTCAGCTTCAATATCTGATACAGGAGTCACTACAAGCGATAAGCAATAGGGAGCACACATTTCAGCTGCAAATGGACCCATTGCTTTGAAGGCTCCTTCTTTTGCAAAATTTACAGCATAACGAAGACATAATCCATTTTTCGCCAAAAGTTGAAGAGGGTTGAGAACATAGTTCTAAATATCGGCCGATACGCTACGTATCGGCCGATACGTATCGGAAAAATGGGGTACCGCGACGGATACAGGCCGATATACCACTGAGATTGAAAATCGCAGGAGTATCGGCCGAGTCCCGGTACGTATCGGCTTATAAGCGTTACACAAGCCGTTACACAAGCCGCGACGGGCCGATACTCACCGGTTCGGACCGGTACGGGAAAGAAAAAGTTGAAAAACCTTTGAAATGATTTTTAAAATTTCACCGCCGCGACACCCGATTCCCGATGCGTACCGATCGATACTACCGATACCGATACTCCGCGATCGATACCGTTACGTTATCCGATACCGCGATTTAGAACCTTGGTTGAGAAACAAGTAGGATGACCTGGCTGGTGTTGAAAAGTATGGAGATTCCAAAAGGCATTTGGCAGAAGGCCTCCTAATAAAGTTGAGAATAGAAGATTAAATTAGTTTGGAGAAAATGCGAAGTATTGAGGCCCTTAGATTTTGTAGTCAGATGAATTTAGGAAGGACTCAAGACCAAACATCCAAGTTTGACAGAACGCTTCAACCACTTCTACCAGGGTAAAAGAAAATTTAATGACAATACCTCCTCCAATCCTTCTGAATGCATGCCTCAACAATAACTCTAGTGTGAGAGGGAAGTTCTTGCATCTGTCTGGGTAAAACACTACTATCCAAGTATAGAGCCAATGAGGTTGGATCAAATAATGGCCTCCTCAAATGAAATTCAGCTAAAATGCATCCAATAGAAAATATGTCTTTCGCGATGCTTCTAAAAACTCTTACACCGAGATGATTTCTGCCTCCAAAGCAGTAACTCTTGATATCGCACAGAAGTGACATCATCCACCTCAATATTCTCGAGAAGATTATGTAAGTCAACAATGGATCGCAACCAAGGTTTTAAAAAGCGGCCGCAACCATTACGTAATGCCGTTACGTAACGGTTGTCATGGTTACCGCCACCCGTTACGGCCGCTATAGCAGTGTGAGAGAAATTTACATGTGTAACAGTCGTTTCGGTGTTACGTAACAGCCATAGCGGTACCGTAACGGTCGTAACGGTCCGTTATACACCCTTACACCCTTTTACAATATTATGAATAGTTTTCTTTTCAAAAAAAAAATAAATTAAAAGCTTACAAAAAAAGAACAAATACTCAAGTGAACTAAACTCCAAAAAAAAATTAAATAAATAAATAAAATTTTATATGGATTTTTTTTCTTTGTAGTTTTTTTTTTTTTAATTTTTTTATTTCATTACATTAGCATGCAAAATAAAAAATATATAAATAGTGGTTGCATTTATTTTTATAATAATTTTATTTAATATTTGTTATTTTGTTAATGTGTTGTCTAAAAAATCCTTTAAAAAATAAATAAAATCAGTAGTTCAAAAATAATTTTGTCTATAGCACAATTTTTATTTTTATAATCATTTAATAATTGTGAATATTTTTTATTCAGTTAATTTAGGTATTGGTCAAAAATAATTTGTAAACATTTAAAATCAATTATTCTTAAAGTCATTAACTATTAAAATAAAATGTAAAAAACTCTTTTTATAGTGATTTGAAAATATGTATATTGGATCATACTTAAAAATTAATAAAAATTGATGAAAATCTATTTTAAACCTCAATAAATGTGATTCTAAAAAAAAAAAAAATATGCGTATCGGTAAGTTTTCTTCAAATAGTGAGAAAAATAAAAAATATCACAGTTACCGCAACCGTTACGTTACGACCTTTACACCCTATAACCGCAACTGTTACGGCGACCGCAACCGCTTTTCAAAACCTTGATTGCAACCCATTTTGCTTGCTTGGTCAGGTGTCCCAGATATATATTTCTCTAAACTGCCACTTAGAAGCTTTTGTGAAGAAGAGTCATCCTCTACATGATTTTCTAGATGATAGCAGTAGAGGGGACTCAAATGCCGAGCATGTTCACAAAATGTAGCTGCATCTTCCAATCCTTTTGAATGAGCAGTTTCGAGAATGAGAGATTTCTCACCCTCTACCTGATTCACTTGGAATTGAATCATGTTTAATTCAGCTGTGGTATTACAATTTTTCCTGGTAGCAGCTTGACGAGAATGGTGTGGTTGGGTAAAAAGTTGGTGGCACCCTACCGACCTAGGCGTTGTGGGCTCTGATACAGGCAGCATAACATTCTTGGCATCAACAACTGCCTCACCTGACATTTTATACCCGAAGGTGATGTCAATCTAATGATGAATTTGGCATGAGACCTTATTTCTTTCTGAAGCATCTCGATGTAGTTTAATGAACTCCTTAGGGGTACCCACCTACGATGGTACATCCGAATTAGTCATACCAGAGTGTATAGAATAAAATATTTGGGGGATCACAGTAGAATTATGGGATGCACTCATCAGGGGTCCATTAGTAAAGTCTTTGCATAGTAGAAGGATATTTATTTGGTTCATAGACTGAACAAATAGCCATACGCAAAACACTCAATGGTAACCTCCTTGGCTTGTAACTGCACACAGGTAGTTCAGAAAGGCATTCATCTGATACATGATGAGGGATTTCGGGCGTTGAATACGTGAAGTGTAACTGTTCATCTCCTTTTGCTAATCGCCATTTGCTCTTGCTCAAATCTTGCCAGCCTGCATCATTAGTCTCATCAGGTTTCACACTAAAATCTATAACCCACGGCATCACTGTATGAAATGTGTGGTCCCCCCACTTTCTCCCAGCTAATCTATTTAAGATGAGCAGATATTCAAAGTTACTCAACTCTCCCATCCACCAACTATTAAAGGCAGAATGCCAATCCATAGATGGGGAAATCTTCAAATCAGCATAAAGTCCTTCAGGAGGACAACCTTGAATGCAGCAACCAATCCTCAAAGTTAGAGTAAGCGAGCATTCTTTACTTGTTTTACTTGAATCAGAGCTCAGCATAGGTTTATCAACAATCCGTAACCAAGACCAATACAAACCAATCAACATTACATTGGATGGGCATACATTACCACGGGAAACCTCCAAACCATGCATGTGAGCCAATGCAGAGAGTAGCTGGTATATCAAAAAATTTATATGCCATTCAAATTTTAAGGTATTAGGGCTATAATGAAGAATGTTTTCCAAAGTGTAAGGAGTCTAGGGAAGCACTAAATTGATATAATCAGATGTTTTGAGCATCCCTAGAATAGGAGCTATGTTCGGCTGCCTTAAACACCTAGGGAAGCCATTCTCATTAAATGCCAGCATCCCAATTAAACTAAGAACTTTTCCTTCAATCAAAAGACCAAGTGAGCTCAATACGTGGTCTTCAACAAACCTAGAAAAATAGTTAGAAGCAAGTTTTTCAGACAAGGAGTCAGATGAAATGCCAACCTGAGCAATTGGAGCCAAGGAAATGATTATCCTAAAGCAAGAAGATTGACTAGCAAAGTTACAAGTCGAATTTTTGCATCCAAACCCATCTAGGAATGTTCTTCTACCACCATTGGACTGGATTTCCTTCAATGTAGTGTCTAGTGAACAAGTTTGATCTTGATCAATCACTGATGCAATTGTGTCACCACTCTCACCATTGTGTTTACCTTGAAGATCTTCCGGACAATACTTATCACTGGAAAAAAGAATCCCAGTCCAATTGGAATCACATCTGTGCGGGGTAGAAATATTTGCCTCGCTCCATGCCTCCTTGCTACCAAGCTCGTCTCATTCCGTTAGGACTCCGTCGCACTGTGAACAAAACAAAGATGAGCTACCTAGTGGGTGGATTTGCTGGAAAATCCCTCCGACAGTCAAGTTAGCTTTCTAGGATAAGAGAGAAGGCAGAGCACTCTAGAGAGAGAGAGAGTTTTTGATTGTTTCAGGTTGCTTACCTCCAACATATGCCCCTTCCTAATTTTCAAGGCTGGCCATGCAGCCACAAAGATTGTGGGCGCACTATCCCTATTGTCCTTCCTAGACAGGCGGTTGTGCTCCTCTCTACCTTTCTTACACATGTAGAGACTAAAACTGCCAAACAGTGTTTGCCGCACCGCCAAACGGTATTGACGCATACCAGGAGTGGATTCCTCTCTTCTCGTCACTGGTCCATGTGGAATGTTGAAACCAAGCTATTACTTGGTAAAACATAAACATCATGTTGGATTGTTTAATGTCAAATTGGACCAAACTGACCTACCAGTGCCGACTGAAGTCGGGCACACTATTCGGTATGTCAGCTACGCACCACGGTCTCGTGGACCGTCTGTCTTCACAACTCCAGTACGAGTATCCACAGCTCGGCCCTCGCCTCAAGCCTGTTCGGCCTGGCCTGGCCCAACACCATAATCCACGTGGGTTAGACTCAGTCCGACATCGTGTTCTATGAAGTCTTAGCTCGGCCTAATATATCCTAGACAATCCTAATCTGGAGGTGCAACATATTCAATGTGGATCCAATTCGGCATCACAACGGGCCTTGTAGACCGCCCGAACGTCCGCTCCGCGCGCAAAGGCGCGAATCGTTTGTTCATTAGCTACTACAGTTCGGACTCATGTCACGGTTCTGAATCTAATCTCACAAAGTGCAATGCAAGACTGATAAATCACCAAAGAGTCCAAATCTGGCAAATCGTTTTGGAAAACTGATTTTAATAAAGAAGTACTAAACATGGACTGCTTTGCCAGATATAGAGTCGCCACCTAAATGTTTTGTTTTTTGGGAAACTTAGGAAACCCCGACTCGTGCCTAAGGCCACGTGTCCATCATCACCAAAGTTGCCTCGGCTCGGGAACTTGGGTACGAGAGGGGAAGGTCATCTAATGAGCACCCCCACTCGCCCGATCAAAGGATCGGCCTTTACTAACATGATATGTTGTTTTTGAAAACACATGTGTTCTTATTCCGGTTTATTAGCTAGCTTTACTATATGATGCACACAACATACAAGTATAGACTAGATCGCCTAAGTTGGAACAAAACATCTTATGTTTGTTTTTTCGAAAATGGTTTTGAAGTTGCTACTCGTAAGTAGGCTAAGACGTGGATTTGCCACCCTCAAGTGGGCTTAGAAAAACATGATTTGCCACTCTCAAGTGGGCTTAAAACTCGCATTTTGATGAATTGTTCCAATTCAAGCAATCCAACCTTTATCCACAGGCATTCATGCAGTTAATCAATTAAGCAAATAGCCTCATGGCACGCATGCTATACATGGCAACCACTAACACACATGCAGTATGCTAAAGTGTAAAAGCTTACCTAGTACTCCAAGCCAAAACAAGAAGCTAGTTAGTAATCAATGCATGATCCTAGCTATGTCAACAATGCCTAATGCAACACATGCAAAATGCAGCTAAGATAGGCTCAGCTATTCTAAGATGGCATATGAAATGCAACTTGATAACATGTATTCAAATCGGTATTGAAATACAATGCAGTTTGTATGATGCGCCGAGCCCGGTGCATGCAAGACAGATGAATGGATGCACGCATGCAAGCATAAGGATGCTAATTGAAACATGCCCTAAAACTAACCACTGAAAGCAGGTAAGTAAAAGGGAGAAAGAAATGGGGGTTGGAAGACATGCATCGCACACACGCACGCTTATTACAAAATTCGCCCTCTCGACGGAGGGTCCGAATAAAAGCTAAGCTATTCTAAGCTAAGCTACTTAACTAATCTAATAATCTAATTAGACTAATTATTACACAATACAAATTGAATTTGAATCAACTAGCTAATCTAAGCTAATTAAGTACAAAGCGATTTAATTAATGAAACACTTAATTAATTAATTACAAAATAACTAAGCTAATGAACTAGTTTAGCTAAGTAATTTAAACAGATGGCCTCGGGAAGCAAGGAGGATATGCATGCTCGGTCGGCTTCGCTCGGAAATCTACTATCGTGCCTCATGATGCCTCTGTTTGCACACTTCTGGACTTCTGAAAATTGTGCCAACTTCCAAGGTACTTCTGATTCACCTTAGGAATATGCTGAGGGGTGGTCGGCCAAGAGGGATGGCCATCGGCCAATTTTGATAGTCGATCGGCAGTCTTGGTGGCCGGTCGGCAGCTATGATGGCCGGTCGGCCATGGCTTCCTGCAATTTCTTTTTTTGCTGCAACAGAGCACAAACAGAGGCATGGCAGTGTATTTGCAAGAGAATGTGTGTGCAACCACACTCCTTATCATGTCTCAAGCTCAAAGGAGTGTAGTTCTCGACTCTCGAGCCATTAATCACGCATCTCAATGCATGATGGCCAAAGAGTCAAGCTTGCACAAGTCAATGAATGCACAAATAGACTCGATGAGCCTCCACCCTATCATGCATGATCAAGGGTGTCGGCGACTAAGAAACAAGGCACGTTTCATCACTTTGAGTATGAAACGTCCCTCGTTTCTCATGTTTGGATTAACGTCCAATCCAAACACATGCAATGCAACACAAACATGTTATCTTGGCATTTTTACTTCAATTCAATTTGTTTGCTCATTTTAGATTACCAATTAATCCTTTAACCGGTTAAGTCCAAAAGTGAGAAGTCCTCTAAATGGAAAGACAGACTAAGCCACAAGCATCTTGAGCATGAAAGAAGCATCATGCCGTTGGTTAGTAGAAACCCTCAAGAGAAGGCTAAAACCATTAGGCATGAACGCCTCGATCTCGTGCTCAAACCAACGAAGGGCTTAAAACTTCTTTCAAAGTGATATAACAAATGAAGAATGGGATGCAATGACATATATTCCAGCACTGAAATAGTATGCTAAATGACATCAAAACATGAAAATGATGCATGTAACGCATACTCGGAGTCGAAAGCATTGAAACTAGCAAAGAGCATAGCACCATAGGCATACAATACTAAGCCTAAATGACCAAACCAACGCCGAACAGAGGTTAAACATGCCAAAATAGTGGCCTAAACGTGCTGAAATGGAAGCTCAAAAAGCAAGAGAAGCATGCACACATGTTGGCCTATAAGCAATGCGTAATACACAACCCTCAAAAGCAATGAAGGAGTGAAGTATGTGAGAGTGTAACTACACTACATGCACTGAAATTACATGTCAAATGGTGCCATACCATGCAATCATCACATGCACAACATGTTAAAGGCCCCGAAACTCAAAACTAGTCAAGCCCCTTTACACTATAACCATGTTAAGCAATGCTTAAATGACCCTAACCATTCAAAACAGGTCTAAGGAAGGTCAAAATAGTGGCAAAAACATGCTAGACTCGTAGCATAGATGGCAAGAAAAATAAGCTCATGTATTGGCTCACACACAAGGCATAATGCTCAACTCTTAAACACAATTAAAGAGTGATAAACATGAGAGTTTAGCAAATAAAAAAGCTCTGAAATTACATTCCAAATGATGCCGAAGCATGCAAACATCACAAGTATAGCATGGTACGGGCCTCAAAACTCAAAACTCGTCAAGGCATTTGCACTATAGCTATACAAAACATGAGTCATATGACCAAGGCAGCCCAAAACAGTCCAAAATAATGCTAAAACATGTATGGAGTATAGCCAAAATAAGCTAGCATGATTGGCCAAAACATCAAGCATGTTAGACTAGTAAGCATGGATTACACTACAAGTGTATAAAGCATGCAAGAGGTGAGTCCACCAATCAAAATCAGAGTTGTAACATGCCAAAATAATACCAAAAAGATGCTTGAACTAAGCTAATTCAAACCACAAGAGCATGCTACTTTGTAAAGCTAACAAGACTAGCAAAGAGGATTCACACTACAAGTGCAATAAGCATGCAAGAGGTGACCAATACAGCCAAAAACAGAGTTATGGCAGGTATGATAAGTCACAAAAATGAGCCTAAACAAAGCCACAAAGAAGTAAAAACATATGCTCATTTGGTTGGCCATCAACACTAGCAAGCAAGACAAGAGGAGAGGGGACCACCCCCTCTTATTTGGGCCCTCAAAATGGGGTTTTTACCATTGAAAATCCTCTGAATTTCAGTGGTTAAAAGGCCACGAAAAATTGTTTTGAAAGGCCTTAGAAGATGGCTCAAAAGCTATACAAGCTAAGGAACAAAAGGGAGAGAACCCCCTAACACAAAATAGGCCTAAACCATCATTTTTAGGACTGAAAAATAGAGTTTTCTTTAGTTCAAAACCAAGCCAAAAACAGTTTGCAAAGGTGGTAAAACAAGCATGCAAAACAAAGCTTTAGAGGGACAAGTGCTTACCCTTGAAGCCAAACAGCAAAACAACAAGATTTATGAGTTAAAACCAAGCTTTAGCAGCCCAAAACAAGTTCCAAGGGACCTCAACCCAATGGTGATCAAGTCGTCTTAAGGGTTGATAGGTTGAAGATGGATGTATGCAAGCCTTCAAGCACAAAATCCTTAGAGAGAGTGAAATCTAGAGAGAGTTTCTAGAGAGAGAGGCTCCCAAATCTTTTGCCAAAATTGTTCTAATCTATCCTCCCATGTTCTAACCCTTGAATATGAGATATAAGGCTTCATTATATAGCAAAATATCAAGTTTGGTCGAAATATCTGATTTGGGACAGGTGGCACAAGCTGGAAACAGCTGGAGGAGAAATATCTGCCAATTCTGGGCTTTCTGGACATTTTTGGCCGATCGGCCAACATTTGTGGCCGATAAGGTTCACTTTTGGCCAACCTATGGCCGATGAGGTCAAATTGTGGCCGATGCACTTCCATAGAGGCCGATGGCAAAAATCAATCCTGGTCCCTGACTTGAAGAAAGCCTAACTCCCTCATCTGGACTCCTTTTCAGGTCATTCTTGAGCCTAAACTGTAGCCCTGGACGTCTTTTTTCCAATTATGCAAGCCTCACATCAAAATTCTATCTGTGCTAAGAGATATCCCTCTTTTAGTGAAGGCTGCTCAGTTTCGATCCAACTGGAATGATGCCCAACTTCAGCTAATCATATCTCCCCTATCCGGACTCGGCTTTAGGAGATTCTTAAGTGAAAAATGAAGCCCCAGAAGTAAGATTTCCAATGGTGGTGGCCTCATAGCTGAAATCCAAGTGTTCAAAAGGATAGGCCTGATTTAGTGAGGGCTGCTCGACTCTCTCTCTTAACTGTTCATCCCCAACTTCTTCCTCAACTAGGTTTCTTCCCTCTTCTCCTCTTTTCTTCAACTCCAAACCCCTAAGCAAGGTGTTTTGAAAGATTTTTCAGAGATTTCACCTCTCTTTCATTCATTTCCACTTTGTCCTTGCTCGGTTTACCGAAAAGCGCAACATTTGACAAAATGCGAGCCTCAGAACATCGTAGGAACTTTATTTCAAAAATATTTTGAAAGAGAGGGTTTTAAGGTCTAAAAACCATTCAAAATAGCTTTGGTCCAAAATGGGGTGTGAGGTTGGGATTTGACTCTCCTCTTGCCGAAGAAATTGAACTTTTGCTCTGCACATCTTTTACCACCAAGTAAACCATCAGTAGCGCCTAAGTCTTAAGGGCGGTCAAAAATGGGGTGTCTACAGGCCCCAAGTTCTTATTTCACGGCCCATTGTTCGGCACAAATCTCCCTCTCAATTGCCCCTTAATCCCATTTGAGATGAACATGATTGGGATTACTATATCCAACCGAGCTGTCCGTTTTGGTCGGTCATTGAGACTTGTGCCGGTTGTCTTATCATCAATCAATTGGCCGTACTGATAACCTATCACTTCAATGCCATGTGGCCTTCTCTGATTGGTTTTGTGCAGCCTTACAGTTGTCCCGCTACCTTCGAAATTCGAAAAGTTGGTGCCCTTTCACCATCATTCATATATACATGAAAGGTCAGCCCCCCCATCACTGTTCATCTTCTCTATGCAAAACCCTAAACCCTTGAGCTTCTACTGCCACTGCCATCGTCGTCGCTATCGTCGTTGTCGCTTGCACCGCTTCCAGTGTTTTCCGTCTTAACAAATATCGCAGCGGAGGTCAAGGTCGATTGGAACTCGATTTGGCACCCAAATCCATAAGTTTTTCTTGCTTCTAACTCTTTTCCATTGTTGTTCTTCGTGTTCTTCAGTTTTTTTTTTTTTTTCATTTTTCTCTTCATTTGGGACTATTGTAGATCGCCTGAGAACTCCGTTCCTCGTGCGAGGGCGCGAATCGTTGTTCCTAGCTACTACAGTTCAGACTCGTGTCATGGTTCTGAATCTAATCTCACAAAGTGCAATGTAAGACTGATAAATCACCAAATAGTCCAAATCTGGCAAATCGTTTTGGAAAATCGATTTTAATCAAAAAGCGCCAAACATGGACTGCTTTGCCAGATTTCAGAGTCGCCACCTAAATATTTTGTTTTGGGAAATTTAGGAAACCCTGACTCGTGCCTAAGGCCACGTGTCTGTCATCATCAAAGTTGCCTCGGCTCGGGAACTTGGGTACGAGAGGGGAAGGTCCTGAAATGAGCACCCCCGCTCGCCCGATCAAAGATCGGCCTCTAGTAAGCATGATATGTTGTTTTTGAAAACACATGTGTTCTTATTCCGTTTATTTAACTAGCTTACTATGTGATGCGCACAGCATACAAGTATAGACTCAATCACGCGGATTGGAACAAAACAACTCATGTTTGTTTTTGAAAATGGTTTGAAGTTGCTACTCGCAAGTAGGCTAAGTCGTGGATTTGCCACCCTCAAGTGGGCTTAGAAAAACATGATTTTGCCACTCTCAAGTGGGCTTAAAACTCACATTTGATGAGTTGTTCCAATTCAAGCAATGAAGCCTTCATCCACAGGCATTCATGCAGTTATATCAGTGAAGCAAATAGCCTCATGGCAAGCATGCTATCATGGCAACACTTACACACATGCAAGGATGCTAAAGCGTAAACACTCACAGTGTACTCCGAGCCAAAAAAGAAGCTAATTAGTAATCAATGCATGATCCTAGCTATGTCAACAATGCCTAATGCAACACATGCAAAATGCAACTAAGATAGGCTCGGCTATTCTAAGATGTCATGTGAAAGGCAACACTTGGTAACATGCTTTGAACACGTATTCAAGTAAATGTATTGAAATACAATGCAGTTTGTATGATGCACCGAGCCCGGTGCATACAAGATAGATAAATGAATGCATGCATGCAAAGCATAAGTATGCTAATTGAAATATGTCCTAAACTAACCAATAAGTAAAAGAGAGAAAGAAATGGGGGTTGGAAGACATGCATCACACACACGCACACTTATTACAACAGTTGTGCCCTCTCGACGGAGGGTCCGAATAAATCAACTAACTAGCTACGCTAAGCTAATTAATTATTACAACACAAATGAATTTGAACAACTAGCTAATCTAAGCTAATTAAGTACAAACCAAATTAATTAATTAAACACTTAACTAATTAATTACAAAATAACTAAGCTAATGGACTAGTTTAGCTAAGCAATTTAAACAAATGGCCTTGGGAAGCAAGGAGGATATGCATGCTCAGTCGGCTTCGCTCGGAAATCCACTACCGTGCCTCATGATGCCTCTGTTTGCACTGTTTTAGACTTCTGAAAATTGTGCCAACTTCCAAGATGCTTCTGATCCACCTCATGGACATGTTGAGGGGTGGTCGGCCAAGAGGAGTGACCATCGGCCAGAGTTTATGGCTATCGGCCAATTTGATAGCCGATCGGCAGACTTTGATGGTCGGTCAGCAGCTCTAATGGTCGATCAGCTACTGCTTCCTGCAAATTCCCCTTTTTGCTGCAATAGAGCACTAACAGAGGCATGGCAGTGTATTTATAAGAAAATGTGTGTGGAATCACACTCCTTATCATGTCTAAAGCTCAAGGGAGTGTAGTTCTCGGCTCTCGAGCCACCAATCACGCATCTCAATGCATGATGGCCAAAGAGGCCAAGTTGCACAATTTCAATAAATGCATGACAAACAAGACACTTGGACCATCACCTTATCATGGATAATCAAAGGCAATGGGGACAAAAGGGGATTGGCCCATTTTCATCACTTCAAGTATGAAATGGACTAATTCACTTTGTGTTCAACATAACGTCCGGTTGAACACAATGCAATGCACATATGCGACATGCTTATCTTGGCACATTTTACTTGATTGATTTTGTTTACACATTTTAACATTACCAATCCATTCATTAATCAACTTGTCCAACTATGAGAGTCCTCTAATGAGAGAGAGGTCTATCAAAGAGAATGGTTTAAGGCATGGGAGAGACCAATGCCTTTGACTAGGAGTAACCCTCAAAAGAGGGTTGAAGCCATTTAAGCACAAGTCTCAATCCCTTGCATTAAACTCAAACTCAAGACTAACCAATCCTCAAAACAAATCAAAAGTGAAGAAATGAGGAGGATGGCAGATTTTCAGTGCTAAAGTGACATGAAATGCAAGACTCTACTATGCAAACATCGCATGCACAACATGCTAGAACACTTAAGCGTTGAAACTAGTGAAGAGCTTTACACTAGGACCATGCAATACAATGCTCAATTGACTAAACCAACTCCAAACAGACCTCATACATGCCCAAAACAGTGGCTAAAATGGACTGAAATGATAGCATGATAAGCAAGACAATGCATGCACATGTATTGGCCTATCAACTAGGCCTAAGAGCACAACTCTCAAAAGTGCTCAATGAGTGACAAATGTAAGAATATAGCCACACTATATGCTCTGAAATTAGGTATGAAATGATGCCAAATCATTCAAACAACAAAAGCATGGCATGCTAGAAGGCTCAAAGCTTGAAGCTAGCATAGGCACTTGCACTATAGCTATACAAAACACGAAGCATATGGCCAAGACAACCCAAAATAGTCCTAGAACATGTCAAAATGAGACTAAAACATGCACGGAGTAAAGCCAAAACAAGCTAGCATGAAGGGCTAAAACATGGATCATGTGAGGGCAATAGGGAGGATTATTCTACACCTGCCAAGACCAAGCATGAGATGACTTCACCAACAAAAATAAGAGTTATATCATGGCAAAATAACCCCAAAAACACACTGAAATGATAGCTCGCAAGCTTAGGCATGAAGGCATACACAATGACTCATGTTTAAGGCATAAAGAATCAACCTTCCAAAACATGGAAAGAGTGACAAATATGAGTACATTAACATGAAACATGGACTGAAATCACATATGAAATGATGCCAAATCATGAAAATAGCCTAAGCAATGCATGCTAGTGGCTTGGAAACTCAAGGCTAATGAGCTAGAATGAACCATGGCTATACAAAACAATGCATGCATGACCAAAACAACATAAATTAGACCTAGATCATCGCAAAACATGAGTAAATTCTTCCTAGAGTTGAGCCAAAATCACACTAGAATGATGGTCTAAAGCATGATGTATGTTAGGCTAGTGTGCAATTTTACACTACAAGTGTATAAAGCATGCAAGAGGTGACCAAACTAGCCTAAAACAGAGTTATGGCAGGTCCTAAAAATCACAAAAAAGTGCTTGAACTAAGCTTCAAAGAAGGAGAAATACATGCTCTTTTGATGGGCCATCAACACAAGTAAACAAGACAAGAGGAGAGGGGACCACCCCTTCCTATTTAGGACCTCAAAACAACATTTCTACCATAGAAAATCCACTGGATTTCAGTGGTTTTAAGGCCAAAGAGAAGTTGTTTAGAAAGCTTTGAGAGATGGCTCAAAAGGCCATACAAGCCAAGGAGCAAAAGGGAGGAAACACCCCCTAGCCAAACAAGGCTTAAACCATCATTTTTAGGACTGAAAAACAGATATTTTCTCAGTTCAAAACCACCCCAAAAACAGTGTAGAAAGGTGGCAAAACAATAGTGCAAGACAAGATTAAATGGGGTAAGTTGTATACCTTTGAAGCAAAACACACACTAGGCACAAAAGAGGCACTAAACCAAGCATTAATCCTCCTTTTAGAGCTCAAACAAGGCTCCAAGTAAGCTTCAAGAAACCTTAACCCATAGATGGACCATTTTCATCAAGGATGTCTAGGCAAAAGAGAGGTATTTCTCTACTTACATGCACAAAAAGCAAGAGAGAGGCAAAGATTTTTTATCCAAAATTGTAGAGAGAGAGAGAGAGTTTTTAGAGAGAGAGACTCCCCAAATTTTCCAACCCTTCAAAATGTGAGATATGGCTCAATATATAGCAATATATGAGCATTTGGTCGAAATATTTGATTTGGAAATATCTGATGCAGTGTACAACAGCTGGAGGAGAAATATATACCAATTCTGGGCTTTCTGGACATTTTTGGCCGATCGGCCAACATTTGTGGCCGATAAGGTTTACTTTTGGCCGACCTATGGCTGATGAGGTCCAATTGTGGCCGATGTAGTCCCATAGAGGCCGATGGAAAAAATCAGTCCTGGTCCCTGACTTGAAGCAAGCCTAATTCCTTCATCTAGACTCCTTTTCTGGTCATTCTTGAGCCTAAACTGTAGCCCCGGAAGTCTTCTTTCCAAATTTGGAAGATTCACCTCAAAATTCCAAGTGTGATAAGAGATATCCCTCTTTTAGTGAAGACTGCTCAGTTTCGGCTAATCATATCTCCCCCATCTGGACTCGGCTTTAGAAGATTCTTGAGTGAAAAATGAAGCCCCGGAAGTAAGATTTCCAACGGTGGTGGCCTCATAGTTGAAATCCAAGTATTCAAAAGGATAGGCCTGATTTAGCGAGGACTGCTCGTCTCTCTCTTAACGATCCATGCCCGACTTTTCCCCCAACTTGGTTTCTTCCCTCTCCTCTTCTTTTCTTGAAATCCAAACCCCTAAACAAGGTGTTTTGAAATATTTTTGAAAGATTTCATCTCTCTTCCATTCATTTTTCACTTTGTCCTTGCTCGGTTTACCGAAAAGCGCAACATTTGACAAAATGCGAGCCTCGGAACATCGCAGAAACCTTTTTCAAAATATTTTGAAAGAGAGGGTTTTAAGACCTGAAATCTTTTCAAAATAGTTTTGGTCCAAAATGAGGTGTAAGGTTGGGAATTGACTTTCTCCTTGCCTGGGAAATCGAACATTTGCATAGCATAGCCTACATCATCAAGTAAGCCATGAGTAGTGCCCAAGTCTTAAGGGCGGTCAAAAATGGGGTGTCTATAGTATACTGTCGATGCCCCTCTTATGGGGTAAAATCGATAGGCATCTGTAGAAATTAGGCAAAACTGGAATCGAAAACACACATGGGGCCACCGTGCCCCTCATTCTTCTTAGCTTCAGTGTATGAACTTCACATTTAGGATGAACAACGTAGATTCTGGATATAGCTGAGTAGAATCCCACTTTTAGATCAAAAAATAGGATTAAGCTGGGCTAAAACTAGTTTGTGGTCCTGCCAAGGGGCGATGACTGCGCAAGGAGCTTGGTGGGGGCATATGGCCGAGATGTACACCGAGCACTTAGGATGAAGGATCGGCCTAACGTCCTAGGCTCCATGACCGAGCTAAAATGACAACCGAGTTAAGGCTTATAGCGTAGTAGGAACTATTGTAGCTAAGCTAGGCGTATTTTGAAAGCCGCGCACTTGCTGCCGTGCTAATACTTGCACTTATTTTTTAATAATGCAGAACAAACTAGAACTGACCAGGCACATTCAACATCATGGTCGGTGAGGTCAAAGACCGAGCAAACGATCACAAGAGTCACCCAATTTTGACCGAGCTGTTTGTCATACAAAATAAAACCGGGATAAATAGGAAAATATCGATTTATGGTTAGCTCGCCTGTGGCCATGGCTGAGTTCCGTAAGGAATTTAACATTCCAGATGACGTCCACTTAGAGTTGGCCAAAAAAGGAGACACTACATGGGAAAAACTGGACGCTTGCCCCTTCACCGTGGTATCTATAGTGGAGGGCAGCCTCCGTTTCCTGGTCCAACCCCTGGTCTGCGAGTTTTTGAGGCAAACTAGGTTGTGCCCAACCCAGGTCTCCAACAACACCTATAAAATAATAAATGGCATGGCTGCGCTGAATCGGATACTCGGTTTGAATCTTGGTCTTGCCGAGATATTCCACCAATACACACTTAGTAAGAATAAAGGGGGCTTTTGCTGGTACCCGAAGGTTAGAAAGGACCGAGCAAAGCTTGTAGAGGGTAACCCTGATAAAGAGATAAACGATGATGAATTCTTATGGGTATTTGGCCATTATGAAGACACCGAAGCACCCATACCGGGCTGGTACATATGGAAAAACTTTGGGAGCGCTGTTGAGCAGCTCAACATGATTTTCATTTTGCATATGCTTGTCTTTGCTGATCTAATACTTGCATTATTTTTGCAGTTTACAAACTCTTGGCAGACGACTATTCTCACGCCAACCAAGAGGCTATCAGAGTTGCTCTACAGCATTCGATCGAAGAGCGTGAGTCTCATAAATTGCTTGAATACGAGCCGAGCTACCGACACACGGCACCACGGAAAAACAAGGTTACCGATTTCCTTCATGCCTCCTCTCTAGAGCTGGATCCAAATCTTTCGCTGATCAGGCTTGTTCCCTTAACTGCCGAGCAAGAAATGGCTAAAATCTGAGCTATCAAGTCCATGATCACTGGCGAACTGAGCGATTCTCCGTCAGTTGAGACAACAGCGGGCCAATCATCGCGGCCATCTGCGCAGGAATCTGGCCAGGTTCTGGCTCTGGCCAACGAATAAGGTGCTGGTCGGTTGAAGAAGAGGCTGAGGCGGACACAAACCGAGCAGCTCTTGGTCAATGAGGATTCAACCAAGATGTCTTCTGCTAACCAGGGGGAATAGACTGACCAACCTTTGGCTGAGCAATCAGTATGCTCCACTGCCCCCGCCAGTCTGGTAGCCTGAGCTGAAATATAAAGGCCGAGCGATGGACACGGCTAACTCTGTCTATGTTGACAAAGATTATTCTCTCGGCTTCAACATGACCAAGGGTTTACTCCTTCCAGCGGACATGAAGAAGCTCGAGGAATTGTCTGATATGAAAGTCCTCCGCTCGGCGGCAAAGTCAATAGTGCTGGTAAGTAAGCGAGCCTCTAACCCTTCTGCTATCAACTTATTGCTCGGTTTCAATGTGCTGACGTTTACTTTGTTACAAGTCACATAAAAGAACTATTTGGCCTACGAGCGCATGATCTTTGTATGACAAAGTCTACCAGAGGCCATTGCTGATAATAAGACCAAGACGGCCGAGCTAGAAAAGCTGAAGACCGCGCACGAGGCACTGATAGCTGAGTGGGATCAGATGGCCGAAAATCTTGTGAAGGTCGAAGAGTAGCAGAGGGCAGTGCAGGCCAAGAAGGACAGATATTTGGCCAAGCTGCGCAAGCTCCGCACTGCATATAAAGTCGAGTTAGAGAAGCAAGTTGACGATGCAAAAGATCGCGACTATGCTGAAGGAGAGAAGGTGTATGCACGACAAGTGGAGGGAACGAAAGATATCTTCTTTCAATGCAGCTCGAAAGTTGCCGCAGAGAAGCTTGGCCATGGCCCCGACTCTGACGTCTTCAAGAACCCTCCACTTGCCTTGATTCCTTTACACATGCAGACCTACGCTGCATCTGTATTGCAGAAATTGATCAAGGTAGCATAGGCAGCTAGCGCGGCTGAGGATGCACTCCTCTTACCAACCGATGAGAGTCGACAATCGGTCAATGAGGAAGAAGACTCGCCGGGTGGCGATGGGGCCGGGCTGAGATATGATCTGAGCCCCATTGTTAAAGAGGAGGCCATGGTGAACGAGACCGAGGAAGGTCCGGCCGAGCAGGAGGATACCGTGAACATAGATTAGGTGTTTTTGTATTTTCTCTATCTCTCTCTCTCTCTCTTTTTCTCTTTTTTTTTTGTGTGGTTATAATCGGGCTATGATCCCCATTTATGTAACCGAACCGTTTGATGAATGAAAATCAACCACTTTTTGGTCGCCATATGCATCTTGTCTTCTTCAATTTCATTTTTTCGCTTGAATAACTATAGTGCTAACTTGAATATGGACGAAATAAATTTACACATGTGAAGTGTACTTGGATGTGCAGAGCTAAATTCTACCCAGACAGTACAAACTTAAATAACCTTTCACTGAATGGATTTAGCCAGTTTGGATATGGGGAAACGCAATGTCCCTACGAGCGGATAGCGAGCAAAATTAGCTCGGTTTCAGATAAAAAGTAGGGCATAAAGCCAACCCTTTTTTGCGAGCAAAATCAGCTCAGTTTAAACACAAGTTGGGCAAAATGCTAACTTTTTCCTCGGGCGAGCAAAACCAGCTCAGTTTGAGGGATCATTGAGTTTGGACAAAGCACATACTCATTTTTGGCGAGCAAAGCTGGCTCAGATTAACGAAAAAAGTCAGCTTGGTTTTATAGCGGAAGTTGGGCGGAACACCAACTTTTTCATAGAGAACAAAATCAACTTAGATTGACGCAATTTCAGTTCGGCTGAAGCAGAGGTTGGGCAGAACACCAACTTGCTTTATACGTGAGCAAACTCAGCTCGATGATGGCGAGCAAAATCAGCTCGGGCAAATATGAGCAAAATCAACCCAGAACAAGCGAACTGTTTGCAAGGTGTAGACGCGCCCGTGGGCTTCGCTCTACAGTTCGGACTCCCTTTTTGTTTGTTGCGGTTCTTAATCTGAACCAAAGAGTCCAACTCTGGCAAATCGTTTTGAGAAAAACAGATTTTGAAAAGAAGTGCCAAACATGGACTGCTTTGCCAGATACAGAGTCGCCACCTAAATATTTTTTTAATGGGGAAATTTAGGAAACCCTGACTCGGTGCCAAAGGCCACGTGTCCATCATCACCAAAGTTGTCTTGGCTCGGGAGCTCGGGTACGATCGGGGAAGGTCAGCTATGAGCACCCCCTTTCGCCCGGTCCGAAGACCGGCCTCTACTAACCGTGATATCTTGTTTTGAAAACGTTATGTGTTCTTATTCCGGTTATTAGCCTAGATTTACTATGTTATGCGCACAGCAAACAAGTATAGACCAAATCGCCTAAATTGGAACAAAACATTTAATGTTTGTTTTGAAAATGGTTTGCCACTCGCAAGTAGGCTAAAATGCAGGTTTTGCCACCCTCAAAAGGGCTTTTAGAAAAGATGGTTTTGCCACTAACTAGTGGGCTTAAAACTCACAGTTTTAATGCATTATCCCAATTTAAGCAATTCGACCTCCATCCACAAGCATTCAAGCAATTATATCACATAAGCAGCTAGCCTCATGGTAATCATGCTATTTATGGCAACACTCACACGCATGCGGTATGCTAAAGCATAACAGCTCACCTAGTACTCCAAGCCAAAACAGAAACCAGTTAGTAATCAAATGCATGATCCTAGTTCATGTTAAGATGGCTAATGAAACACATGCAAGATGCAACTACAATAGGCTCGGCTATTCTAAGATGGCATATGATGATGCTACAACTAACACGTATTCAACTTGGAATTGAAGTACAGTGCAGTTAGTATGATGCGCCGAGCCCGGTGCATGTAAACGAATATATGGATGCACGCATGCTATCATACTGTTATGCTAATTTAAATATGCCCTAATCTACCATCATAAGCAGGTAAATAAAAGGGAGAAAGAAGTGGAGGTTGGAAGACATACACACCACTCACACACACACACTTATTACAAATGTGCCCTCACACGGAGGGACCAAAAGAATATACAGTCCCAAATAGTACAGTCCAAATGCAGAATAAATTATTACAAAAATTCTAATTATCAAATTAAATCGAATGTAAAAAGAAGGGGGGCCTCAGCCCTGCCTCGGGGTGCACAAATGATGCATGCTTTATCCGTCTCGCCCGGAAAACCCGCACCATACCACTGCTGCCTCTGTTTTCACTGTCCTGCCTTTCCAAAGACTGCCAAAGTCCCAGAATACCTTCTATGCAAACTGCTTCACACCATCGGCTGGATGAAATGGCCACCGGCCATGTAAAATGTCTGTCGGCTGCTTATGAGGTTGTCGGCCACCAATACATTGCCGGTCGGCACTCTTTACTGCCGGTCGGCAACAACTCCTGCAGAATCTGGTTTTTGACAGCAATAAGGACAGACAGTGTATGCATGGAATTTTGGGCACATATAAGCATGGCCATGTTTCCTATCATGTATGGGACTCAAGGAAGCATGGCCTTTGGTCCTTGGGCCACCAACTATGCATTTTGATGCATGATGGCCTAAGGGACCAAGATTGCATTTCAATGAATATGCATGCAACACGTAAATGAAGACCAAGACCCTATCATGTCAAGGTCAAGGGCCTCGGTGACCGAGAGTTGAGACAGTTGCATCACTTGTAGTATGAACTCCTCTCAACCCTGAAATTTGGCTTGACACCCCAAGCCAAACAATGCAATGCATGTTATGCAAACATGGCTCAAAATGCAACATGAGATGAAATGCAAGGCATGCCAAATGCAATGCAACATATCATGGCAAGTATGCAATACTAGGCATGCAAGATGCAAAATGTAATGCAAACATGGACAATTCATGCAAAGGAACTAGCATGTAACAAGGCTTTGTTAAACAAGCATGCAACAAACATGTGGTAAACATGCAATGGTGGACTTAAACCATAATGGGGCAGACCTCAATCCACCCCAAAACAGTGGCCAAAAGTGCCCAAAAAGGTGGGCAAATGTTCAAGCCAACATGCAAACATAAGGGCCTAAGGCTAAGGCACCAAAGAGAGCATCTTACCACCACTAACATGACCACTCATGGCATGTATTATACAAGCAAAAACAGAATTCTAGCATGCGAAAATACACCCAAACCCTCTGATATGGCAGCCCAAAGTACCTAAACATACAAGCATGCACAAGGCCTATTTCAAGGCATAAGAGACCAACATTTCAAAACATGAAATAGATGATAAATGGAGCATATAGGCATGGCATGTGGACTGAAATAGCATGTTGAATGATTCCAAATCACCTAAATAACCTAACCAATGCATATGCATGGATCACATCCTTAAGGCTCACAAGCCACAATGCAAAGCAACTACATCAAACATGCCACACATGGCAAAATCAGTGGCCAACGGACCTAAAACATGACAAATCATGACCAAAAGCTTCAATAAGCCAAGCTAAAACATGAGGATATACAAGGCTAAACACATGGCACATTTCTAGGCAAAGTAGAGCATTTCAAAGCAAGTATAAGATGCATGCTAAGGGCTACAAATCCAACCAAAAACAGAGATATAACATATCATATGAACACCAAATAAGCTCTGAAATGCGGCCAAAACAAACCAAGTATGCATGCTCCCTTATGAGCCAAAAACAAAGGCAAAAGAGGGACAAAGGGGAGAGGGGTGTCCCTCCCCTATACAAGACTTCAAACCACCTTCCTCACCACTAAAAACCCACTGGTTTTCAGTGGTGAGAAGACCAAAACACCAAGGCAAACAAAGCCTCAAGAAAAGGCACCAAAGAGGCCAAATAAGGCCTAAGAGGGTGAGTTTGCACTCAAACCACAAAGTGACCTTAATGAAAGTTCTAAAGCAAGAAAATATAAGACTTTTTCATGTTATACACAAGACCCAAATCAGTATACAAGGCAGGTAGAAACTTGTTGCAAAAATGGGGAAACTAAAGTAAAGTGCTCACCCTTGAAGAAACCTTGAAGAACAGATGATCCAGCCACTCTCTATTGATCAAAACCAGTCCAAAAGCTCAAGAATCAACCCTCCAAGCCTCCCAATCTCGAGCTAAGGTGTGATAGTGTGTGTGTGAGTGCAAAAGTAAGGTAAAACTACACTTTTAAGCCTAAAAACACACACACAAGAGGAGAGAGAGGGAAAATCTAGAGAGAGGAGATATATGACAGATATATAGATACAAAGCTCTGGTTTTTTGTTCAAGAATGGCCAACCCCAAACAAAGGGAGAGATATGATGCTTATATAGGCAAAATAAAGCCAAGAAGCTTAGTGGCTAAGCAAAGGAGAAAGGGTCAAGAGGTGCAAAGGGGTCTTGGCTTCTTGGAGAAGCTAAGACAGCTGGCCAAGCTTCTCCAAGAAGCTTGGCCAAAAGGGTTCAACCTTCTAGAAGGTTTGGGGGTTCAAAGGCAAAGGGGTCATCCCCGTGCATGGGGAGTGGTGTGGGTGCATTCCAGCTGGCACAGCTGGCATGCACCATGCTCCAATGGGTGCAGAAAGGTCACCGGCCAACCAAATAGGTCACCGGCACAATAAAGTGCCGGTCGGCTAAACATAGTGCCGACCGGCCATTGTTTTTAAGAAACCATGGCCGGTGGTACACATATGCAGCCGGTAATGGTAGGGAGAGGCCGGTGGGGTGTGGGGATGGCCAACAAGCCATTCCTGCCCTTCAAGGCAAAAACACAGGTGTTTGGTGCCAAAACCATACACGAAGCAGTCGAGTCAGGAGGTCCTGAGACGAGGCGCGCTGCCAAGGCCTCCGGGAACTCGAGACGAACACAAACACGGATAATCACCGAGTGTTCAAACGGTGACGTCCAAGTCTTGAGGACGGTCAAAAATGGGGTGTCTACACACGGTAGGCAAAGTCAGCCCGGTTTGAGCGAAGTTAGCTCAGTCTTGTGTCCTAATTTTCTACACGGTGGACCATCGTTGCTGAGGCCGAATTGCCCCTTGCACTTAGTAGCTTAATACTTTAATACAGAAACACATAATACAAGAGAAAAAAGTTGTTATTTTCCATTGCACATCATACATTACATGCAGGGACAAAAGCCCAAGTTTCAAATGAAAAAGGAAAAAATATTACATTTCAAAAGTAAAATAGCTTGAGGTTGGTTGTATTCCATGGCCTTGGTATGGCTTTGCAATCCAAGTCCTCAAGATGGTATGCCCCTTTGCCGGCCAGGCTTACTATCTTGTACGACCCTCCCCAATTTGCACCTAATTTGCCTTCTCCAGGGACTAGCGTGTAGCCCATCACCTTCCTCAAGATGTAGTCCCCAACTTTGAACAGATGTGGATGCACGGTCTTATTGTATTTCTTGGAGAGCTCTTGTTGATAGGCTGCAATGTGGATTAGTGCCCGTTCCCTTCTTTCTTCAGCTAAGTCCAACTCCAGGGCAATAGCTTCACCATTCAAGTCAGGCTCAAAGTTTTCAGATTGGATGGTTGGCATGTTGATCTCCAGGGGTATGATTGTCTCCATGCCATAAGCTAAGGCGAATGGAGTCTTTCCGGTCGAGCGCGTCGGGGTAGTTTGGTATGCCCAGAGCACGTTGGGGAGTTCTTTAGCCCACCTCCCTTTGGCCTTCTCTAGTCATTTCTTTAGTCTATCCAAGATAGTCTTGTTTGAAGCCTTAGCTTGACCATTTGACTAAGGGTAGAATTATAGAACTCAATCATCAACTCTTTCGCGCTTTTTGCAAAATTCGCGAAAGAGTTTCCCATCAAATTGCATGCCATTATTCGAGATAAGGGCCTTTGGGATGCCAAACCGAGTGATGACATTCTGCCAGACAAACTTTTTTACATCTTTCTTTTTGATGGTGGTGTAGACGTCCCCGAACGCCCCGGGAGGGTTAGGTCCTGTTCCGTTCATATTGGGTTTACTACAGTTCGGACTCTAATTGTCACGGTTCTAAATCTGAACCAAAGAGTCCAAATCCGGCAAATCGTTTTTGAGAAAACAGATTTTTGAAAAGAAGTGCCAAACATGGACTGCTTTGCCAGATACAGAGTCGCCACCTAAATATTTTTTAATGGGGAAATTTAGGAAACCTTGACTCGGTGCCGAAGGCCACGTGTCCGTCATCACCAAAGTTGTCTTGGCTCGGGAGCTCGGGTACGATCGGGGAAGGTCAGCTATGAGCACCCCCTTTCGCCCGGTCCGAAGACCGGCCTCTACTAACCATGATATCCGATTTTGAAAACGTTATGTATTCTTATTCCGATTATTAGCCTAGAATTACTATGTTATGCGCACAGCAAACAAGTATAGACTAGATTGTCTAATTTGGAAACAAGCATTGCATATCCGTTTGTTTTGAAAAGCGCTTTGGAATTTGCTACTCGCAAGTAGGCTAAAACACGGATTTCAACGAGTTTTTTCAACTCAAACAATCCAACCTCCACCCACAGGCATTCAGGCAGTTATATCACATAAGCATTTAGCCACATGGTAAGCATACTGTCTTGGCAACATTCACACGCATGCGATATGCTAAAGCGAAAATACTTACATCGTACTCCGTGCCAAAACAATAAACTAGTTAGCAAACATGCATGCCCTAGTTCATGTTAGAGTGACTAATGCATCGCATACAGAATGTGATTAGGATAGGCTCGGCTAACCCTAAGCATGGCATGTGAAATGCTACAAGTATCACGTATTCAATTTGGAGATTGAAATACAATGCAGTTTGTATGATGTACCGAGCCCGGTGCATGTAAAAAAATGCATGGATGCACGCATGCATTGCATAAGGTATGCTAATTTTAAAAATGCCCTAATCTACCATTGTAAGCAGGTAAATAAAAGGGAAGAAAGAAGTGGGGTTGGAAGACATACATACACCCACGCACACTTATTACAAACACGCCCTCACCCGGAGGGACCGAAAGAATATACAAATTAATTAACTACGCAAGCTAATTAAATTACAGACCCATTAAATTAGTTAAACGAATTTATTAATCTAATTAAAACAGTAAATTGCCTCGGGAAGAGGGTCGGATGCAGCGCATGCTCGGGACTTGCTCGGAATCACATTGCCATGCATAGTTTGCCTATGTTTTCTTTGCTTTGCCTCTCTGAAGACTGTCAAAGTCTCAGGAATGCCTCTCAGGATACTGGGGGATCCCACCGGCTAAGTAGAATGACCACCGGCACTAGGATGTGGCCATCGGCACAAAATAGATCCACCGGCCATCGATTGACTGCCGGTCGGCACTAAATACTGCCGGCCGGCAATAAGTTCCTGTAGAACCTGCAACTCACATCAGCAGAGGGCAAAACTTGCATGGCAATGCAATTCAAGCTATTTATGCACCAAACAAGTCCCTTATCATGTTTGAGACTCAAAGGGACATGGTCCTTGATTCTCGGACCATCAATCGTGCATTTCCATGCGTGATGGCCCAAGAGACCAAGTTGTGCACATTTTGATGTCAAATGCAATTCATGCAATGCAAGCCAACAAACCAAAGCCCAATTCCTATCATTAGCTTAAGGAACAAGGCATGCATGCAAGAGGGAATGCAACCTAGGCATGCAAACTAGCATGCAATACGATCATGAGAGCAAACATGCAAGCATGAACATGGACAATGCACAAACATGCAACAACATGTTAAGTGGCTAAAGGAGAGAATACATGCCAAATGTATTACAACCTAAACATGCAACAACATATCATGTAACCCAATCAATGCAACAAAATGCACTTATACATGGTATGCAACACAAGGTGAAATGGAGCAAACATGTGATGATATGCAAGGCATATACGCAATAACATGAGAGGATGGTCTTACATTAATTTGGACAACCCTATGTTAGGTCCAAAATAGTGGCCAAGCTTGAGGAAATGGGACCAAACACACATACACACATGCACATGTTAAGGCCTAAACACTTAAGCATCAAAGGACATCTTTTAAACACATTTAAAAGAGAATAATCATGGACATATGGCATGTATTTAGCTCTGAAAATCATGCAAGAACATGGTGCCAAATCAAGCAAACAAGATAGGCTAACATGCAACAAATGACCCAAGCATTCAAGGCAAGCCAATGAAGTATTGAGCTACACTTGATACGACCACACATGGCAAGACTCGAATGACCCAAAACAGAGTTTTAGCACATAAAACAAAGCCAAAAAGACCACTTAGATGGCATCTAAGTGGCTTGAATTCAAAAGCATGCATAATGACCGAAACATGGAGCATACAACACAAGCTTTCAAAGCATTAAAGAGGCATGCAAGGCAAGCATACAAGCATGTTAAAGGGACTGAAGTAACATGAAAAATGACTCCAATCCACTAAATCAAAGCAAACAAAGCATGCTATACACTCACATGCTTAAGGCCAACAAGCCCAAAAATGCAAAGAGGCCATATAATGCATGCTAGGGTCGACTCAAACAACCTAAGACAGACCTAAAGCATGGCAAAATAAGCACAAAAGCTTCACAAATCTAAGCCTAAAACATGCTAAAACAAAGGCACACAACCTAAGGCATATTAAGGCAATCACAAGGCATTACAAGGTAGGTATGCAAGGCATGCATGGTGCACCAAAACCAACTTAAAAACATGTTATATTATGGAAATATAAGCATGAAAAACAGTCATGGCATGCTCAACTCACACTCAAACATGGGCTCCCTTAAGAGACCAAAAATGGTCCCTTTCAAGGACAACAAGGAGAGGGGGTGGCCTCCCCTTTTTGGGGCTTCAAGGCACCATCTTCACCACTGAAATCCCTCAAGATTTCAGTGGTGAAGAGGCCCAAACACCAAAGTCTCAAAACTTGCAAAAAATAGCACAAAAATGGGGCCTTTCAAGGCCTAAGGGTGGTCAAACACACCCAAACCACAAACACTCTTAACAAACAATCAAGAGGGCCTAAAAACAGAACTTTTTTATGTTATACACTAAACACAAAAACAGCTCTAAGATAGGTAAAAAAGGATGCAAAAATGGGGTAAAAAGGGCTAGTTTCTTACCCTTGAAGCCTTTCTTCAACAATGGTGATCTTGTTGCCTCCTTAAGCTTCAATCCAGCTTTAAAGCTCCAAAAACAAGCCTCAAACCCTCAGTTCCAGAGGATGGTGTGATGGTAGGTGTTTGTGCACAAAACTAAGCCTAAAACACACACAAAGGCAAGAGAGGGAGAGATATAGATATAGGTTAGATACACTAACTTAAACCCTAAAACCAGAGCTCTCTCACTCTCTTCTCCAACTTCTCTAACCCTTGGACAAGGGAGAGAAGGCCTCCTCTTATAGAGGAGCCAATCTTGTAAAGCTTACAAAGTAAGCTAACAAGAGGGGCATCCCTCCATACACGTGTATGGAGGGGAAGCAAATGCCAGACAGCTGTTTCAAAATATCTCCAAAAGCAGTTGAACAGTAGTCGGCCGGCCAAAAATGTCATTTTGACAAAATTGACTGCCGACCGGCAATAAAGAGTGCCGACCGGCCACATACATTGCCGGTGGCAACAAAAACCAGCCGGTGGCCTCTAGCCACTGCCGGTGGTGTGTGGGGATGCCTCACAAGGCATTCCCTGCCCCTCCAAGGCAAAACACAAGTGTTTGGTGCAAAACCAGACACAAAACGGTCGAGTTCGGAGATCCTGAGGCAGGGCGCGTAGCCGAGGACTCCGGGAACTCCAAACGAACACAAACATGGATGATCACCGAGTGTTCAAACGGTGACGTCCAAGTCTTGAGGACGGTCAAAATGGGGTGTCTACAGGTGGCCAACGGTTCGGCTTCCACCAATTTGGTGAAGTAATCAGTAGTGGCGATGAAAAACTTGTGGTTGCCCAGAGCTATTGGGAGCGGTCCCATAATGTCTAGCCCCCAAAGTGCAAATGGCCATGGGCTAATCAGGGGGAGCAACTCTCTGGCTAGCTGGTGGATCTGGTAAGCGAACTTTTTTCATTTCTCGCATGTACGAACATATTTCTGTGCATCAGCCTGCATGCATAGCCACCAATAGCCTTGAGAAATGACTCGGTATGCTAGCGATCTGCCCCAAGCGGCTACCATACATTCCTTCGTGAATTTCAAAGAGGAAAGCTTCAACCTTGCTAGGGTGGACACACTTTAGGTATGGTCTAGTGAAGGACTTCTTGTATAAGACGCCGGATGGAGAGAGCCAAAACTGTCATGCCCCAAACTCGCCCCTAAAAGTTTGAGCATGACCTATTCAGAAACAGACATTTAACCTGATATACATAACATACGGGGCCTGAACGGAAGCATTAAATACCACAATATAATAGTAAACAATCTCCATTGAGCTACCACTACTATGCCAGGATCACAAACATAATAGGTAAATAATATACATAAACATGCACCTGACCATCGGTTATATACATACACATATACAGACCCAGCCCTATAATTGGGCGTATAACAAAGAAAACATTGGAGTTAAGGAAGTTATATACATTCAACCTTAGACAGAAAATTAAAGTACGAGCCAACATCTTGACAAGATTTCACAAAAATAAGTGGCTTCATTTAGTGCCTGGACATACAAAGGTTGACAAAAGAGAACGGGCGCCAAGGGTTAGGACTGACCTCCGGTTGGTTACCTACAGAAGCAGACATAACAGAGAGTGAGCCAGGCTCAATGAATAATAGGACTTAAACAATTCGATGCTCAACTTAAAACATAATACATATCAATACGTATATAAATGCTGAGGTTATGTGGTTAGTCTGATTCTGTACTAATTTCAGAACGGCCTTAGGCCCAGCTTTTAAACATAATGGCTTTAAGCCCTTGAGCGGAGTGGCATTAAGCCCTTAAATAGAATGGCATTAAGCCCTTAAACATATTGGCATTAAGCCCTTAAACAAATTGGCATCAAGCCCTTTTCATGCATGTGTGAACTCAAGAGGTGTCTCGCACGGATTCTAGAGGTGGCTCACATTGTAGCACTTAGTTCCGTGCAGCACTTTGTTTCATACCAGAAAATACAAATTGGCCATAGCAGATATCATCAGAGCAGGCTAGTTTCAGAATCTTACAAAGTTCCAGAGTCATATGAAAATATTCACCTTTTTTTCTATCATTCATTCACATTCTTTGAATCATTCACATAGTTACATTATTAACATGCGATATCAGAATGCTAATGGCAATTAAGAGCTGTAAGTATAGTGTACTATGGCAGTACTACAACTCACTATGTTGTGGCGGAGCGCTAGTCCCTCCCGGAGTGTGCCCTGCACACATACACAATTCACAAGTTAGTTCTTTTTCCTTGCTAAACCGTTTCCGGACTCGTTTTACTTTGAACGAATTTATAATTATCAAAAAGGTACCAAATACATATTGTGATAACATCAGAGGGTTAAGCACGTAAAACGGAGCAAACCATCATTCTCAGCATGGGCCGCACGTGCGGCTGTGAGCCCCGCACGTGCGGCAAAGGGTCCTGCATGTGTGGCAGTGATGCCCCACACGTGTTTTTTAGATAGTAGCCACAGCCCAAAATGCCACCATTTCCTGCATGTGCGGCTGTGACTCTCGCACGTGTGGCCATGACCCCCGCACATGCGGCGATTCTGCATAATTTCTGTCCGAAATTTCCAGCAAAATCCCACTTTTTGGTAAGTGTTTATAAGGCTTCAAAGGGGTTCACAAATCATGTTAATAGGATGCATAACACATAACAATCCAACTAAATTAGATCTTTAATTCTTAAGGTTCACAAACATAACTCAATTCCATCTTTACACACACATAGATATGTATACACTTAACCATTTATTCAACAATTGAGCTCAAGCATGTCAAGGAGAAGGAAATGTAATTTCCTTTACATGGTACAAATTAACACAACCAACTACATGATGAAAACACCTATGTCATTCTTTAGGTGACATATACACACATACCCAACAATTCAAGTCTTAACTTGCATGAATACTTAAGGAATTTCCTCACCCAAATGCAAGAGAGAAGTTAATCAAAGCAAACCTCCATACCTTGAGCTTTACAATCTCCAAAACTCTCTCTTAATTTCTCAATTTCTTCTTTGTATGACTTCTCCTCCTTTCCCTAGCTTCCTTTCCTAACCTTCTCAGGATATTTGAGTTTTAAGATTCTAAGTTAAATGCCTAGGGATCAACTATATATAAAAGTGAATAGGGACAAAATTCAATCAATTTAATTATTCCAAATTGAAATTTCACAACCATGCTTATTATTACTTAAAAATTACGCTGATTTCAAATATAAAATCAAGTTCGGGTTATCAAGCCTCTAGGACCCTCAATTTTTGATTCAAACATTCTAATTGTGACAGATACTTTCCTTACCAAGCAGATATAGGTCTCAACCCATAAGATCCATATACTTAAACTTAATTTCTCACGAAATTTCACATTAAGCATTTAAATGCACAGAGTAAGGAACTAAAATATGCCAGAAACACATACGAGGGTCGGGTTATTACACTCTCCCCCCCTTAAATAAGTTTGGTCCCTCAAACTTGTTTTACCTCAAGACAGAAACAGATGTGGATATTGATGTTGCATGTCCTCTTCTTTTTCACACGTTGCTTCGGTTCTGTAATGCTCTTGCCATTCAACTTTTACTATCGGAATTTCTCTATTTCATAGCTATTTCACTTGTCGGTCCAGAATTCGAATCGACTTTTCTTCATAAGTTAGCTTGTCATCTATTACAATGTGGTGGTAATCTATGACATGAGACGGATCCGGAAGATATTCTCGAAGCATAGAAACATGGAACACGTTATGTACTTGACTCATACTTGGCGGGAGGGCAACCCGGTAAGCTACTGGACCCACTTTCTCTAAAACTTGGAAGGGACCAACGTATCGAGGTGTTAACTTACCCTTTTTACCGAATCTCGGATGTCCTTTTATTGGAGTGACTTTTACAAACACATGACTATCCACTTCAAATTCCAAATTCCTTCGTCGGTTATCCGCATAACTCTTCTGCCTATTTTGAGCAGTTTTCAATCTTTCCCGAATAATTTTAATCTTTTCAGTCGTCAACTGAACAATTTCGGGCCCTAGCAATGATCTATCTCCGATCTCGGCCCAACACACGGGGGAACGACACGGTCTTCCATACAAAGCTTCATAGGGTGGCATTTCAATACTCGAATGGTAACTATTATTAGAAGCGAACTCTACCAACGGTAGATGGGTTTCCCAACTTTCCTGAAAATCTAGTACACACATTCGGAGCATATCCTCTAATGTCTGTATTGTTCTTTCGGATTGACCGTCAGTCTAAGGGTGGAAAGCTGTGCTAAATTTTAATTCCGTACCCATTGCTTCCTGCAGACTTTGCCAGAATCTCGAAATAAATTTTGGATCCCTGTCCGACACAATTGTGATCGGAACACCATGAAGTCTCACAATTTCATTCACATAGATCACAACAAGTTTATCTGCATTATATTGAGTCTTCACAGGTAGAAAATGAACGAACTTAGTCAATCGGTCCACAATGACCCATATAGAATTCATACCCTGAGGAGTCCGTGGTAATCCTACAACGAAATCCATGGTAAGATGTTCCCACTTCCACTCCAGGATTAGAAGGGGTTGCAACAATCCTGCTGGTCTCTGATGTTCTACCTTTACTTGCTGACATTACAAACATTTAGAGACGAACTTTGCGATCTCCTTTTTCATACTTGGCCACCAAAAATTGTTTCAAATCCCGATACATTTTAGTACTTCCCGGATGCATTGAAAATCTTGAGGCATGTGCTTCCTCCATCAGTTTCCGTTTAAGTTCCAACACATTGGGGATACATATTTGGTTTTGAAATTTGAGCACCGAATCCACTAAACTGAACGCCGGTTTTGGTTTTGTTTCTAATTCATCACATATTTTCCTTAAAGTTTCATCTTCCATTTGATGTAACTTGATCTCCTCAAGTAAGGTCGGTTGACCTATTACTGCTGCTATTACGGCCTCCTGTTCACGTACTATAAGATCCACATTCATTTTGTCCAGTTCGATTACCAACTCCTTGGCTTCTTTCTTCTCAGTGGGTAGGACCCGATCTTTCAGGAAGGTGATGATTGGATCCATCCAAGATGGTCCGAAGTTGGCGCAGAGTACCTTGGGCACCTTTGGTTCTTCGATGCTTGGTCGGGGCAAGAATTTAATCATCAAAGGATTTGGAAAGGTGGTTTGTATAGACGAAAGGCCGGCCAATTCGTCGGCTTGACTATTCTCTTCACGGTTGATTTGTTCCATTCTTAATGCGGCAAATATTTTGACCTCAGTGGGTACCAACGCTTGATACTTGGCCGTCCTTTCATCCTTGGCCTCGTACTCCCTAGAGACCTGATTGATGACTAATTTGGAGTCGCTGAATACCATGAGCTCTGATGCCTTCATACATAGAGCACTCTTCAGGCTGGCAAGGAGGGCTTCGTATTCTGCCTCATTGTTGGACATTAGGAATCCAAGCGTGATTGCGTGCGTGCTCAATGGTTAGTCCATTTGGCGAGGTCAACATGACTCCCAGCCTGGCACCATGTCTATTGGAGGCTCCATCTATGAAGAGCTTCCACATCTCACTAATGAACAATTTTTAGCAATCGAAGGGGTTTTGAGAGTTTTTCAAGTCCGAGGTACTGGTCGATTCAGTCATATGCGTTCCTTTCTTTTCACCCAGCTTGTCATTCGGTAAATTGATTGGCTCCTCCCCTAACAACTCAGTATTATCTTGCCATTCTATTGCTTGTTCCTCTCCCCGTTTTTATGTCATTGAAACTGTGGGTTGTGCCAAGTCTGCACAATCCAACTTAATAGGACAAACAGGGTGAGTGCCAGGGGGCAAATTTTGTTACAAAGTCGGTAAGGGCTTGAGCTTTGATAGCTATGTGTGACTGGAACTTGAAGTCGTACTGCCCCAGCTCTACTGCCCATTTCAAAATTCTACTCGTGAAATTCGCTTTCTCAAAGAGCACCTTGAGGGGAAATTCGGTCTGCACCACTATTGTGTGGGCGTGGAAATAATGTGCCAACTTCCTAGAGGCCATTATGAGAGCTAGGGCCAACTTCTCTAGTGGCAGATACCTTGATTCGGCTGGGAGTAGTGTTTTTCTAACATAAAAGATAGGGAGATATTGAATTCCCTCAGCCCGGACAAGCACCGCGCTGACTGCATGTTGCGATACAGCCAAGTACAGGTAGAGTTCTTCATCTGGTTGTGTAGTGATTGGGATAGGGGTGGAAGAAAGATATGCCAAAGCTCGGTCACACTCTACGTCCCAGAAAAACTTGGCTTTCAAAGTCTTAAAAAAGGGCCTGCAACGATTTGATGATCTGCTAATAAATCTGTTCAGCATAGCTGCCATTCCGGCAAGATGTTGCACGTCCTTTGTGGAATTTGGTCGTTCCAACTCCTGAATTTCCTTGATCTATGAAGGGTCGGCTTCGATTCCTTGGTTGGTGACTAAAAAACCCAGAAATTTTCTAGTTCTCACTTCGAAAGCACACGTGGAGGGATTCAAGCGCAGCTTGTGGTGTTTGAGTATAGCGAACATCTCTGCAAGGTCGGCAAGGTGTTGGGATTTATCCTTACTTTTTACTACCATATCATCAATATAGGCCTCCATAGTGCGTCCAAGAAGAGGAGCTAACATTTTGGTCACCATCATTTGAAAAGTTGCCCTGGCATTTTTAAGACCAAACCGCATGACCTTATAGCAGTACAAGCCTCTTGGAGTGGTGAATAAAGTGATCTCTCGGTCTGGTTCGTACATGGCGATTTGGTGGTAAGTGCGATACACGTCCAAGAAGCTAAACCTTTGATGGCCAGCGGTAAGATCTACCAGATGGTTGATTCTTGGGAGGGGAAAGCTATCCTTGGGACAGGCACGGTTGACCGTTTTGTAATCAACGCACACTCGCCATTTTCCATTTTTCTTCAGCACCACTACTATGTTAGAAATCCATCTGGGGTAGTGCACTTCTTCAATTGCCCCAACCTCTAGCAAGTTTTTGACCTCCTCCACCACTTCTTTGGCATGGTGCAAAGCCGAGCGTCGGGTTCTCTAGATGATTGGCCGAGCATTGGAAAGACGTTTAACTGATGACAAATGAAGCTTGGGTTGACGCCAGGCATATCGTAAGGCGTCCACGCAAAAACCTTAATATTGGAGATCAGAAAGTTGACGTAGTCCAACCGCTCGGTACTGGACAATAATGAGCCCAAGAGAAATAATTTGTTCGGATCATTCTCATCAATCTGAACCTCCACCAAGTCTTCAATCGACTTTTCTTCAGCTTTTCTTCCCACATCTTCTAGGACTTCTTTTCCTTCTAGCCCTTCTATCATCTGGACAAAGCCTTTAGCGGCCTGACTGTCATTCACTGCGATGAAGCAATGTTTTGTCATCACTTGGTCCCTTCAAACCTCTTCGATTTGCCCATTTGGAGAAGGAAAGCGCATGACCTGGTGATAAGTCGATGCTATTGCTTGCATGGTGTGCAACTAGCCCCTCCCCAAGATCAGATGTAGGTCAATGGGACATTCAGTACCCAGAACTCCACCTGCTTTGTTACTGTCCCAGCTTTGACCAACAAAATAGTCTTCCCGATTGACCATTCCGGCTGTGAGTTAAAGCCGAGCAAAGGAGACGTTGCAGGGGCCATGTCCTTGTCCCCTAATTTCATCTACTTTAATTCATCATATTACATGATCTTGACCGGACTACCCTGGTTGATCAAAATTCGCTTGATGTCAAAATCCTTAACACGAAGCGTTACTACCAAGGCATCGTTGTGTGGGGTTTGAATTCTCTCCAAGTCTTTGCTGGAAAAGGTCATGATGCCTTGTATCTCGGTCTTTCCTTTCTTTACGATGGGCTGAACAAAGAGCACTTCCCTCATGTGCTCGGCCTTCTTGATCATCCTTTTAAGCTCGCAAACTCGCGTGGGCTCGATGATACCGTAAATAATGTTGATGACTCCTTGGGGTGCCGCATCCAAGATGGCAAGGCCATTTGGTTCAGCTTCTCCTTACGGAGTGGCCCTCATGCTTCCATCTATGTACTAGTCTAAGTTCCCAGCTGCAACCAGTTCTTCTAAGTGTTGTTTCAACGACATGCAGTCCTCTGTTCGGTGCCACCTCTCTTTATGAAAGGTGTAGTGGTACCTTGAGTTGAAGCCCCTCTGTGTATCTCCCAATTTTGCTAGCCAACGGATGTATGGCTCACCTCAGATTTCACTGAGGATGCAATAAATTGGTTAAAAACTATGGTGATGCTAGTTCGTGCCTTCAACTTTCTCTTGGTATCTTCCTCTTCGTTGCGAGGAGCGTTATCCCGGTCATTCCCACGGCCTTTGTTTGTGTCGTTGCGGTTAGCACCGCGATGTTGTTCTCTAGCTTGATTATTAGGGCGGTTATCCTTCTACCCCACCGAGTGAACCTTCCCAGCCACACATCTGTTCGCCGTAACCAGGTTTGCCTTCTCGGTTGTGGCAGTGGTGGCGGCATCATCCTCAACTCGGATGTGTTCATTTATCTGTTGCATCAATGATTCCATGGTTGTGGGCTGGTGCATTGTGAGCGAGTCTCGCAGTCTATGTCCGACTGGCAGACCTCGCTTGTATTGGGCGATTGCCAAATTGGTGGGGCAATCCAGGATCTCATTTTAAGTCTCCCAATACTTGGCATTGTATGCCTTCAAAAAACTGTCTGACTTCATCTTGATGCCCAGGAGGTGGTCAACCTCTTTGGGCATTCGAGTGTTGGTCTTGAATCTGGTGACAAAGGCCTCCGCTAACTGTTGCCACCCCTTGATACTCCCTTCTGGGAGCCTTTCGAACCATTTTAACCCCAATTCTCCCAAACTTATTGGGAATATTAGACACATCAAGGCATCATTGCGACGATGGCCTGCCATTATTTGCCGGTAATGACTAACATGCATGTATGGATCTGTTTTCCCATCATAGAGCATGAACTTCAGTTGATGGAATCTGGTGGGGAGGGGTGTTCTTCTATCTCTGGAGACAGTAGGGTGGCGGTGAGTCGTGCCAAGTCTCTGTCCACTGGTGCTGGAATCACCACTCTAGGCGGCGGCATGGCCACCTTTTTACTGTAACAGATTTGGGGGCTCAACCATTGCGATGCCGGCACTCTCTGGGCCTCTTTGTGGCATGCTCGCTCCTCCAGCATATCCCTCAAGTCCTCTGAACGGGCGAAGTAAGAGTATCTCGACGTCATTGACGGACGCGAGGGACAGTAGTTGCTATCACGCGTGTAGGACCTCTCCACCAGTGGGTCAAAATCGCCAACTCCGTAGCTTCTGGTGATGGAGAGTAAGGGCGTCCCCCATTGGTGATGACTGTCAGAACGATGGGGTTCGGTGCGCTCACTGTGGTCACCCACTTCAGCAACAACCTTCCTTTTTATTTGTCGCTTCAATGTCTCCATCTCAACAGCCATCTTCCGAATGAGAGCGTCCTGGTCTTTGAGTTTGTGCTCCAGGCGCTGAGCATGCCATTCTCTTCGCTGTCGGTGACCCTCAGGACTCTTTGAATGGTCAGCGCTCCTTGCTCGTTTGTCTCGCACATCCTTGGGCTGCCCTTTGGAGGAGGTCTCCAGGCCCGCCATGGTCGGAATAGCGGAAGGGCCATCTCTTCTCCGGACTGACTCTGGAGTGATTCCATCGACGACGGACAGTGGTGTTTTGTCGATGTTCGCCAAGAAAGATAGTTAACAAGGCTAGTAGAACAAGGTTTGTCTGTCAAAGAAATTCCCACAGACGGCGCCAATTGTGTAGGGGAGAAATATTTGCCTCGCTCAGTACCTCCTTGCTACCAAGCTCGTCTCACTCAGTTAGGACTCCGTCACACAATGAACAAAACAAAGGTGAGCTACCCGGCGGGTGGGTTTTGCCGGAAAACCCCTCCGACTGTCAAGTTAGCTTTCTAGGAGAAAAGAGAAGGCAGAGCACTCTAGAGAGAGAGAGAGTTTTTGATTGTTTCAGGTTGCTTACCTCCAGCATATGCCTCTTCCTTCTTTTGAAGGCTGGCCATGCAGCCACAGAAATTGTGGGTGCACTACTTCTGTTGTCCTTCCTGGACAGGCGCTCGTGCTCCTTTATACCTTTCTTACACGTGTAGAGACCGAAACTGCCAAACAGTGTTTGTCGCATTGCCAAACGGTATTGCCGCATACTAGGAGTGGATTCCCCTCTTCTGGTCATTGGTCCACGTGGAATGTTGAAACTGAGCTATTACGTGGTAAAACATAAACATCACGTTGGATTGCTTAATGTCAAACCAGACCAAACCGACCTACCAGCGCCGACCAAAGTTGGGCACGCTGTTCGGCATCTCGGCTACGCACCGCAGTCTCATGCATCGTCTGTCTTCACAACTCCAGTCTGAGCCATCCACAGCTCGGCCCTCGCCTCGAGCCATTCGGCCTAGTCTGGCCCAACACCATAATCCGCGTGGGTCAGACTCGGTTCGACATCATGTTCCGTGAAATCTTAGCTCGGCCCAATACATCCCAGACAATCCTAATCCGGTGGTGCACCATATTCAGTGCAGATCCAATTCGGCCTCACAACGGGCCCCAAGTTCTTCTTTCACGGCCCAATACCATATTCCGTGTTGGTGTAACTCGGCCCATCGTTTGGCACAAAACTCCCTCTCAACATCATATCAAAATTCACAGTAAATCATATCAAATTGAGTAACATACATATATTTTGTCATGCAATCGTATTAGCCACTAGGTAGATACACCAATATAAACTGAGATGAAGCCTCGTTACTAGAATTTGACATCTACATCAATACAACAAAAGAAATAAATGAATTGAATATAAAAAATAATAATAATTCATGTATAAACAAGAAGTCATATGAGTTTGGTGGTGGTGGAGTGTATAAATGTGAGGAACCTGAACGACGATGGTGGAGGCAAAAGGAAAGGAAGAATCGGAGATGGCATTGGAAAAGTGAGATTATTAGAGAAATCGGAACGAATTCAACATTGAAGATAGTCGAAGCACATTTGATCTTCCATTTTTCAGAGGGATGAAGACACAAAATCAAAATCTTTCATTTTTCAACTGGGAATGGTGCCTATTGGAGCATTGGAATTGGACCCTTCCCTTCTGTTGTTGCTTCACTTTAGGAGAGAGTCCTTAGAGTCAAGAGCTTTGAAGCTAAACAAATGAAGCATGTAGATGCTGGTTGTCAAAGAGAAAAAGTGCCTTCTCATCGCGTATACAACGTCGTATGCAACTATTAACCTCCTTTTTCCCTTTTTTTTTTAACTTCAACATTCATAAATTTCAAAACTTGTATTCTTCTAAAATTATGGATTAATTGTAATATTTTCATTACTCTAAGAGATAATTTTAAATTAACCAAATTATAATTATATGCCTAACCAAATAAGAATATTCTTTTCTTTCTTTTTTTTATTATTATATATATGTAAAGTTAATATAAAGTTTTATATCTCAATTTTAAAATAAATTTTAACAATAAGTCTTATTAATAACATTATATATCATTAAATCTTATTTTGTAAAATAGTTTTCACAAGAGTTTTCAAGATTCAAAATCTATTTGATTATGAGTTTTCAAACTAATTTTCAGTTGTATATTTTGTAAATAATTTTTAGAAATTTAAAAATTCAAAACTTGTTTGGTTACGAGTTTTTAAAACAAAATTTTGAATTTTTTGAGTCTTGTGTTTTGCTTTATCTTGTAGTCAAAAAATATTTGCAATATTATAGTCAAATTTGGTTACTTTTCATAAATTTAATCTAAATTTACTTTTTAGATATATTTAATCTAATTTATAGGACAAATTTCACTTCATATTTTTTATGGACATTTTAAAATTTTAAATAGTTCTTCTTCTAGTTTTATATCCACTCAATTTACATATATTTAAAACGTTTTACATTTAAATGTAACTTTTTATAAAATTACCAAATAATGAGAAATATATAAAAAAAATTTAAAAAAAAATTGATCAAGTTTAAAAATTAATACAATTTTAATGTTTTACGTATTTATTATTATTATTAGTTTCATTCTTCACATTTTGCTTATTGTTTAAGTCTATCTATATCATATACATCTAAAATATAAAAGTTTATTTAGCCAATTTGTAAAACTAAATAAAATCAATTTTGTGAAAATCATAAATCAAATAATTTTTGAATTTTAAAATAAGTTTTCAAAAATACTAAACCAAATAAATTATAAGTTTTAAAAACTCTACTAAACTAAACAAGTTTTAAATTTTTGAATAAGTTTTTAAAAATCTTAAACTAAATGATTTTAGATTTTGAAAAATTGATTTTAAAATTCAACCAAACGTAGTTATTCATTGACAGACTATATTGTACACGGAAAATTATTCAATATTTTTGGAGTATCACGTGTATATATTTCTTAACCAATCATCATTCAATATGTCCCGTTAGGTTTCCCAATCACTAACACAATACCCCACCTACCCACCTTCTTCACCAATCACAATGTATGAAATACCACGTGTCTATTGAATAACTAGTTCCAATTTAGAGCACTAAATCAGAAGCTCTAAAAGCACCACTAAGGAGCTGGCAGCCAACAAGGTACGATGAAGAATGTTTGCATATACAGTGCGTGTGTTTCACGCACTATGTTAAAAAGAAAAAGAAAAAAAAGAAATCCCGCTCAAATGTAAAACAGCGGTATTGATGTTCCATTTTCAAGATCTATTCCAGCTCTACCAGCTATAGATCTCTCCTACACCATTCCTCTCGTCCACCATCCGACGTTTGCTGTCTGCCTCTCCTCTGTTTTCCCTCTCTCGCTTTGAATTTGCAGATTTGCGTCCGCCGTCACTCTCTTCCACCGTCTGTCGTCACTCTAATCCACCATCCGATGCCTTGTCCCTCCTACACCGTCCGGCATCTTCCTTCGACATAGATTTCCAGGCTCGTCTAGGTCAATTTGTGTCTCTATGTTATGTCCTTTGTTTCAATGTTCTTATACATATATATATACACAATAGGAAATCTATGTTCAAATAGATTTTTTTCTAAATTTTCATTTTTTTTTCTTTTTACATTAGATTTGATTGTTGAAGTGCTAGCTAGGATGTTACCCCTGTTCATTCTTGTTCTATTTCCTAATGTTTTAGAATTGATGAAGAAAGTTTATTATTTAAAGAATCACTCACTGGAATGGCCAAATTTGTAGTTGTATTCTGTAATGAAATATATATATATATATATATATATATATATGTATAAACATACATTCAAGAGCTATTATGAATATATATACATTCATTCAAAATCTGTCTTAATCTGTTATAAAAATATATGAATAATCTGTTATGAATAGCTTGCATCATTATGATAATTTGTTATTAACAAATTCATAACAACCTCAATAATGATTAATTTTTTAACAAATTAATAACAGGTTATTCTATTATTCTTATAATCTATTAAATCATTTGATTTCATATGGTATTTTTGAATGAGCAGAAATGGAGATTGATTCGAATAGTGGTGAGAATCCTTTATTAAATAAGAGTGAAGAAGTTGAGGAACCTAAGAGGGGTATGTGTTTTAGCTCCAAGCAAGAAGTGTACACATTTTATGCCAAATATGCTAAACATGTTGGATTTTCCATAGCTTATAAAACACAAGTTTGTTGCGATGATGTGGAATTAAGATATTTTGGGATTGAATGTTCTCGATCAGGAAAGAGAACCAAAAAATCAGAAGTAAACCCTCTAAAGCCATCTCTGTCCACAAAAATTGATTCCAAAGCAAGGGTACGAGCGACCTTACAAAAGGATGTGAGATTTTATGTTAACCAAAATTATCCTTGACCATAATCATGACTTGATTCCCACCAACTCACGTCATTTTACAATGAATAAGAAATCTTGTGAAGAGAAGATTAGAAATTAATGATCAAGCAGAGATTGGGGTGTCTAAGAATTATAACTCAATGGTTGTTGAAGTTGGGGGTTATGAGTCATTACAAATGATGAGTGAGATGCAAGGAATTACATTTAGAGAGCTAGAAGATTTAGGCTTGGGAAGGAGATGCTGATGCACTTCAAAAATATTTTTTGAGGATGCACGCACAAAATTCAAGTTTCTATTATATGATTGATGTTGCTACTGACTTTCGCATTAGAAACTTGTTTTGGGTAGATGCAATGAATCGGGCGGCTTATGAAGAATTTGGAGATGTTGTTTCATTTGACACAACTTATCTCACTAACAAATATGATATTCTATTTACTCCGTTTGTAGGAGTTAATCACCATGGACAGTCGATTTTGCTTGATTGTGGGTTGTTATCTAGTGAAGACACTGATACATTTGTTTGGTTATTCAAAGAATGGTTAAATTGTATGTCGGATCATCCTCCAAAAGTTATAATAACTTATCAATGCAAAGCTATGCAAAATGCTATAGAAATTGTCTTCCCAAATACTCGACATCGATGGTGTTTATGGCATATAATGAAGAAAATTCTAGAGAAATTGAAAGGTTATTCCCAATATGAATCCATGAAGTTGGCTTTGCAAAATGCAGTGTTTGACACTTTCACAAAAGATGAATTTGAGAAGAGATAGAAAGAGATGATTGTAGAATTTAATCTTTATGAGAATCAATGGTTGGGGGTATTATATGATGAGCGACATTGATGGGTTCCTATCTATGTGAAAGACATTTTTTGGGCTGGCATGTCAACTATACAACGAAATGAGAGCATGAATGCCTTTTTTGATGGATATGTCAACCCGAAGACTATATTAAAGCAATTTGTTGAACAATATGGAAATGCCTTGAGAAGCAAGGTAGAGAAAGTGAAGAAAGCTGACTTCAAGTCTTGACACAAAGTGTTTGATTGCCTAACTGTGTATGGTTTTGAGAAGATTTTAGGATGCCTACACCAATGCAAAATTCAAAGAAGTGCAAGCAAAGATGAAGAGACTACTTTATTGTCAGCCGTGTCTTGTGAAAGAAGAGGGTTCAATTTGCACATACTTTGTGAAGGAAGCCATGGTAGTTTTTGAGAGGATGAAGCATGTGGACTTTATTGTGTATTAGAATTCGACTGAAGTTAATGTTCAATGTATGTGTCGGTTGTTTCAATTTAGGGGTATCATGTGTGCTCACTCACTCGTTGTGCTCATTGCAAGATGGATAAATGAGGTTCCAAATAAATTCATTCTACCACGATGGAGAAAAGATTTAGATAGAGGGTACATATGCATCAAAGCCACATACACTGGCTTTGGGGATGATTTCAATGCAAAGGTTTATGATAAGATGAACAAAAAATTGATTGGCATTGTATAAGTAGCTGGGAACTCTAAAGGAAAAATCAAAATTATCGACCATGGGTTGGATGAAATCAAGACAAAAGTGATGAAAGATGATGAGGGTGGCGAGACTAATGTACCAGCTTCTACTAGCAATGTGCCACCTATTACTAGTAATGTACCATCTTCCTCAATTGGGAGCATTAATAAAAAAGCAATTAGTAATACAAAGTTGCTTAGTCCTTTGGTTGCTCGCCGAAAAGGTCGTCCAGTTATGAAACGAAAGGTCGCCAAAGTAGATCAAATAGTCAATCAATTGAAAGCAAGCAAAACAAAACATAACAAATCAAAGGGAAATTTCATGGTATTCTCTATTTATTTTTCAATATTGTATCATTTCTCTCTATTGAACTTATGATTTATCTCTACTCGTTTATCTTGGTTAATATAGGGTACTAAAGTGCTTGGAGCTCAAGCTCAATCTCAATTTCAATCTCAACCTAGTGCACGTAGAGAGCTTTATCCTTGTATGGTTGGCATGCAAAATAGTATGTATATGCCGGTACGTGTACATAATATGAATTTACATCGATCAGTTTATTTTATTTGTCAATAATGTATAGTAAACTGTTTTTTTCATGTCATTGTAATTGAATAGGGAGAAATGGTAAATGCGATTAGAGGCACACCCGAAAGTATGGACATTATGAGAAGACAGTTTGATGAATGCTCCAACCCAAATTTATGGAGTCGATACATCTCTTACCACATCGGAATCTATTGGAGACACACCGGGAGTTATTGATATGATGCGAACTCAATAATCCATGAGGGCTACGAATCAAATTTATGGAGCATAATTTACGAAATTTATAGAAATTTGATGTTGCTTTGTTGTTATATTTGATGTTGTCATATTTGCTTTGTTGTTACAAATCTGATTTCAAAGAATTTGTGTTAAAAATCTGTGTTTCAAAATCTGTTTTCAAAATGTGTCTTCAAAATCTGTCTTGAAAAACTGTGTTAAAAAACCTATGTGAAAAATCTGTCTTCAAAAAGCTATGCTCAAAATATCTATTCAAAATTCTGTGTTAAAAAAGCTGTCTTCAAAATCTGTGTTTAAAATATCTGTCCAGAAATCTATGTTGAAAAACCTGTGTGAAAAAATTTGTCTTCATAAAGCTATGTTCAAAATATCTGTATGAAAAAATTTATCTTCAAAAAGCTATGTTCAAAATATCTGTGTGAAAAATTTGTCTTCAAAAAGCTATGTTCAAAATATTTGTTCAAATATTTGTGTTGAAAAACTTGTCTTTAAAATCTGTGTTTAAAATATTTGTCCAGAAATTTGTCTTCAAAATCTGTGTTGAAAAACCTGTGTCCAAAAATCTGTCTTCAAAACTGTGTTAAAAAACCTGTGTGAAAAAATATGTCTTCAAAAAGCTATGTTCAAAATATCTGTGTGAAAAATCTGTCTTCAAAAAGCTATGTTCAAAATATTTGTTCAAACATCTATGTTGAAAAATCTATCTTCAAAATTTGTGTTTAAAATATCTGTCTTCAAAATTTGTGTTGAAAAACCAGTGTCCAAAAATCTGTCTTCAAAAACTGTGTTAAAAAACCTACCTGAAAAAATCTACCCAGAAATCTGTGTTAAAAAATCTGTCCAGAAATCTGTGTTAAAAAATCTGTGTCCAGAAATTTGTCTTCAAAATATGTGTTGAAAAGTCTGTCTTCAACCTGTGTTCAATCATTCTTCAAACAAACAAACATATAACAACCTGTGTCCAAAAATTCTTCAAACAAATAAACATATAACAACCCGTGTTCAATCAAACATATAACAACTTGTGTTCAATCATTTTTCAAACAGACAAACAGATAATAGATTACATCTTCATACTTTTAAAAAATAATTGTCATATATCATAAATCTTCATATATATCATCTATTTCAACTTCTAGCTTTCATATAAATTATTACATCTTCATAACTAATACAACACCAATTACAAGGAAGAAAAAGATCTCATAAATACAACACCAACTTCGATTTATGTCTGTCTGCAATTTTTGCATCTCTGCGCTCTGAAATTAAAGTTGTTCGCTTTAAAATCGAAGGTGTTTGCCCACACCTCGAAGTTCTTCGGTGATAGTTGGTATATTGTCTATTTGCACTTGTCCTTCATGTCTACATTGTGAATTCGTAGGCAAGTATCATCCAAGAAAACCACCGCAATCATTACAACAATAAAATAACTCGTTTTTGTTTCGCTTCGTCTCAGAAATTCGAATAGTTGTTTTTTCTGACATTTAGGACAATTTTTGTTGCAATATGTCAGATGATCTGAGGTACTGCCGCTAACACTTGAAGTTGACATCTACAAAAATATGAAGCCAAATCTCAATCAGTTAGTGTACAAGTTTGAGGACTGTTTAAAAAGCGAGCAAGGTGGTTTAATAAGCTAAGCTAAACTGGCTGAGATTCAACATAAATTTCACAATAGTTGATCGCGAGTATACTTAAACATGGAAACATGTACACCATTGGTTCGCAGGCTTTATAATGAAGTTGGACAAAAAAAAAAAAAAGAAAAAAAAAAGCATAATTTTATAATACTCCAGTTCATAACCATACAATATTTGATATGCCCAAGTGTGAATTGCAAATAATTAGCGGCTTTGTAACAATCAGAATTAGACAAGAGATTGATAGTGAAACAATGCGTAACAAAATAATGAGTCAAGGTACTGAAACCTCCAGTTCTATTTGCATATAAGTTGAAGTTCACAAATTTATATCACACACCCATTTACAGCTGACATAGATGATACAACATTCTAAGGTTAGAAACTCGAAGCATCAGATTTTAAACAAACAAATCAATATATCATTGGCAATAAAATCATTCAATAGGTAATAAAAAATATCAAAACCTAAAACATTGAAAGCATGCTTCACCTTGGAAGCAATAGAAGTCTGATTCCCACATGAAGGTCCCAAGAGAAAAACATAAAGCTACTACATAATTACAAGTCAAGAAATAATGGATAGACTATTATATAAGCCACATACCAAAGTTGGGGGTAGGAATCAAAGACACAAGGATCAATTAAAATAGAAAAGACTTTAGTGACACTTACAGAGAAAATTTCAAGTTCTTTTAGGTAAAAAAGGGGGAGACTCATATAGAGAAAATTTCTGTTGTGAGAAATGAATGTCATTTGTGTTCTTGTAGGGGATTTCAGAGATAACGCATGTTTATTTTGATTGATGGTGATCAACCTAGTTTTATTTAACCTAATCAAAGTGCTTGATTGAATTGAGTTAATGCTACCATCTTGTATATTGTGTGTATTTTTTATTGTGATTAATTAAGACTAGTTGTGATTAATTGAGACTTAAGTACATTTAATTGAGCCCAAGTGTGATTGATTAAGCCAAGCATGATTAATAAGTGTGGTTAAGCCACGGTTAGCTAGGTTGAATGGGGTTAATTGGAGTTCATTGCAATCACATTTGATTAATTAAGGATAAGTTGAATTAATTAAGTTTAATAAGAATTAATTAGAGAATGGATGATTTGTCAACAAGTGTGCTATGGTGGCAAATATATTAAAGGCACCACATGCTTCAATTATACACCTTATGCTGATTTACAATGCTTGCACAATACACTCTCGTCAATTACAATTCTTGCACAATACATTACAATTATACTATTTTTATACATTATTTTGGATGTAAGTCTTCAAAAACTGTGTCCAAAAATCAGTCTTCATATATCACAACATGAACAATTTGCCAAAACAACTCAACAACAAATGGTTTCTTGTTTTATTCACATCCAATTGATTAAGTCCTTGTAAATTAGTAATAGATTGAAATGGAATAGAGACAGTATCATTCATTCATTCATTCATCAAACTCAATCATTAATACCAGAACCTCATAAACCTAGTATCATCAGTCACAGTTCCACAGCTAATCCAATGTAAAATTAGGGCAAATCAAAATCAAAATCAAAATCAAAATCAAAATCAAAATCAAAATCCTCCTAAACAGATGAAATCAAAATCAAAGTCACAAAAATCTCAACAAATCAATGCATATATATATAGAGAGAAGGAGAGAGAGAGAGAGAGAGAGAGAGAGAGAGAGAGAGAGAGAGAGAACTGACTTGTCGAGTAGATAGATCTACCGAAAAAAGACAGAGAGTCGAGAGAAGCGAGTCCGGTAGGAAGACGGAGAGAGACTCGATCGTCGTTGTCATGAGAAGCGACAAAAACCAGTCCGCCGATCATCGTGACTGAAGACTCATACAGGTTGGAGAGAGACTCAATCGTCTCCGGGGTTGGAAAGATGCGCTCGTCGGGTAACCGGGGGTTGGAGAGTTGCGCTCGTCGAGAGAGAGAGAGAGAAGAGAAGGAAGAATAGAGAGAGAGAGAGAGAGTCTTCAAATGTATTCTGAAAATGAATTTGAAATTTGAAATAAATAAGAAAGAGAAAGAGACGGGCGAGTTTGCATCAGTCTTTCCACGTTGGTAGCCACGTCATTAGTGTTGAATTAGTGATGAAGGTTTAGTGGTCTGAAGCATTTTTGCTGAATAATTACCCACTATACACAAATACCCCCAGCTTTCCTCTTGTTTCCATCTTTGTCTCCATCGACCCTCGACGCCTAACCCTCCCTCTTCCACCACTGTTGACTCTCTCATTTGCGGTTTGTAGCTACTGATCTCTCTTTTTCTTCCAAATCGGAATCATTATCTCATAGGTACTCTCTCTCTCTCTCATCCTCCCATCTCAGTTCTTATTTTTCTCACAGATCTGTCCCTTCCGGCTCACTTCTATCTCCAGTGTGTAAATTTTTTGGAAATTTTTTTAATTGTTTTATTTTTTATTTTTTTATGTATGCATGTATGTGTATAGATTTTTCAAATGGACTAAAATCAACGATGAGATAGGTTTTCAATCTCTCAATTTTTATTTTTTTTAATTTTTTTTTCTGACTGTTTACAAGAGGCCCTTAGTATGTGTTTGAATGGAATATTTTGTTGCCTAATGAAGTTCAGTAGTTCTGCAACTAATTTGAGTTGCGAATGATCTTTCTGTCTATTTTTGTTATTTGTAATCAAGGTTCATGATGATTTTGGAAAATAGGTTTTCTAAACCCCTAGAATACTTCAATCAACCCACCAGTTTAGAGGATTAGGAGGTGATTTGGTGTGTGGGAAAATTCCCAACATGCTAGAAGGCTATTTGGTTAAAAATTTCCCCCCAACCTGACTCATGCACATCCTTTCTTTCTCTGTATCTAAAGAGCTCCAGGCAAGTCTCCCTAAAAAAAGAAATACTATTATCTCACTATGATTTTTGTGGAACTTTTGTAGTAATACATAAAAAATATATTTCTAAAATTACTTAGTTGCTAATATGATTTTATAAAGTTATTTTGTATTTATAAATTCAAATAAAAAAGAATTTGATATTTTGACATTATCTATCCTAACAATGGAGATGAAAATGGTCAGTGAAACTGTAATGATTGACATCAAATTAGAAGCAAGGCCTGACATTTTTTAGGCCTAAAAGTGAGTTTTCGGGACTTTTATACATCTAGGGGGAGGAAATTATAATTGAAAGATTATCCACCAAATGTCTATTTTTTATTTATTCTTCACATAAAATTTACTTAAATATATAACAAAGTTTATAATTAAAAAAATGATTAAAATAATTTAAACTCAAGTACCAAATAAAAAGTAAATAAATTGTAACAAAATATCATTAAAACATCACTATTCTCACATTTTTTGTTGTAAAGTTGCTAATCAAAGTTATCAACTAAATATTTTTCAAAGGATAAAATTATTAATCCATTTAATCTTTATTGTGACATAGTTAACCAAAAGTAAGATTTAATCAATTTTAACTTTGAATTTTTTTTTCGGAAACAATTATAAGGAGAATATTTTTTAAGGTCCCTGATATTAAGATTTTATAAAATAAAGGAAATACAATATTTTCATAGCAGTTGGGGTCTCTCAATATTTTCACAAAGAAAATTCGACATAGAAAAATTTCACCCCAACATAGGGAAATTTCGCCCCAATACAAAGAAATTTCTCTGGTATGATTACAGAGAAATTTTTTCGAAGAATCTTAGCTAATAAAATAATATATATATATATATATATATTGTGCCTCTCCGACTATCCAAAATTAGAGAGACTTCACTAATTTTTTCCAATTATAACTGATATAATTAATCGTATTTTATACATAATTTATAAATTTAGGAAACATTCATCCATTTATTAATTGAAAATAACTCATTGTATCAATAGATTTTTAAAATTTTTTTCAAGTAAAAACAATCATTTATTAGTTTTAAATAATTCACTATATCAATCATTTATTAATTTTGAATATTTATTTAATTTTGTTGGGGTGTTTTAAATTTAGATGATTTTTGTGTATAGATTAGTATAATACCTAAAAATATTTCGCAATCCATTTTTTAAATAAATTTCTGAGGCTCAAAGCCACAGCTTTAAAGCCAACCCTTAGGGATGGTCACAGGTCGGGTTTGGGGCAGGTTTATAAAAATTCGCTTTTGCCTCTTATGATATCAGGAGCGGAACAAATCAGAGGGTAACGGAAGCAAGACAAGTGCGGAGTGGGAGGCAAATTATTTTTGTAAGTTAAAAAATAAAAATATTAATAAAAATTGTAGATAATATAGTATATTATGAATAATAATTTATACTTAATGAAAATTATATTATATAAGATAGAAAATAATGAATAAAAATTAATATTAAGTATAATATTTTAGTGTTTTAACTTTATTATAATAAAAACTAAATATATTATATAAATATAAATATGTTTAATAATACAATTGGGGTGGGGTTCGGGTGGAATGGGGTGGGGAAAGCAAAATCCATTCCAGTCCCATTTCTTAATCGGGGCAGGAAAATCTATACGGGGCGCGGGATGTGGGTGCGGAGCGAAGCACTGGAAAATGACCATCCCTACGACCCTCGTTAGAAGGGTAATGATTTAGGCCCCATTTGGAAATTGGTTATTCTAGTTAGCTTTTTGATTTTTTATGAAAAGATGTGCAAAAAATAAAGAATGATATGACAATTTATAGTGACTTTTTTTATTTTTTAGCCGAAAACTCTACACCCCTAAGAGGTTGTTTGGCATATACTACAAGAATATACCTTTTTATCTTTTTATCCTTTTTGGATCACATAATCTCCATATTTTCTATACGCTTTTTCGTAAAAAGTTAAAAAAATATAATCATTTATCACTTTCCAAACAACCTCTTCACCACCTGATGTCCTCCCGGATGTCCCCTAGATGACCACCTCTAGGCAAAAATTTGTGAAAAAAATACACTAGGCGGTCGACTAGCTAGACATCTGCCTGGTCGTTCGCCCGATTGACCGATATTTTGATGAAAGCACAAAATCCTTTGTTGGAGTATTTGATATCGAATGAAGTTTTTACTCCAATATGATTTTTTTTTTTAAAAAAAAAAAGTTAAATTGTTGGAGATGCTCTTACTCTTATTAGTATTATAATAAAAAAAATGTCAATATCATTATTTGAAAAAAAAAAAATTTTTTTTGCAGGGTACATTTCTTTTCCAATAAGCCACCTTAAATATATCGGTCTCTCTATACTCTACAACGAGGACATAAACTCAAAACCCTATCTCAATTCATCCCAACTCATAGTGAATTCGAGTTTATGCATTAAAAAAATCTCAATTAAAAGCTCAGAATTTCGTGAAGTGTGTTTGAAAATGGGGAGTGGAGGGTTAGATGTTGAGTCGACAAAGCATAGTTGTGGGTCTGAGGCAGGAGTAGAAAAAGTGTTGGTTGATGTGGTGGTGGAAGGAGTAGGTGGTTTGGGAATCAAAGGAGGGGAAATATCTTCAGATGGAAGCTCCGAGGTTATCAACTCCCATAATGGTGATGGTGATGGTGTATAGGTCACGTGCTTCACTGAGGTGTTGGAGGATGTTACCTTTCATTTTCAGATCATACGTCTTCACAAACAGGTTTGGTTTTGTCACTCTTTATGTTCACAATTTTGTAATTTAAATAGTTAGCATTAATTATTCCTATGGTGCTTAAAAATATTATCATCAATGGGAGGGATGTGAAATTGTGTAAGTAATTTTTTAGCAAAATAAACATTTAAAGGGGGGCAAATTGTAGGATTTTATTGAAAAATGAAAAAGACAATGGGAGTTATAAAAGATTTAAGGGCATATATGAAATTTAAGAAGGGATAAGTTGGAATTTTTATTTTTTATTTTTTATTGTAGCTATAGGTGAGAAGCCATAATTTTCAAAGTCTACTGGGAATACAAAACTGGAATATGTTTCTATGTATGTAATGCTGATACTCAGTTGATTTTGTGATAAGTGAAAATGCTTTCTATTCTCGACTGATTGTAATACCTGATTAGGGATAGTTGTTTTAGCACAAGTCTGGTCTTTTTTCTTTTCTTTTTTTTTTGGTTAAGGGGTGTTACTTTGTTTTTGTTTTTTGTTTTTTTTTTTTTTCTAATTGAGATGGAGTGTTTCCTTGCGGAAAAATAAAATAGCACTACTTATCAAGAAAAAATAAAGAAAATGGAAAAGAAAAATAATATGCAAGCTTATGTGATTATTTAGATATTATACAGTTTTTCTATGCCATGTAAGGCTGCATAGATCATGTCTTGACATAATTGGATTGTATGTATGGTTATATCACCAAATGGGTTTCGTAAAATTGATACTGGATTAGAGTTTGTAAAATTGAAAAATCAAGAATCATTTAGATTAATGACAATTGTTTTATTTTATTTCTATAGATCTATGCATGGATTGGTTGCAACTCTGCCAGATTTAGACGCTTACATGTTGTTACACCTACCCGGCCTGTAAGTTAACAATTATATATTCACGAAAGCTTCCATCGTTTTATGAATTTCTTGGTTGTTTTATTTAGGAGAGTTTCCCTATTATTCATTTAAAAAACTACCTATTTTTGTGACAAAAATCACAATTTGCTTATTTACAAATTTTAATGGTAGCAAAGAAGGAATTATGAGGGATAAAAGCACCTACATTGATGGCCTTCCCGTCCTTGCATAATGGCATCAGATCACCATCTTCATTATGATCATATATTAAGTAATTGTTATCAACATATCTTACTATTTGGTGGTCATGTACAGAACAATACTGTGAGTGTTATTAACATACTTGGAGGATCTTCTGATAACACAGGATCTGACATTGCTCGTTGATTAGGTAAACTTTGACTCATAATTAACAGTTTTCATACAAATATTCTTTGTTTTTATGCACTCACCTGTGATCTTTCTTACAGTTTTGAAGACAAATCTAAATGTGATACTAGCTTGTAACATTCCAAATAGTTTAATATCTGTGTGTGTGTGTGTGTGTGTGTGTGTGTGCGCGCTCGCGCACCATTAGCAAGCACTATGACTATTTATGCACTGCATACTTAAGCTTAATTTTCAATTTCATGGATATTTAGGTTTTACATGGTGGTGATTGTAGTACCTATATCCTTCAAAGCTTTTGGGAAGTGTGTAGCATTTGTGTCCTTCAAAGCTTTTGGGGAAGTATTTGAATCCTTTATTTATTTTGGGAATTTTTAATGTTGTTGTATCTTAGTTTTGGAAGAGTACAAATCGATTTAAACTTGTTGGGATTGCTCGTTCACGCTTGGTTACGTAGAAAAGTTATTGGAGAACTTAAAAATCTTGTTTTGGGGTCGACACCAATCTGGGGGGTCCGACCCCTTTATTTCTAAAATTGCTTGCTAGAATTTGGGGTACACACCAATCTGGGAGGGGGGGGGGGGGTGGGGGGGTCGGCCCCCTTTACATGCTGTCAAACATAAGTTTCTTCATAGGGTCGACCCCTGTGTTGTAAGGGTCGATCTCTACAGACTTTTTTTTTTTCCAGATTTCAGTTCGGTTTTGGGCCTACGTTTTGGGGATTTTTACTTGATCTTTTGGGTTGACTTTGAGACTTCATTTTACTTTGACCTAGCACTATAAATAGGTCCCTCACTTAACCTTTTCTTTACTTTTTCCTTCTCTTTTTCCCTTTCCAAGCCGTGAGTCACTCTTTCTCTCTCCAAAATCACTTTTTGCTCAAAGATCTTTAGATCTACTCACTTGGAAGCATCTCCTTGCCTTGCTCCTTTGAGATTAAGTGTAGAGCTTATCAAGAGCTTCTTTTTTATCCAAGTAGCAATTGGTTTCGACAACTTTGGAGTTTCAACCTTGTTTTGCTCATCTTCTCTTCTAAGCTTGAGGTAGAGATTTTCTTTGAGTGATATATATGTTTTTTGCAAGATCTAGATGATTATCGAAATCATCCTTTGATTAGTTTTTTTGAAAATTGATTGTTGATTCAAGACGATGAGTGATTTTGAGAGTGGGTTTACTTCATTTTCCTTTAAAAATAGAAATTAAGGGTTTTTGAACTATGTTGATGAAAGAAAGATTTTTTGGTGAGATTTTCTCAAATATTTGAAGATGAATGGTTTTTGGTGAGAAAACCTAGAAATTAGGGATTTTTAAGAAAGATGTTGAAAATCTTTAAAATATATTGCTATATTTATTTTGTGTGCCAAAATAAATGATGTTTGAAAATTGTTTATTTATTACATATAAATGATGGTTTTCCATGGAATAAGAGAATTGTTGAAGTTTTGGAAATTGTTGTTTAAAAGTGTTGACATAGTCTTGAAATGACTAAGTTGTTAGAAATGTTTGAAATGTGAGAATTATGTTATCTCTTGGATGAATTGAAATAAAAGTATTTATTCATCTTGTGAAATTGCATTGAAGTGAGAAATGAGAATTTTGATCACAATGGAAATATTGTGTGGGAGTATTGAAAGTGGAAGAAATATTGCATTGTATTATTAATCATTGCATTGGCATATCAATTTATTTGATAATGAAGAGCTTTGAAATTTGATTTGAAAACTTTGCATTTAGAAAAGAATGTTGAGAAACAAGTTTTCATGAAATGGTTTTGGGATAAATACGGTGGTAAGTCTTGAAATGTGGTGTAGATTATAGGTGTCGAGCCTTCCAGTTAATACTAGTAAAAATGACAGATTAGAGGTGTCGAGCCTTCCGGTTAATACCGGTAAAAATGACAAATTGGTAGTACTTGTATAGTTTACTTACAGATACCGACCTAGGGATTTACGGAGTTGTATTTACTGCCCCTTGAATAAAATTTGATAAATGTTGAGTAGTTGAAATTGCATGACATCATTAAGCATGATGGTTTTCAAAAAATGAAGGTGTATTTTACTTTCAAAAAGGCATGGCATGACATAAGCATTCCATCTCACGAGACTTGTATAAAATGTATATACTTTGTTAAGAATTTCCTACTAGGCTTTATGCTCACCCTACGGGATTTTTGTGCAGGAAAAGATGTGGTGATTCCACTTAACTGAAGGCGTGGAAGTGTGTGCAGAGAGCATAATGTGCTCATTTGCTATGACTCTGATTGTAAGCCAAGGGCTTTGTATGCGTGGATTTGAATAACCATTTTGTGTAACCAGGCTCAAGCCTTGGAAACTTGTAAACCCTTGGGGGTATTTGTTTTTTAATTAATTGTTGTTGGATTAACTGTATTATCGCATGAAGACTATTTACATCATGTAATGCAAGTATGAGGATTTATTATCAGTTTTACTTTAAAGGGCCATGATTATTGTATTACCATTTGGGCATGAAAATTGGGGTGTTACAAAGTGTATTTGAATCCTTTATTTTATTTTGGAAACCTTTGGTGTTGTTGTGTCTTGGTTTTGGAGGAGTACAAATCGATTTAAACATGTTGGGATTGTTTGTTCACGCTTGTTTACATTGAAAAGTTGTTTGGGAACTTAGAAATTCTATTCTAGGGTCAACACTAGCCTTCCTAATGGTCGACCCTTACTTGTTGGTGAAGTTTCTGGAGGTGTTGCTGAATTTAGGGTCGACACCAGTCTGGGAAGGGTTGACCCTTGTATGTTGCTGAATCTGGAAATTGCTTGCTGAAATTTAGTGTCGACCCTTCCTGTCCAAGGGTCGACACCTTGCCTATTGCACTCTTTGCTTTTCTGTCTGAAAGGTCAACACCTCTGCTACAAGGGTCGACCCCTGCGAATCTTTTTTTTAGATTTCAATCCTATTTGGGCCCTACTTTTTGGGGATTTTGACTTGATCTTTTGGGTTGACTATGGGACTTCATTTTACTTTGACCTAGCACTATAAATAGGTTCCTCACTTAACATTTTCTTTACTTTTTCTTCTCTTTTTCCCTCTTCAAACCGTGAGTCACTCTCTTCCTCTCCAAAATCACTTTTGCTCAAAGATCTTTAGATCTACTCACTTGAAGCATCTCCTCACCTTGCTCCTTTGAGATTAAGTGTAGGGCTTGTCAAGGGCTTCGTTTTGATTGGAACAATTTGTTGTTTCGTCGCCGTTGACTTTTGGGCTTTTTTCCATTCTCTCTCTTCTAAGCTTGAGGTAGGGATCTTTTGTACACTTTCATACGATATTTAGCTTAGTTATTTGTACCTTGGGTAACAATGATGTGATTTGGGAGTGTTTAAGGCAACCTTAGGGTTTGGGCATAAAATGGAAAGAGGGGTTTTGGGTGAAGGTGAAATAAATGCTTGAGGGGTTTGAAAATGATGTTGTATTGTGCATGATTTGATGATTTTGGCACTTGGCTAATATTTGGGGGAAAGAGGGGGATTCGCCCTAATTGAATCAAATTATTATTTTGTATAAATAATGGAAATTGACATTGAAAATGTGAAATTGAAAGGGTATTGATATGAATGGTGGGATTGGTTATGTGTTATTCCATTCTTTGGTAGTTTCGAATAAACTATCTGTTATGAGATTTTATATCTATTTAGAAATAACTGCATTGGGCTATCGGTGGAGGATAGCTATAATTATTGTAGAAATTGCATGCGGATGAGGTGAATTGAAACTAATCACTTGTGCTTATCATTGAATATGACTATATTTGTATACATTGTATATGTATGGTCATTTGGGAGTGGAAAGAGGATGTTCTCCATTGTTTGAGTTTATGATTAAATACACTGCATATATATGAATGATTATTTGGAAGGAGAAAGGGGATGGGCTCCATTATAATTAAGTTGGCTGGAGTGTCCTGGGTGAAAGTCCCGAAATTATACATGGGTGCCTAGCCCCGGACGAAATATCCGTAAAATGGCAATTGTAGTGCTTGTATAGCCTATGTTTACATGGGTCCTATTTGACCGCTTTCTGCGAACGAAATATCCGTGAAAGAATACATGGGCCCCGTTTGACGGTTGCTCACGGACGAAATATCCGTGAAAGAAAAGTTTGAAGTGCTTACATGTTGATAATGTGGTTTTAGAACTAATGAATTGTAATCTCATTTGGGTTGTTGAGAAACGATGAAATTGGCTTATGTAATTAAATGAAAAAAGGGAAAAGGCTTAATGATTGAGTTTGGTAATTTAAGACTATACAAAATGTAGATGCATTTATCTTTGACGTTGTATATGCATAGTGTACTTATACCATTGCTAAATTCCATATACTGTGTTAGATGGTTTCTACTGGGCTGTGGCACACCCTACTTGGGAATAACATTTTCAGGTAATGATGGTATGCCTCCACCAAGGCAATAGGGTTGTGGCCCACCCTACTTGGGAATAACATTTTCAGGTAATGATGGTATGCCTCTACCAAGGCAATAGTGTTGGAGAAACTTTTGGAAGCACGGGCTTCTCGTTTTGATTGTATATTTTTATAAAGCCAAGGGCTGAAGATGTAATGAGCGAAGCTCACTTTTGATTACAACCAAGATATGTCTTGGAAAGATGTAAGCCCGTAGGGTATTTAATTTGTTGTTATTAATTTGCATTACATACTGTAGGTTCATAATGAATGTTTATGAATGTATAATGCATGTATCCCCTTTTGTAATACTAATTCTGTTATGCGAAAGTGTACCAATTATGTTATATTCATTTCTCTTATGAGTTGGGTTATTTGTATTATTTTGAGAGCGTTACAGTGTTTAGCTATAAACCATTTGACTTGGAATTGTGCGCTGCCTATTTGAATAATGTACCAGGTTTCACCATCTCTCCTAAAATCAATTGATGTTAGGGAGGGCTTTACTCATGTCTTTTATGGCATTTGACCTTACGTCCACAAGCTTGTTTTTAAAGCGATCGTAGGGAAGGGCATTACATAACCAACAGAATCATTTGTATGTATGAATGATTTAGCATGAGTCTTTTTGTTCCGGGTTGTTTGATCTATATTTGCTCATCTTATTGGGGTTTTCAGGCTGAAGCTGAGAAAAAGTTGGTGGAGAAGTTAATTAACCTGTGGTATACTAGGCCAAAATCTAATGGATCATCTTCATAGTAGAAAGCTGAGGCCAACATACAATACATGAAAGATACAATTATATAGTCGTAGTGATTCTGATGATAGTGAGATACTGGCTAAAGTCCAGGAAACAGCATCAGTTGGGGCACTTGGCATCGATCATGGATTGTGTGATAGCTTTTTGTTTGTTTGCTTGTTTTTTCCCTTCTCTTAAAATCCTTTTGCTTGAAAATCTTGCTGCTGATTAGAAGGTTGAGTTGATTGTATAGTGGACCTGCTATGATTAATTGTGAATCGTAGGGTTTCACTATTTCTTGTGAAGGATTATTGAATTCTAATGCGATGTATTAGTGATTGACTTGGTATCACTCTTGTATTGAACTTTTTCTCATTGCGAAATTTTTTTGTAAGTTGTGGGTGGTTGTTTTGGTAATTTTTTATGGCAAAAGCAAGTCATTACTCTATAAACTTGCAAAGGATAGGAAGCCAAGTGAAATATGCTACTATTTCATTATTCATGATCTTTCATCGACAACCATTTTGGGAGAAGTTTTATCTGAATAAAACATCCATTTATGTTTTAACCGTTTCTGGTATCCAGGATGAAGATAGGAGTATTTTTATTTCAATGACTTTAATTTACTTTTTTTGCTAGAAAATAGAAAAATAAACCGTCTACTCATTTATAATTCTTCCTTAGATATCAATATTTTCATATAGAAATATCTTTAAAATTCAATTAAAATAGTCAATATATATGTTGCTAGAAATGCAATAGCTTTGCTTAGACTGGCAAATATTCAAGTATTTCAATGTATTGGGTAAAATTCAACCATGTAACAAATTGTTTGACTATCAGATTTAGTCCTCATTAGATACCCTAACTGACAAAATAAAATCAGCTTTCTGAAACCCTCACATCTCATATGTCCCTCAGTAAACTATAATTCAAAGCAAAACCTTAGAATAGATGCACATTAACAAGCCTCCTTCGGGACTTTAAAACTTGCAATTCTGGATCAAGCATTTTTACATTAATAACAACATGACATAACAAATGATAAGCATATATGAATGACAAAATAATACAATACAAAATGAAAGAAGCAAGCCGCCACCAAGAATCCTTGAAAAAACCTATCTCCAAAATGACAAAACAAAACTACATATAGACATCAAAGGCAATCTAACAATATATTTTCAAATGACTATCTTCCGTTCCGACAAGGAACAGTCATGAGAATGGAAAAATACATAAACTTGACAACACCGACATGTTCCTTACTCCACGATCTGCCAAATAAAGATATTGAGGTGTGATACGATGTTCCCTATCCTGCCACATGCCATTTTCAGAGATATATATACAAGTTACAATAACAATTGAATTGAAACAATGACATGCAAATTTGACTAAGCTTTTCTTTTTCTTTTTCCTTTGTATTTATTTTCTTTTTCTTTTTCAAACAAGAGGGAGCAAGGAAGAACGAATGATGAACAATTGAATTTTTTTTTTTTTTGTGGGGATATGTAAGATGAACAAACGAATGATGTGAAAAACTAATCACAACTCCTCAATTGGATACATAACAAAACTATTTTGTCAAAAATATTAAACTAGACCAAGAGGGGGAAAACATACATGAGGTCAACCAACTCTTAGCCCTCCAATTGACTATGAATACTTGAGAACAAAATTGAACTAGAAGATCCATCCCACAAATGATATTCTTTTGTAGGAGATGAATGGGTGCAATGTAGTTAACAGACAATGAAATACTAAGATTCATAAACCCAATATCTTATAATCAGAACAATCATTGCTTGATTAGCTGTCAAGGTTAATTTTGTAACTGTCATGCAAGTAATTTTTAGTTGCAAATACCACTATATTTGATTTTGGATCTTCCAAATCAAGGTGATGTAAAACTCTATAAAGGGCATATATCTCCCTAAAAAAAAACTAGAGAAGCGATAATGACTTGTTGAGTCATATTTAGGGATCTATATCATAACATGAGTTGGAAGGCTCTTCTAATGTATTGAGAAAACATGGTGGTGATGTGGGGGTAGAGGTGAAAAAGGAAAGAAAAAAAAATATAATTGTCATACAAGTAGAATATACTGAGCAAACAGTATGGGGGTAGAGGTGAAAAAGGAAAAGAAAAAAAAAAGAAAAAAAAGAAGAATAAAAACATTTTGGTATACGTTCTTCATCTGCAAATCTAGCTAAAGAAGAAAGACCAATCTTATTTTTGGCGATTGAAATCATATCTTGTCCCCACACAAAAAAACTAGATATAGTATCACTATGACCTCTGAAAACAATAGGATGTGACGGTAAATTCCTGCAAGAAAATGTCCACAGAAACAAAAAATCAGACACAAAATATCTAATGTCATACTTTTGTTTAACTTAGTTCAAAAAAAAAAAAAAAAAAAAGCTTTTGTTTAACTTAACTAGAACAATTGCCTTTTCCAATTCCCTTAGAAAAAGAGAGAAATTTTGAGCAGGAATAACATAGTTATTTTGGAGAAAAATTATCATTTAAATTTTCCTCTCAGACCAACCTCCTTCCAACCACCTTCCCCCTAAAAGTAAAAATAATAAACAATGGCAAACGAGGCCACCTGCCCACAGACCACAAAATATCTTTGTATACATAGATAATTACATGCAAATTAATCAATATGCATGGACATATATTTGAATTCGAAAGTTTTTCATTATTTTCCTATCCAAATGCTTCTAAATTCCCTTCTCATTGCCTTTGTAAGATTTTTAGGCCTCGGATGTCCACCTAAACAAAGCACATAACAAATACACAATTGAAGCACCATTCGATAATCATTTCACTTTAATTTAACTCTTTTTATGTGTTTCTAACTCATTCCATGATTATATGAGTTCTATTGGTGCATAAGAGTACTTGAAATGATATGAGGATGCAAGTATGCACTTGAAAGAGCTAGTCAAAATTTGTTGAAAACAGGGTCTTCGCTCGAGCGCAACTTTGGTCGCTCGAGCGGTTTGCAAAACTTTGCAAAAGTACTGGTTGCTTGAATTTTACACTCGACGGTCGCTCGAGCCAAAGACTGAGTAAAAGTGGATTTGCTCGAGCGCACACTTTGTCGCTCGAGCCACTGTGCAATTGTCTACAAAACTTGTGGGAGCTTAAATTTATGCTCGAGCCACACTTTCTTCGCTCGAGTAAACTGGTCGAATTCTAGAATTTACAGAATTGTGTTTAAAGCTCAAACTTGCAATTCAATGGTTCAAAATTTGCATGGTTGGTACAAAATATAGAAAAACATTGTACAACATGAAAACACTTTCAATTTGAAACCATTTTCCAAAATCATGGTCCATTTCTCAAATTTGAACTCAAACTTTAAGTTATAAACCATGCATGTCTTAACTTGAATTCTCTTCTTTTCAAAACATAACAAGATGGCATGAAATGTATAAAACCATGAAAAACCTTCAAGGTCTGGTCTTCTAGACCTCATGCATGTATGAAATTCAAGAAATCTTAGCTCAAAAATGAAGGATCATGCATTCATGTATATAATTCAACTCAATTCTTCCAATTCAAGATAATTCATGCCTTCATTGTACAATTCATGCAAATAAACTCAAAAACTAGATGAATTCAACTTCTACATGTTTTATCTACAAAGATTAAGGGAGAATTTCATACCTATTGTGTGAATTCAAGTGTATCTTAGCTTGATTCTCCAATTCTCCTCCAATCCCCTACAAATTCTCCTTGTTCTCTCTCTAAGTTGAGTTCTCTCCCTCTCTCTCAACAATTTCAGCCCATGTGTTGTATAATGTGAGTTCAAGACATGATTAAGGCCTTATATAAGGTGCAATTTACCTAGGCTAATTAAGCTAGTTTAGGACTAATTAATCCTGCCTAGTTTTGATTAATTCTAATTAATTTATTTTAATTATTTTGATTCGAATCAAATTTCAATTAAAGTTGCCACAAAATTCTAAATATTCTAATTCGCCTATTGGGCCAGCCAATTTCGATTTCTGAAGCCGTTTGACTTTCAATTTCTGATTCTAAGTCAATAAGTAAACAAATATTCCATGTATCAACAGACAATCATGAAATTAAGCATGTAATCACACAATTAAACACACAATCATGCAATTAAGCTTATTGAAATAATGTAATATAATATTATGGAGGTCGGGGTTGTCATATGTGGTTCTGGAACTCTTGCATAGCATCATTTCGAAAGGAAAAAGACTCATGTTTTATCATAGCATATGCATTCACCATATGGCATTGTTAAACATCATACATGTTATTAAAATTATCTCTACTATCTTTTGGTTCACCTTATGTGAAAATCATTTTTAGGTGTTGGCAGCGTGCCTCTGCCAAGTTAATGACTTGAGAGAATCTTGGAGCTTAGAGCTCATTCTAACCAAAGCTAACGTTCTCTTTCCAATAATAATACAAATTATAAAAATAATTGCATAAAAATTCAAATGATACAACCATTGTATCTAATGTAATTGAGTAAATTCGTCAAGATTCTAATATAAACTTTATAATTTTAAAAGTTATAACTTATACGAATCAACATCAATAAAATTTCTCCATGACAATCTAACAAGATGACAAATTCAAATCAGTAAAATTGGAGTGTAAAAAATTTAAGATACTACACAACAATAATTAAATAGAAAATTGTTCATACCCATGACACTCTTAAATTGAACTTTGTTAGCAAAACAAATTAATGGTATCCATGTAATAATTGGTGGAACAACTAAATAATTAATTGTAGCACATTCCAGCTCTCCATTGTAAAAGCGTCATGAAATTATTAGGGTGAATCTCAAAAATTGAAGTTGCTAAATAAACCTAAATAACTCATTATGTCATAATACCATACCATTTCGCGCAAAATTTAATTGACTCCTAAAAACATAATCACAGTTCTAGTGATAAGGGTGGGTGTAGGGAAGAGGGGAGACAAAAATTATGATGGCAATAAGAAAGGGTGCAGTGGAAGAGAAATAAAAGACAATGATAGTGGTAACAGTGGTGATGATAGTGTGTATCAATGTATTAAAACGGACTGGACCGGCCAAGCAAATGAATAGCCCGTCAGCTGTCTCTCTTTATGGGGAGACTAACCGTTAATTTTTTTTTTCTTTTTTCTAAAGAACACTAATATATTTTGATAAAATAGTTGAAGATCGCACTTAAACTAGTTGTGGGGACATATTTCCTGAGTACCAACATGTGGCCGAGGTGACACCGAAGTGTCAGCCGAGATGTCACGTGTCCTGGTCTAGATACCAGATGATCTCGGCTAGGCCGAGGTTATCTGCGAATACAGGAATCCGGATAAACGGATAAGGGACAGGAGTCCTAGAAAGAAGAAAGACTACAAGATGGATATAGGTAATACTCTCAGGGAGTCTATCCTTATCTCTTGAAGAGTCCAAGAATCCGGAATTAGAGTCCATGGAAGGGACTTCTAGTGGGACTGGGATGGAGTAAAACTATAAAAGAAGGGCACCCCCGGCGGGTCTAAGGTACGCAATTTTAAGTCTTGAGCAGTAATTTAAGCACTTGAATTATCTTTAAGAGATACTGACTTGTTCGTCGGAGTGCCCCCGGGTGGAAGAACCACCGCCGGAGCCTTTTGTTTCTGTGCAGGAGGTACAGGGTGCCATCTGTTTTGCCTGTGTTCTACAGCTGAATTACTAAGGAGGGCAGTGTGATCGGAAAATCACTCACACAATTTGGCGCCGTCTGTGGGAACGAAAGAAGAGTAGATGGCCAGTAACACGCAGAAGGAAAAGATTGGGGACAACACTCCTGCTGGGAGTGGAAGACCCGTCGACCCTAACGCTGAAGGAGGAGACCACAACGAAGAAACTCGTGATCAGAATCACGCAGAGAAAGGCGTCGGCCAAGATGGCGACACATCAAAGAAAGCGGACCAGGGCAAGTACTATAACGAGGACAACCTCCAGACCTGGAAAGACAGATGTCTGAGGAGGGATGAAGAAGTAAAGGAGATGGCAAACAAGTTGGCAGACCTTCAATCGGTCGTCAACTTCATGATGCAAAATAATGTCATGCAGCCGCCATACCCGCTGCAGGACACGCCAATGCCAGCAGCAAACGCCCAGAAGAAGGGGCAGAAAGAAATCCCCGAAGCCCCTCAGCACACGAGGAGTGGAAGGCACTCTCACCGACCCTCCAGGGAAGTCGGCCGAGAAGAGCCGAGAAGAGAAGAGTCCCGAAGGACATATCACGAGAAGGAGGCAGACCCCAAAGAACATCGGCATGTTCAGGGGCGGGTATTGTGTTTCGATGCATCCTGCGGGGAAGGATCGAAAAGAGGCCACCATGAGGCCGAGAGTAGTGCGCCGAAAAGGCTGAAGTCCAAAGATAGCTGGGCTGCAGGAAGAAGTAAAGAAGACTTGAGAGATTACCTGAAGAGGAAGCAAGAGAATGCCGGAGTCGAAGTAACCTCCCCGGTTAAGCCGAGGACACCATTCTCGATGGAATTGGACAAATTCGTCGCGCCGAAAAGATTCAGTATGCCAAGGTTCCAGATATATGATGGTAAGTCAGACCCTAACTTCCATGTTGGATTATTTTTGAATTCAATGGCATTATATAGTGGGAACGAGCCGTTGCTCTGCAAAGTGTTCCCTTCATCCTTCGGGGAGATTGCATCAGATTGGTTCCACAAATTACCAAAGGGGAGCGTGAAGACTTGGGAAGGCCTGGCCGAGATGTTTGTGGCCAGGTTCATAACAAACAAACTGCAGCCATTGAGGGTGGATGCATTGATGGCTCTGAAGATCGGCAAAGATGAAAGCCTTAGGGCCTATGCAAAGAGGTACTATGAGGTGTTCAATCGAATACCTGAATGCAACCAGGAGGTGGCGGTCGTGTCTTTCAAGAACGGCCTGAAGGATGACTGTCCACTGTGGAAGTCTTTGGCAAAAACCCTGCCAAAGAGCATGGAAGAGCTCATGGCGAGAATCGAGAAGTATGCACGAGCCGAGGAAGATACATCGGGGAACAAGGAGACAAAGCCAGAAAAAGGCAACGGCTCGCCGAAGCGAGGCCGAGGTAACAATGGACCCAACAAACAGGAGACAGAGTTGAGGGCTAAGCAGGCAGTGACGACGGTGTTCCGAATTCCGGTCCACAAAGTCCTTGATCAAATTCGAAATCAGCCCTACTTCAGGGCGCCGGCAAGAGCACCAGGAGAATTTATGGGAAGAAACCTTGGAAGGCGTTGTGCTTACCACAATGAGGAGGGGCACCCAACTCAGGGCTGCAGAGCCCTTAAAGCACACTTAGAAGATTTGGTGAGGCAAGGCCATCTGAGAGACCTTGTGGATGAGGCCAAAACAAGGGAAGAACAGGCACGATTGCCTCAAGCACCAGCAGCCCCGCCTCCCCCAGCGCAGCAACCACAGGCAGGCGGACCTCGGGTGGTTAATGTGATCCACTCAAAGGTGAATGAAAACGACATACGGGGGGAGACACAGAGGGTAAAACACCTGCAGCACGTCAACCAGGTCGGACTGAAAAGACCTCGGCCTGAAGAGTGCCAAGGACCGATGATAGCCTTCACAGAAGCCGACCTAGATATGGTCCAGCACCCGCACAATGATGCCTTGGTAGTATCCCTCCAGGTTGGGGAGTGCCAGGTGAAACGTATCCTGATTGATCAAGGCAGCTCCTGCGACATCATGTATGTCAGATGTTACAAGGAGTTAGGCCTTCACCCTGATGACATGGAGCAGTCAAATGGCCCGATGGTCGGCTTCAATGGAACGCCGACATGGCCATTAGGCGCAACAAGCTTGGAGGTACAGGCTGGCACAAAGAAGATCAAGACAGAATTCATTGTGATTGACACGCCCTCGCCTTACAACATTATCTTGGGGAGGCCGTGGTTGCATGCAATGGGGGCAGTTCCCTCAACACTGCATCAACTGCTACGGTTCCCAACAGAACATGGGATTGAGGAAATCAGAGGAGATCAGTTGCAGGCAAAAAATTGCTCCATGGCAGCAATGAAATTAACCTGCAGCATTCGGGAACCAGAGAAGGCAGAAGTTGAAGAAGAGGACACGAAGGTCCTAGATGATGTCGGCAAGGAGCCGACCGAGAAAAGTGAAGAAGCACTGAAGAAAATCCTCGTCCAGGAGGGCGATGAGGAACGCTTCTTTCTTCTCGGCACAGGATTAGCCGAAGAAGAGGAAAGGGAGTTGGAAGCCTTTCTAAGGAAAAATATTGAGGTGTTCGCCTGGACACCTTATGAAATGCCTGGCATTGACCCCGAGGTCACATGTCACAGACTCAACGTTGACAGGTCGGCCAAACCTGTAATACAACGGGCCAGAAGACCGACGTTGATGCACGTCGAAGCAGTGGAGGAGGAAGTGGACAGACTTCTGGAGGCCAGGGCCATCAGAGAAGCCAACTACCCGACATGGCTGTCAAACACCGTGGTAGTGAAGAAGAAGAATGGCAAGTGGAGGGTCTGCGTAGATTTTACAAACTTGAACAAAGCTTGTCCCAAAGACAGTTTTCCTCTGCCAAAGATCGACCAGTTGGTGGACGCCACATCTGGACATGGAAGGATGAGCTTCTTGGATGCTTATAGGGGGTATCACCAGATAGCCATGTACCCCCCGGATGAGGAGAAGACAGCGTTTATCACCCCAAAAGGTCTGTATTGTTACAGAGTTATGCCTTTTGGGTTGAAAAACGCAGGAGCAACTTACCAAAGGCTGGTAACCAAGATGTTCAAACACTTGATTGGCCGAACAGTAGAAGTCTACATTGATGACATGGTCGTGAAGACCAAGGAACCAAAGGATCATCTTGCTGACCTAAGAGAGGTCTTTGACATACTCAAAACATATCGGCTCCGACTCAACGCATCGAAGTGCGCGTTTGGAGTCGGATCCGGTAAGTTCTTGGGATACCTAGTGACTAGAAGGGGCATTGAAGCCAGCCCAGATCAGATCAAGGCCATCCTGGAATTACAGAGTCCGACATCGGCAAAACAGGTTCAGATGCTTACTGGAAGGGCCGCAGCCCTAAACAGGTTCATAAGCCGAAGTTCGGACAAATGTAAACCTTTTTTCAATCTGGTGAAAAAGGCCACGGATTTTCTATGGACTGAGGAATGTGAGGCCGCTTTGGCCGACCTAAAGAAATATCTTACCACGGCTCCAGTCCTCTCAACACCTGAACCTGGGGAGGAACTGTTTTTATACTTAGCAGTTTCAGAGCACGCAGTAAGTGCTGTGATAATCCGAGAAGAGAAGGGAGAGCAGAAGGCTGTTTACTATGTAAGTAAAACCTTGGCCGATGCAGAAACAAGGTATCTACCACTGGAGAAATTAATGCTGGCCTTGGTAATGGCATCAAAGAAGCTAAACCATTACTTTCAGGCTCACAAGATCGTGGTACTAACAGAGCACCCATTGAAATCCTTGTTGCAACAAGGGGATTTGACTGGGAGAATAGCAAGATGGGCCGTAGCTTTAGGCCAATATGACCTGGAGTTCAGGCCGAGAACAGCAATTAAGGGACAAGTCTTGGCCGACTTCGTGGCCGAGTTCTCACCAGAATACATCGAACATCGGGCTCCGTTGAGCCAAGATGAACTATGTCGGAGCAAGGAAGAAAAAGCCCAGCCAAAGGCTAAAGAACTAAAGAAGGAAAAACTCAGACCCTGCAGCATTTACATCGGCGACTCCTTTCAACTTTTTGTTGATGGGAGCTCAAACCGGCAGGGGGCAGGGGCAGGAGTGGTGCTAATATCCCCCGACGGAGAGATACTGGAGCAGTCCATTCGACTGGGATTCAAAGCCACCAACAATGAAGCGGAGTACGAAGCATTGATTGCTGGACTGAAGCTAGCAAAGGCAGCAGAAGCAGACGAGGTGATAATTTTTTGTGATTCACAACTCATAGTGAATCAAACTACAGGAGAATTTGCAGCTAGAGATGAAAGGATGTCGGCATACGCAAAAGAAGTCATCAAGTTGGCTGCCTTGTTTCAGAACTGCCGACTTCTGCAGGTTAGCCGAGACGATAACAACCACGCCGATGCGTTGGCCAATTTAGCGAGTTCAATGCAAACTGGAAAGACGAGGACAATAATGGTCGAATACTTACCAGGCCCGAGCATAGAACCACCGAACGCAATGCAAGAAGCACTATGTGTGGACATGGGACCAAGCTGGATGGATGCAATTATTGCATTCCTAAAAGAGGGAAAGCTGCCAGAAGATCGAAAGGAAGCACACAAGGTCAGATTGAAGTCGGCAAGATTCAGTCTGACAGCAGAAGGACATCTCTACAGAAGATCCTTCACTGGACCTCTTTTAAGGTGTGTACACCCTCTTCAGGTCGAAGACTTTTTATATGAAATTCATGAAGGAGTTTGTGGAAGCCACGCAGGGGGCAGATCGTTAGCTCACAGGGCCATTACCCAGGGGTATTGGTGGCCCTATATGCAAAAAGATGCAGAAGCCTATGTGAAGAAGTGTGAACAATGCCAGAGGTTTGCACCTTTGATACATCAGCCAGCTGCTGACCTGAACCCGGTTTCCAGCCCTTGGCCATTTGCCCAATGGGGCATGGATCTCGTTGGACAATTGCCCCAAGCAACTGGGCAGCGGAAGTACCTACTGGTAGCAACAGACTACTTCACAAAGTGGATAGAAGCAGAGCCTCTTGCCAAAATCCGAGATGTGGATGTGAAGAACTTCATCTGGAAAAAACATCATCACCAGATTTGGGATTCCAAGAGCAATAGTTGCCGATAACGGAACACAGTTTGACAGCAAACTCATCAAGAATTTTTGTGCAAAGTTCAAGATAAAGAATTACTTTTCAACACCAAGCTTTCCCCAAAGTAATGGGCAAGCTGAAGCATCCAACAAAGTAATTCTAGATGGGATAAAGAAGAGGTTGCAGGCAGCAAAAGGAAAGTGGGTAGACGAATTGCCTAACGTGCTCTGGGCATATCGCACTACGCCGAGAAGATCAACAGGGGAATCCCCCTTTGCCATGGCTTATGGCACAGAGGCAGTCATTCCATTGGAGATCGCATCCCAGGGATCAGAACACAGGGAGTTGAGAACGGGACTAATGATGTGCTCTTAGCCGAGACCGGATCTACTAGAAGAAAGAAGAGAGAAAGCTGCAATCCAGCTTGCAGCATACCAGCAACAGCTTGCCAAAACTTACAACAAGAAGGTCAATCCAAGGGATTTTCAAGTCAACGACCTAGTCTTGAGGAAAGTCGTCGGCAATAAGAAGGATCCCAGAGAGGGCAAGCTTGGCCCAAACTGGGAAGGACCCTACAGAATTACTTCGGTGTTAGGAAATAGGGCATATCGGCTCGAAGATAATGAAGGCAAAGCATTGCCTAGACCATGGAACACTTGTAATTTAAAGTTTTTATATCATTAGATGCCTGTTTGATTTTTTCCGATATGATCAATAAAATCTCAGCAGAATTTTCCAGAACTTATGAAACTATGTACAATGATTGTTTTTTTGAATAATGAGAACCCAAGTGGAACTTAGGTTCACATTGGGGACAGAGAGAAGACAGTAATACTCAGCTAAAGTTAAGCCGAGATTATGTTTAACCGTGGTTAATCCAAGATAAAGTTTAACCGAAGTTAAACAGAAATTATGCTTAACCGAAGTTAAGCTAAGATAAATTCCTTATCTTTACTTGTTGAAATTTGTAGCAATTTACAAGTTAAAGTTAAGCTGAGATAAATTCCTTATCTTTACTTGTTGAAATTTGTAGCAATTTACAAGTTAAAGTTAAGCTGAGATAAATTCCTTATCTTTACTTGTTGAAATTTGTAGCAATTTACAAGTTAAAGTTAAGCCGAGATATTTGTTTCTCTTCGCTTGTTGAAATTTGTAGCAATTTACAAGTCGAAGTGAAGCCGATGTTATTGCCTACAGACTTATAGCAATCGGCTGGTTGGATAAACCAAAGAAGATGTTTAAACACTTGTTGAAATTTGTAGCAATTTACAAGTTGAAGCTACGCCGACATGTTATCATCTGTTGAAATTTGCAGCAATTTACAGGTTGAAGTAAAGGTTAAGTATATTGTTTAAACCCTTTTTGAAATTTGCAGCAATTTACAAGTAGATCATTGTTCAACACTTGTTATAACTTGAGTAAAGTTTACTGTATATGTTAGTTCTTGTTGAAATTTGTAGCAATTTACAAGTAGGTTAGACTGCTATCACTGTTTAAACATTCGCTGAAACTTAAGAAAAGTTTGCAAAGTTAACGTTGAATAGTATATGTTTTATACTTGTTGAAATTTATAACAAGATTGCAGGTCAGTATCTTGCCGAAGTAAAATTTGCAGTTGTTATACACGAGAAGCAATGAAGAGAAAATTGAAGACTAAAGCATTCAGAGACAAACAGTTGCAGTATTATATAATAAAGGCACTATGGCCTAGCAAAAGTCAATTTTTCACAAGTGACAAGGAAAGGCACATCGGCCATACAGAGGAACTTATATTGTCCAAAGGAAAAAGAAAAAACAACAAAGTACAAAAGACATCAGGGCTGTGATTCCTCAGCTTCAGGAGCGGTTTGGATCTGCACCTCGGCAGTCTCTGGAAGAACGACCTCGGCATCCTTTTCTACCACAACCTCGGCCTCCTTATCTGCCGCAATCTCAGCATCAATCTCAGCCAGAGTCTTCTCAACACTTCTCTCAGCCAGAAGAAGGTCAGATGATAAGTGAACTGAGTCTGCTTCCTTGGGCACCTTCTCAACCTCCTCATCCTCCTCTTGGGTTAAGTCTAGGACTTGATCACCCTGAGGAGGTGACTTGGTCTCAGTGGCATCCTTGGATTTCCTCACCAAGGCTTCGTCATCATTATTATCTTCATCTTCATCTTCGGCCTGAGACTCAGACTCAGCTTCTTCGGTTTGACTTGGAGGAGGAGGAGGAAATGGCAAAGGGATAGCTTCGGCCTTGCGCCATGGTGAATCAGCAGGAAGATCAAGTTTTTTGGCTAAGGACATCCAACCAAGGGAAAATCCCCTGTTGCATGCCTGCTTAACTTGTAACTTGTAGTCTTCTGCAACATCGGCCATGCCTTGGGCATATGCCTTGTCATCGGCCGCCTTGATTTCAGCGTCCTTGGTGGCCAGCGCCTCGTGAAGTTCTTTCTCGGCCTGGGCAGCCTTCGCCTGAGCTTCTTTCTTTTCTGCCTCGGCAATTGTTTTAATGGCTTCAGTAGCCACGGCCTTCTCATCAGCCTCTTGTTTAGCCTGAGTTGCAGCCTCAGCTTGATCTTCCAGAGTCTTCATTTTATTTTGAAGACTCTTATTTTGTTTTTGAAGGGCAGCATACTCCCTCCTCATATCGGCTAACTTCTCCCTCGTTTCAAAAGCTTGCATGGAGAAGGAGTGGGCATGTTGAATGGCCTGAAAGAACACAAGGCAAAAGTTATTACAAAATATTACAAAATTTTACAAGTATGAAGAAAGTGGCAAGAAGACAAGTTATCAAATTCAAAGACTTACTTGGACAGAGCGCTGCAGCATAAGGGCATAGTTCTCAAATTCACCCATCTTGGCATTGCGCTCAAGATCGCCTTCGAGGAGAACTGCAGTACTGAGTGCCACGCCGATGTTAACGTCGTCGGCGCTTTCATTGGCATAAACAGGCCTGTTTTCAAGAGTAATTTTAGGCTCCCAGGGAACTTTAGGAACTCTGGACCCCGAAGTCGTCGCAGACGATGACCTCGGCCTTTTTGACTGAGTGGACCCTGATGGCTGGGCTTCAGCAGGTCTTTTGGTAGGTGCAGAGGAGGTCTTCTTGCTCTCGGCTAACTGGGAAATAGGCAAGGCATCCTCAACCTCGGCCTCAGTAGCCTTGGACTTTGGTTGGGCCTTCTTGGTCTTTTTTGGCTTCGGTGGGGGCATCGTTTGGGATGGTACAGCATCGACGTCGGCTGGAAGGTCGGCAAGAAGATCTTGAACAACGGGCTTCGGGCGGACCATTTCGGCAGTTTTTACAAGTCGCCGCCGACGCTTTCTTTCTGCTACTGGTATCAAGTATTGGGCTGAAGTTGATGGCAGATCAACTGGGTTAGATGTTGACCCCTAATCAGCCCGAGATGTAGAGGCAGCCTGGGTTGTGGTGGTAGATGGAGAGAGGCTCTTTTTCTTCTTCCTTGGGACGTCAGGAAGAGTGGATTTATACGTCGGGAGGAAGTTCAGCAGGAGTGGAGCTTTGCGCTTATGAATTGGCAGGTCCAGGAGTTTCTTCAAATCCTTGCTAACAACAAAGGACTGGCGAAAATCCTTTGGTAGCTTACGAACATCTGCAAAAAAGAGCAAAACATTAGAGACAGGCAAAGTATTGAAGACCTGAAAGGAAATAACTAAATGTTGACATTGGACTCTTACCCTTGCCCTCTTTAATTGTTCGAGGAAGAGGAAAGAGATGGGCATCCTTATCAGGGGCAAACTCCCAGTTTCCTGAAGCAATGACATAGTCCTCTCCAGCTCCCTTGTTGGAGTCTGGGAGGTCGGCTACAATTTTGAATTCGGTGGACCTCGGCTTAAGGTAGTACACATAGCCTTTTTCTTTCTGATTCAGGGCACACATGGTATAACAATATAGAACGTCGGCAAGGGTGATCCTAGTATTCTCCTGCCTGGCTAAGGCTATGATACCATTAATCACTCGATAAGAGTTAATGGTGAGTTGCACAGGGTTCAATGTATAGAAGTGGAGAATTTCGCGAAACAGAATGTTAAGTGGAAGCCGAAGTCCACACTCGGCGAAAGCTACTATGGGAAAGTGTAACGCCCTCAAAAATAACCCATAACATACACAATAATAAGATGCATTACTTAAGAAAATAAACCATAATTCATTCATCAGAGTAATCTTAAATAAAGACATTACATGTAATAATGAAAGTAAATGCCCTATGGGCTTACATCTTTCCAAGCCAACACTTGGACACAAAATGTGAGTACTAACTCAACTACAAATTAAGCCCTCGGCTTGTGATTACATGTAATATCAAAACAAAACAAATAACTAAACTAATCTTCAAATCCAAGTCCTTCCAAACTAAGTCCTTGGAGGTAGCTTATCACCTGAACCTGAAAATGATGTTCCCATAAAGGGTGAGCCACAGCCCAGTAGAAAAATACTAAACCAAATATAAGCATTGAATAAAGCCCTAGCATTCAATAGATGGTTAACACTAAACATCACATTCACTTTTCATTATTTATTCAACTTTCCATTATTATCAACAAGGCTCAGAACCTGGCCAAACTACAACAGTGAACTATATATCAGATTCACATTACTTTCAATATCAACAAAACAAATGAGATACAGGCTCATATTAAAACACTTCCATACTTCCAATATGATACACATTTTAGTGCTGTATCAATAACATGTAAAAACACTTCAATATCAATAAGCACACATAATAGTAATGCTAATGGAGTCCATCCCCTATCTCCTCCCAAACAAAATCCGGTTTAGAGGTCCATCCCCTATCTTCCCCTAAACCGTGGAGTACATCCCCTATCTCCTCCCACACAATATGCATATGCATATGCAATGCTCAATCAATACACGTATTTTCTGTATTAATTCACTAGTCAAAATTAATGACTTAACCAATGTGATTAGTTTCAGTTATCCCTAATCCACATGCAGTGTCTACAACAATCATGACTATCCTCCACCGATAGCCCAAAACAGTTATTTCTAGACTGGAAATAAATAAATCAACAATTCAATAGGCAAGTGATTTAAATTAATCAACTACCCCATTTAATCAAAAATTCCCCAATCTCATGAATTCAACTAATTTCCCCTAATTTTCCTTACATTAATTATACGAATCAATCTATTAAACAATTAGGGTTTTTCTCAAAATTACCAAACTACCCCCAACATATTAAAATGCCAAAACTTAGAACAAAACGTATACATTGGAGTAGGAAATCCCTACCTCGAAGAATTATCCAAAATTGAGAAGACTGAGATGATGACCCAAAATCCAAAGTGCTCCAAACCCAAGATTGTTCAGATTAAAATGTAGCCCTCGACCCACTCTAACTTTTTAATAAAGCAACTAGGGTAGAAACACACCCTAAAGAGATCAAACCTAAGAGAGAAGAGAGTGAGAAGTCGGACCTAGGGTCTGGAAACAAAAAGAGATAGAAAAACTGATCAAAAACCCGCTGCTGCCTATTTAAACTGGACAGGCTCGCTCGAGCGAAGACATGGTCGCTCGAGCGACCAGACACAAGAAATCCTCGCTCGAGCGAAGAAAAGCTCGCTCGAGCCAAAAGCTCGATACTTCAGGTCTGCAACCCAGAAGCTCGCTCGAGCGACGAAATGCTCGCTCGAGCGAGGAACTCGAAAACATACACCTCGCTCGCTCGAGCGAAGGAAGCTCGCTCGAGCCAAGAAACACAACTCTCAGGTCCTAAGCCCAGACGCAGACTCTCGCTCGAGCGACCAAAACCTGGCTCGAGCGAAGGACTAAAACAACTGCTCGCTTGAGCGACCAACTCCTCGCTCGAGCGAAGGTCCAAAAATCTGGACAGCAACACTTGGTTTCCAACCCAACCAACCTGTAACAAAACCTGCCCAACATATCCTATAACTCAAAAATAAGGAATTAAAGGACAACAACAACAATTTAATAACGACTGAATCTACGGAACATAAGTCCGGGTACAACAACCAAATGGGAAAAGACCGGGGTCGCTATAACCTCCCCCCTTAAAAGAATTTCGTCCCCGAAATTAAGCATAAGTTTTCGAAAACAAGTTTTTCTCAAATTCCAACAATATGACAATTTAATAATGAACAACTTGACCCAAAACTGGCCATTTCATCTCTTATCAAGAGGCATCTCAAAATATGTATATAAAACAACATATATTATAACCTGCATCAGTATTATGCAATTTCCCTTTCAATTTCAACAGTTTTCAATATCATATTCAACTTCATGATATAACTCTAATTCAACAATATATTCAACATATAACTGTTACACTAAACTTCCATATTGAAGCAAGTTTCAAAATACTGTCATTAAACCAAAACATCCTCAATGTTTTCCAACTTAAGACATATATAAAGCTCTTAAGTTCAACAATATTACAAAATCTAAATACAAGATCACAAATCAATAAATATGTCCGGATATTTCTCGCGGACTTCCAATTCACGTTCCCAAGTGGCTTCTTCCACCCCGTGATGTTTCCACAGAACCTTTACCAAAGGGATGGTCTTGCCTCGTAAAACTTGATCCCGCCTATCCAAGACCCGAACCGGTCTCTCCTCATACGAGACATCCTTATCAACCACTAAATCAGTCCAATCCAACACATGTGATGGATCCGGCTCATACTTCCGAAGCATACTCACATGAAACACGTCATGTACTCCCGACTGTGCTGGCTGCTGACCCTGAGTCTGCCTCAAACCAGATGCACTAGGTGTGCCACCCAACTGCGGGCAATACCTCTTCATGTGCCCTGGCTGACCACACTGATAACACGAGAGCGGCTGGCTTCTACCCTGACTCTGGCTCTGAGATCGAGCCGAAGATGACGCTGCTCTCTGTCCTCCTCCCTTCTGTGGGCAAGCTGGAGACTTGTGGCCCAGCTGACCACACTTGAAACAGGTAATGTCCCCCTGGCTGCCTTTCCCAGAACTAGCACTCGGCACAGGAAAAGTCGATCTGGAAAAGCTACCTTGAGACTGCTGAGGGTTAAAACCCTTCTGTCTCCTACCTTCATTTTGACCATCCTGACTCCTCTTGGAGCCTTTCTGCCCTTCCTCCTCTTCCTGCATCATGATCTCGGTATGGGCTGCAGCATCAACCAGACGCCCATAATCCCGAATCATAGACCCTACAACTCTCAGCTTGAGGCCACGCCTCAACTTCTTCTCAAACTCAATGCAACGGCGTTCCTCAGACGCCACCAACTCAGGTGCAAACCTGGAGAAGCTAGTAAACGAGGCCTCAAACTCGGCCACTGAAGAACTGTTCTGCTTAAGCTGGCAAAACTGCTCCCTCAACCTCTCCTTAACTGCTGAAGACAGGAACTTCTCCTGGAAAGCATCTACGAAAGCCTCCCAAGTCCCTCCTATACGGCCCTTAGTGAACTTCCACCACTGACCCGCATCCCCCTTAAGCTGGAAAGATGCCAAGGTCACCTTCAGTACCCCGTCTTCGATGCCTAGCATCTCAAACGTCTTCGTTGTCTGTTCGAGCCATTCGTCTGCCTTAAGTGGCTCTTTAGGATCACCTAAAAATTCGTCCGGGTTGGACCGAAAGAACTCCCTCTTCAGAAAAGAAGGACCTGTATCTGTAACATGGACCTGAGCCTGATTCTCTGCTCTGAGAATGCCTACTGACTCCTTGAATGCTCCTGCTATCTCTCGGGCCAAAGCGCCCATAGCCTGCTGTCCTACCGGCTTGGCCACATTGGCCTGGCCAACTCCCTCCTATACTGCTGGAACCTCCTCCGGTATAGGCACTTCCTGCCTACCCTGTCTACCACGCCTACCGCGTCCTCGTCCTGACATCCTAATAAAGGAAACAAAAACGTTAGCACATTAATAAATGTGCCGAAGCTAAACACTCGCGTCCTAATGCATTGGACAACAATAATTCATTCCACGTAAGCACATAATCACATAAGCACCTACGAATTTCATTCCCGGATAATGATAGTCCCAAAGCGTTACTATAGTTCCGGTTGGAAGCAGCAGTGATCAAGTGCCTTTCCAACAAGACTACTAGAAACTCAAGGGTCCAATCAACATCCTAGAAACTACGTTCCATACCCACATAATCACATAAACATGTTATCATATAAGCATATAACAGTACATCTAAGTCTCTATCAAACGAGGCGAACCCATTGTGATACTAATCACTTCCCACGTACCCAAAGTATTCAAACCCGGTACGCTCTGATACCAAGTTGTAACGCCCTCAAAAATAACCCATAACATACACAATAATAAGATGCATTACTTAAGAAAATAAACCATAATTCATTCATCAGAGTAATCTTAAATAAAGACATTACATGTAATAATGAAAGTAAATGCCCTATGGGCTTACATCTTTCCAAGCCAACACTTGGACACAAAATGTGAGTACTAACTCAACTACAAATTAAGCCCTCGGCTTGTGATTACATGTAATATCAAAACAAAACAAATAACTAAACTAATCTTCAAATCCAAGTCCTTCCAAACTAAGTCCTTGGAGGTAGCTTATCACCTGAACCTGAAAATGATGTTCCCATAAAGGGTGAGCCACAGCCCAGTAGAAAAATACTAAACCAAATATAAGCATTGAATAAAGCCCTAGCATTCAATAGATGGTTAACACTAAACATCACATTCACTTTTCATTATTTATTCAACTTTCCATTATTATCAACAAGGCTCAGAACCTGGCCAAACTACAACAGTGAACTATATATCAGATTCACATTACTTCCAATATCAACAAAACAAATGAGATACAGGCTCATATCAAAACACTTCCATACTTCCAATATGATACATATTTTAGTGCTGTATCAATAACATGTAAAAACACTTCAATATCAATAAGCACACATAATAGTAATGCTAATGGAGTCCATCCCCTATCTCCTCCCAAACAAAATCCGGTTTAGAGGTCCATCCCCTATCTTCCCCTAAACCGTGGAGTACATCCCCTATCTCCTCCCACACAATATGCATATGCATATGCAATGCTCAATCAATACACGTATTTTCTGTATTAATTCACTAGTCAAAATTAATGACTTAACCAATGTGATTAGTTTCAGTTATCCCTAATCCACATGCAGTGTCTACAACAATCATGACTATCCTCCACCGATAGCCCAAAACAGTTATTTCTAGACTGGAAATAAATAAATCAACAATTCAATAGGCAAGTGATTTAAATTAATCAACTACCCCATTTAATCAATAAATTCCCCAATCTCATGAATTCAACTAATTTCCCCCAATTTTCCTTACATTAATTATACGAATCAATCTATTAAACAATTAGGGTTTTTCCCAAAATTACCAAACTACCCCCAATATATTAAAATGCCAAAACTTAGAACAAAACGTATACATTGGAGTAGGAAATCTCTACCTCGAAGAATTATCCAAAATTGAGAAGACTGAGATGATGACCCAAAATCTAAAGTGCTCCAAACCCAAGATTGTTCAGATTAAAATGTAGCCCTCGACCCACTCTAACTTTTTAATAAAGCAACTAGGGTAGAAACACACCCTAAAGAGATCAAACCTAAGAGAGAAGAGAGTGAGAAGTCGGACCTAGGGTTTGGAAACAAAAAGAGATAGAAAAACTAATCAAAAACCCGCTGCTGCCTATTTAAACTGGACAGGCTCGCTCGAGCGAAGACATGGTCGCTCGAGCGACCAGACACAAGAAATCCTCGCTTGAGCGAAGAAAAGCTCGCTCGAGCCAAAAACTCGATGCTTCAGGTCTGCAACCCAGAAGCTCGCTCGAGCGAAGGAAGCTCGCTCGAGCCAAGAAACACAACTCTCAGGTCCTAAGCCCAGACGCAGACTCTCGCTCGAGCGACCAAAACCTGGCTCGAGCGAAGGACTAAAACAACTGCTCGCTCGAGCGACCAACTCCTCGCTTGAGCGAAGGTCCAAAAATCTGGATAGCAACACTTGGTTTCCAACCCAACCAACCTGTAACAAAACCTGCCCAACATATCCTATAACTCAAAAATAAGGAATTAAAGGACAACAACAACAATATAATAACGACTGAATCTACGGAACATAAGTCCGGGTACAACAACCAAATGGGAAAAGACCGGGGTCGCTATAGAAAGGGCATTGAGTTGTCAGTGGGCATAATGGAGTCATCATCCCCGGCAAGTCTCAGATGGACATCGTCGGGAATAGAGAACTCCTGCTTAAAATATTCTAGTTTGGTTGGGGTGTTCACCCTGTGCCTCCACATACCCATGATATCGGCGAAAGGGTATTTAATTTCAAGAAAAAGAGGTTTTCTAAGGGTTATGGTAATCTCGGCTTCAGTTTTTAGCTTTCCTATGAATTAATAGGTCCTACAGACAATTCCCAAACCTAAATCTACGAAGAACAAGTATGGAGGGCAGAAATCTGGAAAACAAAAAAGCAAGAGCGAAGTTTCAGAATCAAGAACAGAGGTAGGGCTATCGAAAGCGTAAAAAATACATGGAGTATACGGTCAAGAACGGTGACAAGAGTGCAAGAAAGTGGTGAACAGTGTATAGACAGAAATCAAAATCACTTGAATACTTTCAGATATATGACTCACAAGATTTGAAAGAAAAATGGGGGCAAATAATATCAACAGAAATGAAAGCAAAAGGAACAGTGGCTTACCAGAGGAATAGAGCCGGAATGAGTTTTGCCGAAGTCAGACAGCAGTTACAGATGTGACGAAACGATGACAGCTTCACGAGAGAGGAGAAGGAGAGATAGTCACAGAGCTTGGAGCTTCAAGCAATGGCGGTTTCGAAGAAGAAAGTTTAGAGAGAGAGAAGGCAAGGAAATCAAATGCAAAAGTGAAGAGCCAAAAGGCGGAGGCAAAAGTTTTGTCAAAATTTGAAACGGCGGCAAACAGAAGCATTTAATGCGCCTGGGGTAACGCGGACGTCAGACGGCGCGGACAGATGAAAGACGACTTGCGAGTGCGTCACAGGCACGAGCGAATGGAAACGAAACACGTAGGTAAACTGGTTAAAAAGTGACGCATGATAGCTCATACGCGTGAAAGAAATCACTGGAAATTCTTGTTCTCCGAAGAGAGCATGTCGGGCCAAAAGTAAATGATCTCGACTGGGAAGTTCTTGAGCCGATGTTGTTCTTGAGCCGATGTTCAACAGGGGTACCAATGTAGGTTCCATCACCTCAGAATGCCAAGGTAATAGAACCTAGGGGGCAGTTGTGGGGACATATTTCCTGAGTACCAACATGTGGCCGAGGTGACACCGAAGTGTCAGCCAAGATGTCACGTGTCCTGGTCTAGATACCAAGATGATCTCGGCTAGGCCGAGGTTATCTGCGAGAATACAGGGATCCAGGATAAACGGATAAGGGACAGGAGTCCTAGAAAGAAGAAAGATTACAAGATGGATATAGGTAATACTCTCAGGGAGTCTATCCTTATCTCTTGAAGAGTCCAAGGTAAGTCCGGAATTAGAGTCCATGGAAGTGGGACTTCTAGTGGGACTGGGATGGAGTAAAACTATAAAAGAAGGGCACCCCCGGCGGGTCTAAGGTACGCAATTTTAAGCCTTAAGCAGTAATTTAAGCACTTGAATTATCTTTAAGAGATACTGACTTGTTCGTCGGAGTGCCCCCGGGTGGAAGAACCACCGCCGGAGCCTTTTCTTTCTGTGCAAGAGGTACAGGGTGCCATCTGTTCTGCCTGTGTTCTACAGCTGAATTACTAAGGAGGACAGTGTGATTGGAAAATCACTCACACACTAGTCAATCAATCAAATAAAAAATAATTAAGCCAATCTGATTGGGTTAGAAGACCAACCAAACTCACAAAAATTAATTAATTGAAACTTTGAAAATTTAAATTGTATTGAATTGAAGTATAAATAATACTACAATATTAAATGAGAGCATATGGTTCACTTTAAATAAGTTAGGCAACTCACTTAATCAATATTTTCCTGATGTGGGTTTATGTAAAGTAAAAGCTAATAATTGTTTAGGTGAGAAGTTTATTATGAATCAAACAAATCTAATTAATATAATTTGATAAAACAGCTAAAATTGTGGTTAAACCAACAAATTAGTCAATCCGTAAACAGTTCAGCCTAATTGGCTCGGTCAAAAGACCAATCAACTTACACAAAAATTAATTAATTAAAGTTTTTAAACTCTATTTTAAAATTTAAACCGTCTTAAACTAAAACATGTATAATAGTATAATATTAAATTGGAGCATAAGATTCAATTTATAAAAGTGAAAACAACTCACTTTTTCCTTCTTTTCCCGATGTGAGATTGTGTAAAATAAAAGTTAACAATTGTTTGGACTGGAAGTTTATTTCGAATCAAGTAATTTCAGCCATTTAATGTTTAATTAGGTCAATACAGACTATTCTAACCAATTGTATCTTTTAGACATTTTTAAAAATCGCCCAGTGTTATTATATATATAAATATAGATATAGTATGATAGATAGATATATATTTATTTATTGGCTAAATTACTAATACAACTCTTGAGATTTATTTAAAATAATGTTGTCCCTGTAGTTTGCAAAATTATAAATACTTGTCAGAATTTTTTATTTAATTGAATTAATTAAAATAAATAAATTCCTAACTGCTCTCATATATAATAATACAATTACTCGAATTATTAATTGAAATAAATTTCTAACGTCATTAAAAATGTTAATTGACTTAACCATTTATTACTAAAAGGGACAATTTATTATGAAATTAAAAACTTTAAGGGACATAATGTAATTTCTAAATTTATAGGGGACAATTCATATTTCAAGCAAATCTACTTGTAATTTACCCTTATTTATTTATAGGTTTATTATACTTTTTACTCCTAAACTATCGTCAAATTGTTTATGTAGTCTCTGAACTATCGATTGAATATGCTTAGTTCCTAAAATATATAAATCAAAGTCTATTTAGTTCATAAACTGTCGATTGGAATCTATTAAGTCTCAAAAAAAATTAATTCAGGCATATTTAATCCCTTAAATGATTACAAAAATAAAATATATGTTGATAAGTATTATAAATTAGTAAAAGACCCTACCTAATTAAGATTGGAGGACTTATGTATAGGCCATCATAGGCAGATTTATTGTCCAGGAGGTCCTATGATAATTAATGGCATTTTCATCAAACACTGTAAAAAAAGTCACTAATTGTTAATTTTCAGCGGCAATTTAAAAATTTTATCACAAAAATGTCACTAATTATAAGTTTTACCGACAATTTAAAAAAATTGTCACAAAAAAAGTCACGAATTTTTAACTTTTAGTGGCAATTTAAAAAATTTGTCACAGATAAATTTCACTAATTGTAAGTTTTAGCGACAATTTATAAAAATCATGATAAAAAATCATTAAATTTCAATTTTTAACTACAAATGCAAAAAATCATCACATTTTTTTTTAGCGATGATTTTATTATGACTTATTTTCAATAAGACTTAATCGGAATTAAATCTAACTATTAGGATCTATTGATAGTTTACCCATTAAGATTTTAATACAAAAAAATCTTAAACTTTTATTTTGTCTTCAAAAAATATTTTATTTCGTTGTATGTTTAATTTACTATTAGAATTTGATTTCTTAATATTGCCAATAAAATTATGAGTAGTAGATATACTGAATAAGTAAAATTAGATAATTTAAATAATAAAATTTTGCAACAAATAATAATAGAATAAAATAATATATTAGTTAAGTTATAAAAAGAATTGAACGAAAAATTTAGGAACAATCAATTATAAATTATAAATGAAATTTGACATATAATATTAGATAAAAACTATAGATTTGTATGGTAGAAAAAAAAAAAAATACTATAGATTTACCTTTACTCTTATAAAGAAAATTCAACATAAGAACTACTCACTTTTTAAAGATGGAATAATAATTTCATTTTTTTTGAAATAAAATTTGTAATAGATATTATCTTTTACTAATTTATATTAGTTATGTACTTATATTTTATTTTTGTAATTTTTTAAAAATTGAATAAGTTTAAATTAAATATTTTATAAATTTAATCAATAATTTAAGAATTAAATAAATTTTATAAATTTAATAGATTTAATTAATATTTTAAAGATTAAATAAATAATCCCATCAAATTAGTGAATGCATTAATAATCCAATCAATTTTGTGTGATATTCACTATCCAATTAAATTAGTAAGATAAATTATTCCTTTATCTATTGTTTGAATTGCATTGGATAAGAAAACGTATGAATGTATGATTACAATTATATTTATCTTCTTTTTCAATCTTACCTTCCATTGATATTTTTTCACAATTTTTACTTATCAAATTTTTTTTATAAATGTGGTTTTGAAAAAGATTATAAATAAATAAATAAAAGAAAAATAAAAATAAAAAATACAAAGGCCATGAAGGCCATGTTTAGTTTGTTTTTTATTTTATTTTATTTTTTTAAAAATATAAACTAATTTGATAAAATAAATATAAAAAAATATTTTAAAATTTTTTAAAATTATTTTTAGCCTTCTAAAATATAAAATTATATAAAAATAATAAGTGTTTTAATTTTTAGTTAAGGGTGAAAGAGCTTTTTTATTTTATTTCTCAGCTCAAGAGTAGCGTTAGAGAATTCAAAAATTCTACTAAAAGTTCTACCAAATATATCACATAGGTGTGGGACCCACATAATGTGAATCCTATGTGGGTCCCACAATCGTGTGAAACATTATTATGTGGGTCCCACATGTGAGACATTTGATAGAATTTTTGGAATCTTTTTGGTAGAATTTTTAAAGTCTTTAACATTTTTGCATGATATATAATCCCACCCCTATCCCATTACTAATAATTCTATAAATTTATTAAATTAATTATCTATTAAATTAATAATCTTAAAACAAAATTTAAAAATAAATACAAAATTGTTAAATTTATAAATTAATAATTCCAATTTTATACTCTAATCTGGTCAATCAAACTGTCCTAAAGATAGAAAGTATAATAAACTACTTATTTATGGGTAAATTACACTGACACCTCCTAAGGTTTATATTTATTACAGTTCTCCCTTCACTTTTTGAAAATTACATCTCCCTCTTGAGGTTTAAAGTTTCATTACAGATTCTCCCTGAGCAATTTAATTTTTTTAAATACCAAATTTTCCCTCACTAAGTAAATTACATTGACACCCCTCACATTTCAGAAATTACAATCCCCTCCCTAAGGTTTAAAGTAGCATTACCAATTGCCTCATCGGTTAGTATTAGTTGGAAAAAAAATTAATTGGAAAAAAAATTAATTGAAAAAAAAAATTAATTGAAAAAATTTTGTTAGTAAAATTTTTAAATTTTTGTTTAAAAACCAACGTAAACTCATTTTTTGAATTTACGTTTTTTCCTCAAATTTACAAACTGAGACAACCATTATAAACAAAAAAAATTATCAAACAAGTTTTTATGACAGTTTTTAAAATTTTTGTAAATATATATTGAAAACTGAAAACGAAATGGTTACCAAACAAGTCTCAGATGGTAAAAATGTCGTAAAATTAACAAATAATTAAATAAGTTACCAACGTAAGAAATAACTTATTAAAAGATTCTTAGGCTATGTATGTTTTGATTTTTAGAAATTTTTTTTAAAAAATTAAAAATTAATTTGGTTAAGAAATAAAAAATAAAAAATAATTATCATTTAAGGGTAAAAAATAATTATCATTTTAACTTTTGGGCAGGTTATATACATACGTATGGCTGTTTTAATTTAATTTGTAAAAAATTATTTCTAACCACTCGAAAGATAAAAATTATATAAAAATGATAATTATTTTTTATTTTTTATTTCTTAACCAAATTAATTTTTAATTTTTAAAAAAAATTTCTAAAAATCAAACCATATATAGTCTTAGAATTTTTTGATAAGTCATTTCTGACGTTGGTAACTTATTTAATTATTTGTTAATTTTACGACGTTTTTACCATCTGAAGCCTATTTAGTAACTATTTCGTTTTCAGTTTTCAATTTCTATTTACAAAAATTTAAAAAACTGTCATAAAAACTTGTTTGATAATTTTTTTAGTTTATAAATGGTTGTCTCAGTTTGTAAATTTAAGAAAAAAACGAAAATTCAAAAAATGAGTTTACGTTAGTTTTTAAACAAAAATTTAAAATTTTCACTAACAATTTTTTTTTCCAATTAATTTTTTTTCAACTAATACTAACTGAGGGGACAATTGATAATGCTACTTTAACTTTAAAGAGGGGATTGTAATTTCTAAAATATGAGAAGTGACAATATAATTTGCCTAGTGAGAATAAAATTGATATTTAAAAGATTAAATTACTCAAAAAAAAAAATTTATAATGAAACTTTAAATTTTAAAAAAAAGATATAATTTCTTAAAAGTTTAAAAAAAATTATAATAAACATAAATTTCAATTTCAAGAGTGGCCGTGTAATTTACCCTTTATTTATTTACAGAGAAGTTAACGAGCAGCATCTCGGTCGTTGTTGAAAGTGGGCCCATCTTTTTCTATAAAGTATAAACGATAAATCTACCCACCCCTCCCATCATTTTGTATTCTCTCTCTCCTTCCACTCTGTCAATCGACCGTACCTATCCTTCTCCTCCCCGATTCCGGTAACCGGTCAACCCCCGCTCCACCCTCACACGTGCCTCACCTTCTGTAATACACTCCCTCGCACATGCGAACCACAAAATACACTGTTCTTTTCAAAAACATATTAGGCTACTAATATTTTTATCAAATATTTTAAAAAAATGAGTGAAATTTCTTTTTTTAGGGACCTTCACGATTTTTAAAGTGATTCACACTACTCATATATGTATGTGTAGAATTCACATCATGAATGATATAAATCACTTTAAAAATTATAAAAATCTCTAATAAAAAAGTCTCATTATTATTTATATAAATATAAATATAAAATTCACACCATATAAATCCCATATAACTTGTATACTCATAAAGATATATTTAATGAAAATATTAATAAAATATTTAAAATCCTTAATATTACCCATTCATTCCACTTGTATGTATGTGTGTTTTGTGTGGTGCAACAAATAAAAGCTAGAGAGAGAAACAACAGATGGAGAGAGAGAGAGAGAGAGAGAGAGTTATTAAAGCACAAATTTTGTTGGGGGAGGGGTTGCAGTATGTGAGGGGTTTTGCACTCTCCCTTTCTCTCTCTAAAAATCTGACTTGAAAGAAGCATTTATTTATTTTTTGTTCTCTGTCTGGGTCTAAGTCTAGAGCTTCCCGTCAAACATCTCTCCTTCTTCTCTGGGTCTATAACATATACATCGCTGATCGCGCAATCTTTATCTTCAGACGATGAGGATCAGGAAGCGTTTTCCTTCTTCTTCTTCTCTCTCCTCCTCACAGCCTCTTTCAGATCCCCAACTCAACCGGTCACCTGTGGCGGTGGTGCCACAACACCTTCAAGGAGGTGGTGGCACACAAGCCCATCCGGATGGAAATCTCATTTGTTATGAGCCTTCCGATCCTCCAAATCAGCCTCCCCCACAGCCCTCCGAACAACACCCGACGATCGGAGCTGCAAGGTTTAGATGGGTTTGCTCTGATAGCACCAAGACACGGGAGGTGAAGCAAAAGGTGTGTTAATTGGTTGGTGCAAAGCGTGTATATATATGTGTGTTGTATTTAATAGAACTGCACTAGCCTTTCAATGTGCCCAAAAGAGGCCTTTATCTATATTCTCTATCCTATGCTCAATTTACATCCGATAACCAGAATATATAAGTATAGATCTTGTATGTGTTGTGATTGTGCAGGAGCTGGAAGGTGAAGAGGCTAAAGAAGAGAGCTGGGAAGAGGAAGAGAAGAGTAATGATACCAGGTAAGAATAAAAAAGAGAAAAAGTTACTCCCAATGTTGTGCTATTCTTTCATGAATTCTTCTAGTAAAAGGTGAAAAAGAGTGAGAGAAAGAGAGACCATATAACTTGATTTAACCCCCACAACCACACACAAAAAATAAAAATAAAAATAAAAATAAATACTGCAAGTGGAAATACTGTTTAGGGTGTTTTTATATCAGCTTTGGTAGCCACCACACCTTCCCATCCCATCCCATCCAATCTAATCTCTATCTAGTCTTCTTCTTTTTTTTTTTTTAATTTTTAATTTTTAATTTTATCTTGTCTATGTAAAAATGCCCATTGTGTGTGCACATTAGTATTATATGCTGGTCCCCAGCTACAATACATCATGCTTTGTATATGCACTCTCTCTATATGTTTGTTTTTTTTACTTTAATTCTTGTGCATACATGTCATGTGTGGTTGTGGGATCTTCTGGGTCTTTCTTATTTTTAGGAAAGGAAGCATCTTTGGTGCAGAAGTAGGTACTGGGTCAGGGTTACTACCACCAACGCCACCAACAACAGCTTCTTCTCATCAAGGTAAATATTATTTTCTATAACAACAATTAAGAAATATCTATATGTTTATAAATGTGTACATAATTATATACATCAAGATCATTAGTTAGCAGAGCTGATGATAGAGGATTTGTTGTCATTGTTGTTTGGTTGTGCACTTGCACACTGTATACTAGTAGGGAGTTGGTGTGAAGGAGATTATGAAGTGGTTCCACTAAAGAAGAGAAGAGGGACCTTTGAAAGGAGAGGTGATAAAGGTGCGATAATAATAATGGAGAAAGGGAGGAAGATGAAGGCAAAAATGAATTCGAAGACGAACAAGAAATGTGTGCAACCAAATGCTGATGATGATGAACAAGGTCAAGGTGAAGGAATGGGCATTGAAAACAATAATGTCAATAATACTGGTGGAGGTGGAGGTGGTGTGAAGAAGCTGAAAAGAGGGAATATGATAATGGAGGGATCGCGGTGCAGTCGTGTGAATGGGAGGGGATGGAGGTGTTGCCAGCAGACCCTTGTTGGGTATTCTCTTTGTGAACATCATTTGGGTAAAGGAAGGCTTAGAAGCATCACTAGTGTTCGAAGTCGTGCCGTGGCTACCATTGCTACTACTGCTACTGCTAGTGCACCAAAGAAAGAGGACTCGTCATTGGTGCAAGAGGAACAACTAGGGCAAAGATTGTTGGATGATGATAATGTTGATGATGAAAAGAAGCCATTGATGATAACAAAGAAGAGAATGAAGCTTGGTACGGTGAAAGCTAGATCTATAAGCAGCTTGTTGGGCCAAACAAGCAATTCAGTTGTAATTGCTCCTGATAATAACAAAAACACCGGTGTTTTGTGAATATGAAGAAGACAAGTCCGTGTTATTTCATGTACCTAAATGAAAAAGCAACTCGAGGTTTGATGTTTTCTAACTTACACACCTGGATGGATTTGGTGCAATTACTATTATGTTTTGTTGAGATTCGATTCTAGGTGATCAACAATTGTGTTTGTGATTCATCAAGTGTTATAATGTCATTTTTAAAATTTTTATTTTTATTTTTATTTTTTAGTATGTTTCCGGATTACAATACTGTGATGTGCTTTTGTTTTTGTATGTGTTATTGTTGTTCTTGGGAATGTACTATTTTAATTAGTTTCTTAATATATTTTTTAAAAAAAAGTGTGTAGAAAATTTGAGAGAATAATTGACTTTTTTTTTTTTTTCAAACCAATTGTCAAAACAAGGGTCGATTAGGAGCAGACTTTTTTTAGTGATTTTTTTTTTTTATTAAAATATGAAATTAAAAAAAAATTAATATATTTGAGATGAATTTTAAATTTTTTACAAAAAAAAAAAAAAAAAAATGTGCAAAAGTAGAGTAAATGAAAAATAATGTTTAACTGTTTAGTATTTGTTGACATTTTAATATTTTAAGTGACGTTTTGACTTTTAGACTATAATGTGTAGTTACCAAACAAAGCCTAAGGTTCTGTTTGGTAGAGTTGTGGAAAAGTGTTTATAGTTTTTGCCTAAACAGCTTATAGCTTATAACTATGAATATAAGCTGATTTCTGACTTATAAATTAAGCATCTCCTGCCCCATTCAAAGAATAAGCTGATTTTTGACTTCCAAAAAACTATAAGGTATAAAGTATAAGCTAAACCAAACACATCAAAATAGTTTAAATTAAGCTGAAAGCTAAAATAAGCAACTTTTAAACTGCACCAAACATGCACTAAGTAATAATAATACTACAAATTCAAAAAATATATTCAAAATTTTTAATATGTGATTCAGATTTATACATTCATTTAATTTCTACCACACATGCATTTTAGACAAAAATATGAACTCTTTTTTGAGCTTTGAAATCAACTGACTAAGTAAATAGTGGAGGTTATTATTTTAATAAATATTTTACCATGGTTTTTCACTTCCTATATGATTTCTTAGTGGCAAGAGATAGGATAAGTTTCACCTTTTTAAAAAAAAAAATTGAAAATGATACCTATAATCTCTTTTTTTTTTTACATCTTTTTCTTTTTCAAGACACAAATGAGGAATTCCATATTTATTTACGAATGTGGATCTCATTATTGTGTTTAGAGTAAGAAAAATAAGAATATATATAATATTGTTGTTTTTTAAATAAGATGGGTTCTAGTATTATGAAAGATTTTTCAACGTTAGATTACACATACAAGAAAACACCACAAACTAATTAAGGGATGAAAAATCTTCGTGAAGTATGTTATGATATTTTTTTCATGATCCCTAGTATTATTCATATATGAATTCATAGAAAGGAGGAGGATCGCTTCAGTCCAAAATCTGGATGAGAGGAGATTGCTTTGGTCCGTGGAGCCGCAGATCCTATTTTGATGATCCGAATTACTTATTTTGTCAAAACTTCGTATATTTCATCCAAAAAATAAAAAATTAAGTTGATCTGATAATTATAACTTGTTCAATTTATTGCGTTTGTTATCAAAAGAATGTATGACTTATTTTTTAAAAACACAACTATCATACATTGTTTGGTGAAAAACATAATAAATTGAACAAGTTACATTTATCGGATCGGCTTAATTTTATTTATTTATTTATTTTTTGTTGATGAATACACAAAGTGCCTAACAAAATGAACGGTTTAGATTATTAAAACATAGTCTATGATGAGCCCCACTAGCCCAAAAAATGTTCTCCAATCTAAATTTTAGACTGAAGGGGATCTACCTCCTACATAGAAATTACAGAAAAAATGGAAAACGAAATGTGAACGAAATGATCATAACAAAATGAAGTCATAAGGATTTTAATCTAATTTATTTTAATTTTGATTGTGTCATTTGTTTGAAAATGATAAAATGATATATTGCATGTGTTTTATGAAAATTTAATATAAAACTTAAGTTCTGTATTAACCTACAATATAAGGGTTTTTGAGATCAATTTTTTGTCTTCAAAAGTGAAATTTTCGTTTCAAAAAATATTAAGAAACCAATTCCTATTGCCACGAGAGTTGTCACCAAAGGTTGTCTTGAAAAGTCCAAAAAATTACCTTAAGAGACAAAATTTTGAAAATATTACTAATAAATGAATTTTTAATGACAATACAATTTTGTCTAAAAATATTTATTTATGGAGACAAATTTTTTTGGTCCAAAGGATAGTTTTTCATCACTAAATGTCCAATTTTCTCACTAAAAATAAAACAATATACTTTTAACAATTAAAATATTTCATATCTAAATTTCTCTCTACAACGTTATTTTGCTTACTTACTTTTATTTTTTTATTTTTTTTATTTTTATAGTGAACATTAATTTGTTGAAGTGAACATTATTATTGTATATATAAAATGCACGAATTAGGGCATCTTCCAATGGCATTGTCCTGGGGAAATTTTCTAAAATATGTACATTATTTTGTTATTTATAGAAAATACTATATATTTAAAAATATTAATTTTTTCACATTATTTGGTAATGCTATAACCATTCAAAATCAATGCATACATGACTTGAAGCATCATTCTTACAAGAGCAAGTTAATATTCATGTGCATATTAGTCATCCTTTATTTTTTTAAAATTGTGTGCCAATATATTCCTATTTTTGAAAAATTGACATCCATTTGTCAACTTTATAAACATTAAATAAAAATTATAACACAGTTATATTAAAAAAAAAGTTAATACCATACCAAATAAGAAAAAGAAAAATAACAAATATTAACAGGCCAAACAAGAAACCCTACACAAACTACAAAATACTTTAAAAAATCAGTTGCGATTCTGAAAAAACCATCAATGTGAACAGATGTGGTTAGAAAAAATAAAAAAAGGAAAAAAAGCCAGATATATCAAAATAAAATCAAACCCCACCGTCACCATCATCCTAGCCGTTGGTGTCAAACACTGTCGTTGCCTTCTTAAACATCAGTCATCATTGGATTGGCAGATGTATTATTACCTTCCAGCTAGCGCTTCGAGAAATTGGCAGAGGTACTACTACCTTCCAACTTGTGTTTGGTAAATTAGCATTCGTTATGGAAAATATGTATCCTTGGCCTACCGTGCTTAAGGCAGGTAGATCATTGTTTCATTTCTCATTTTCTCTCGGTGTATTTGTGTATATCATGCGTGGTAATGGTTATGGTTAGATGAGGTCGAGTTATCTTATATGAATTTGTATAGTAGTCATTGCACATAAGCTACTTTTCTTTTCATAATTAATTGTATATGTACGCACATTGGTGCATCAAACAAGTTGCTGAAAGTGTTTTTTTACCCTTGGGTGGCTAGGGAATGTGGTACACATATGAGTAATGTGTGTATGTGATGAGTTGAGGTTGTAAGGAATGGAAGGTAATTGGGTTTTGTGAACATGTTTTTTGAAAACCAGCTGTTATTGTGTGTTATTTATGAAATGGGATAAGAGAAAGAAAAGTGAACATTTTATGTTGCTGAGTAAATTGGATGATTTTGGGAAAAGTATCTATATAAGTATACTTTGATTATAAGATGTCACATTATAAACTGTCACATTATGTATAGTATGAAATAAAGCATTTATGATCATAACTATCTATACGTTGTTATTGTTTAGGATCATGTTAGGATCCTTACTGGATTTTATATTCATCCCACGTTGCTAATCTTTCTTCAAGTGTATGTTGAGAAGTGGTGTAAGATTGGGGATCTTCTTATCTCTTGGCCATGGGCCCTTTTATTTGATTGGGGGAACACCGTCATTGTAAAAGGGTTGAACCCTTTCTCTTTTATGTAATAGTGTAAGCCTACGGACAATTTAATTAATTGTAATTCATTTTGCATTTCAATATATATATACGACTGATGGAATCTTTATGTATTTATGGATGTTAGTGGATTTTGTTCTGTATTGTATCAATGAAAATGGACTATAATGATGGCTTTGGTAATGCTAAGCGGCTAATAAAAAGTGGGGTGTGACAATTAACACTTGATTAGGACTTGGACTTGGATTTGAGCTTAGAAAGGCACTAGATGATTTAAGGAAAGATTAAGAAACACTAAGCTAAGTTTAGTTGTGGTTTTTCATTGGCTCCCTCATAATTGTGGGTTTGTTATAGTTAGTTTTGTAGTGTTTTACTCTTTCTCCCTCTTTGGGGGGCGGAGTTAGATCTGTTGTATTGCCTAGGGTATGTCCATTGTAAATGTGTACATTCTTTGTATTTAATTTATGACTTATCCACCAAAAAAAAATAAAATAAAAAATACTAAGCTAAGTTAGAACACTTGGAATGAATTTAGAAGCTTACTAGTTTAAGTGTTATCAACGCTTTGTTTATGCTTTGTGTAGCACTACAAGAAATCACACTTTTAGCAACCAACTTTTTGGTCACAAAAAGTTCATATCTGGTCGTTAATAGTTTTTCGCGACCAAAAAAAGTTGGTCGCAATTTAGTTGCCAAAAGCTCGTAATAGAAGGATTTTGGCGACTAGAACCGAAGTTGGTCGCTGAAAGTTATAATTTGCGACCACATATCGTGGTCGTGAAAAGTATTTTAATTTGTCGAAAGTTGGTCATTTTGCAACCAAAAAACTAGTCGCTGAAAGTTAACATTTACGACCACCTATTTTGGTCGCTAAATGTTATTATTTGCGACCACATATTTGGTCACTAAAAGGTTGATCATTTGTGACGACATATTTGGTCACTAAAAGTTGATATTTGTGATGACATATTTGGTTGCTAAAAGTTGGATCTTTTGCGACCACATATTTGGTCGCTAAGAGGCTAAAAGTTTGATCATTTGTGACCACATATTTGGCCACTAAAAGTTTGATCATTTGTGACCACATATTTGGTCACTAATTGGTTGATCATTTGCGACAAAAAACTAGTCACGGAAAGTCAGTCCATGGTCACCAATAGTTATTTATAATGATGTCCCCAAGCTAAGAAGTGCCCTTAGTTGAGAAAGAAGCTTCCATCATCTATATATAAAATGAATTCTAAAAGAGCAGTTGCTTCTCAAAGACCTACTACGACTAAAATTTTATTAGTCAAAAAAAACTTTCAATTTCAAAAATTAATTTCCTAAATCTAATGCTAATTTTTTTAATACCTAATAATACATTTGCAATTAATGCATAATTCATATTCATCCAATCAATTTCAATATAGTAATCCATCAACAATCAAATCTAAAAACAAAAAATCATCGACTATAGAAGTCCAAATAGTAGTTAATCTATCTATTACTACCACCTGTCAACATGAACACATTACAAGTCCAAAAATAACCATCCATTTGTTTACTTTTCAACGAATTTACATCAAAAATATATTTACCAAAACCATCAAAGATTTCAAAAAATCCAAGTGCATGTCATATTTGTCCGATATGAAATATATCAAAAACTCCACGTATAAGCACAACTTATAATTAATGCACCGACAAACTCAAGTCCATAAATACGCATGACTACACCTCTAGCTACCTGCAATAAAGAAATGAAGAAAGCGTTGTTAATAATAATATTTTTGCTTACATTTCTATTTAATTTGGTAAAAATCTGTGGATCTAATTCCATTTCCAAAACTAGCGATCACACATAGCCTTACTGCCCAGTTCAAAAAAATAAAATAAACAAAATAAGGAATTAATCTAACTAGAGAATGCTTCATTGATAGTGACAACTATCATCAAAGTTTTTCAGAAACAATTATTAATTTTCATGACAGGAAACATATAGAAATATTCAAATGAGTCACAAGCAAATTAAAAAGTTAGAAGGCATTTTTCCCAATATCAATTCTAACTGGAGTTCTTACACTTAGGATTGGATTCTTATAGTTATTTCCTATTAGAACTAGGGTTTCTCTACCTTTAACACAAATTTATTTTCATGAGTCGAAATTTGCAGTTTTGCACATTAATGCAAAAATAGGACTGTATCTAATATTGGAAAGGAAAAAAAAAAAGAAAAAAAGAAAGAAACATCCATTAGAAGTACCCTTGGCAGTACCCTTGACTAATTGGGACCAACATTGAGTAATGTCCTTTTATTATGTGCATATTACTAACTCCATGTCATAACAATTGTCACTTAAGTATCAAAATAACAAAAGATCAGAGTATGAATTTCTTCACACACAGATTTGTTAAAAAATTCTCTATCATGATTTTTTTCTTGAAACTACACAACCTCAAGAGAGAAATCAAAGAAAAGTAGCATGATCGCCAAACTACACAACTTAAATTTTACCTGTCCCATCAAAAAGATGCAAGCCAGCAAATGAACCAATTAACTACGAGAGGTAAAACCTGTCATAGAAAGGAAATGATAGGATATACTATATGCACTCCTAAAAGGATGTATATGATATGTCCATAATAATATCACAAAAATTTATAACGTATTCGCCACAAAAAGTACAACATTTTAAGTTTATAGTGTACATCATAAATTTGCCACTCATAAATTTTACTACAAATTTTCCCCCAAGAAGAATGCACTTTTATGTATATTTTGAGGGAGCCAAACAATTTTGGGCCAATGAATTATATAGATAGCTTCTCAGGCAGTTGTAGACGAACATATGTCCCATCAACACAGAAAATCCAAACCACTGTTTCAGCAGTGTTAGGCATAGGCCTGAAATTAGTAGGACTGCTTGTCACAAATTCTTGAATTTTTCTGTTTCTCTATTTCTATCAGCAAATTTCTTATGGAGAGGCCTCAAGAAGATGACAATTATCAATCCACAACAAAGTGTCTAACTCATCACCAATGACCTATTTAATTACAAGTATCAATCCATTTACTCCAAAGCTTTAAGGATGTGTTTGCATCATGGATTTTGATAGGGAAGTCCTATATATTTTTTTTCTCTGTTTTGAGGCAATTCATATAAAGGCAGGTTGTAAGCATTCTTTCAGTGATTCTCATATTGCATATGTTGCAACCAAAGGCAAAACTATACACCCCACCTATAGAGACCCTAATTTTTGGTAATTACACTTGAAACCCTAAGCCTTAGTTTAATTGCATTTTAGTTCCAAATTTCATAAAATTTTACAAAATGGTCCAAGAAAGAATAATTTTTCTGTATTTATTTTGTATTATAACTAAATCCTAGAATGCCATTTTTATATTTGAAAATACCCCTAACACTTAGTTTTTATTTATTTTAACCCCTAGTCTCTACATTAATTCATACATTTTATTTGCTTTAGCCTATTTGAATATTTATTAGTTCTTTGCATCTTTATTATTTATTTGAGCAAATAAATATCTTTAAATAAATATTTTTATTATTTATTTGAGCAAATTAGTGGAAAAAAAATCTAAATATTTATTATTTTCCTTAGTCTTTAAGCAAGATGGTAGAATGGTCTTTTTAATCCGAATTCATGGCCTATAAATTGAGAGCCTTGTCTCAATTCCACACTCACATTTTCAGCAGCCTAGGGAGAGGGTGAGAGAAGGAGAATGTGATTAGGGGGAAGTAGAGAAAAAGAAGAAGAAGAAAGAAAAGAGAGAAAATGAAGAAAATGTGCCTTCTTGAGTCGAGGAAAGAACACACCCCTTCCATGTCTTCTCCAATTCTTTCACCCATTTCATCCAATTGTCTAGATGCCCTCTTGTGTTGCATATTAATGGTAAATAGGATTTTCGATGTGTATGAAAGTGTGGGTTTGATTTAGTGACTTTGTCTTACAAATTTGTCAAATTAGGCACTGCTGTAACTTCTCTAATTTAAAAGAAATATCAAATTTATTTATTTCTCAAATCTGAATTTAGTGTAGGCTATTTGGTGTGTTTAGAGCTTGTGATAATTTTATTAGCCCCTAATTGTGTGTTTTTAGGGCTTGGATATTTTGTTTAAAAATCTGGTCCTGAGTCTCTTAAAAGCAGTCCACTTTTTTCAATTTTGTAAAATTTCAGAAAAATCATCTCCTGTTGGTTCTTCTTTCAAAATTTATAATTCTGAGTCCTCTTTCCAATGGAATTTATTTGGGTGAAAATCATCGGTTAGATTGAGAGGAAAGCTAGTTTTCCCAAAGGATGACAAATCTGGACAGGTTTTCGAATATAGCTTGTAGATGAGTTTCTAGAGGTGCTGTGCAAATTCTGAGAATTGGAACTGAAACTAGACATGTTGATTATTGTTTTTGTGCAATTTCAGCCCCTAATTTGACATGGAAGTATTTTTACCAAAGCATTATTGTTAGCCCTGCAGAACTGAATAGTGCTGGAAATTGTGTTTTATTGTGTTATTTGTCTCTAAGTGTTTCAAAGCATTCCTAATGTTGTTTTCTTGCTTTACCATACTCATGTATGCTTATCATGGGTTTTATTTCCTCTCTTATGTTTGTCTCGTGCTCTTTTATATTACCGATTTACCGAATGTGACTAACTTGCTTACCAAAAGATCTAATAAACGAGAAATGATAAGGGGTTGCAATGGGTTGACGTTCACATGAGCATTTCGGAATAATTTATACATATGAATGACATGAATTATGATGGGATTTAAATCAAATGAGTTAAGTCATACATAAGCAGTCTAAGCGAGCTCTTTGGTATGGTATGTGCAGGGTGTTAGCGAGCCCTAGGCACGATTTGGTATGGTATGTACAGGGTGTAAGCGAGCCCACTTGTTTGGTCGTCCCTTTTAAGGTCCATCAATGTCACTGACCGATAAATAATCGGAAGGTGGGCATAGGTGGTAAGGTTTGCAAAGCAGCAAAAGGGGGAGTTCTGAATAGTTCGGTGTTCAATCCTTATGGTTGGGTAAAAGGATCTCTTTGGGGGATTCTCGATGTGTAGTCTAACTACTAATTCATAGAACCTTATTGTAATGTTGTATGTTATGTTACCCGATTTGTTCTGTGTATGGTTGATTGGTTGATAAAAGATATGGGGGTGTGTGTGTTTTTACTGGGCATTCCAAGCTCATGACGTGTCATGCCAGGTGATGAAGCAGTTTACAATGGTAAAGGTTAATTCGAAGGCAAATAAGATGAAGTGTTGGAGGTGTGGTTCATTTGAAGACTTAGACTAGTTGTTTGACTTTTGGTTTGGCAATGTTTTGGTAATCCTGTAATGGAGCATAAATGAATTATCTGTGATATTAACTCTGGTTATATATGTATATTAAGATGTTTTGGTTATCTATCTTACTGGTGTTGTATTATTGTACGTATTTAACGGCCCAGAAGTTGGGGCGTTACACCACCCCTTATATTATGATGATGATGATAATGAGTTTTAATGATAATGAATAAGTGTTTTCTTTGCTCATCTTCAAACAAAAAGTCCATCAATATAATGGAACAAATATTAATAGTCACTTCAACAACATGCATAAAGAGAACAAGTGAAATTGGCTAGTTATAAAATATTACTATTTTAAAACCACTAATATACGTAATAAATTTAAATTACTTACTCATCAAAAGAGTCATATCCACTATGATCGCCCTATATTTGTGTCATAAAATGTTCGAATTGCTCGAAGCGTCTTTCATATGATTGAACTATCCCTTTCAATGATGCTACCTCTTCTTTAAGGCCCTTAACCTCTTCATCATGTGCTTGTGACCTAGCTATAGAATTGAAAGTGTAAGATGGCTTTGGATCAACCCCAAAACCTTTCAAATACACTGACCTCTTCCCAAGGACTTGAACAGAAATTTGCTCCTGTGTTAGTGGGGTTGCTCCAGGCTGTGAAGCTTCCTCATGAAGTTGGTCCATCTTCTCCTGTCAGTTAAAAAAAAAAAAAAACTAGTAGTTAGTATATTTTACAACTACACTAACTAGTTAACCATTATATAGGAATGTGAATAACAAATATAGTGAAGATATACTTACATATAACACCCCACAAACTGGTTCAATCCAATCATTTTTTTTCTTACTCCAATGTGAGGTCTTGTAAAAATCTACAATGTGAGGCCCCTTGCCATTTTCAATTCCCTATATTAAACATATAAAATGCAAGCTTAGCAATACTATTAATCAAAAAACATGCAGCATTAACTAATAGTCTTAAAACAAAAAATATGTTACCTCAATTGAGATTGCTGTTGAAAATGATCTTGAACCCATGGTGTGATTATAGGGTAACTTTTTTCTGTTGTCTATGTTCCTTTTTGACCATTCCTACAATGTAATAGAATTATTAGCACACATTCATTCATTATATATATACATGCATATAAAATTATATATATACATACATATATAATTGTATGTATCAAATAACCATTCTTTGAATTTTAAAGAAACTTAGCAAGTTTTGAGTTATAAGAAATTTAAACATCCATGGATTTGTAGTGCAATTACAAGAAGGCATAATGGTGATTTGTAGTGCAATTAGAAGAAACATCCATGAGTGTTAAGTTTTACCTTGTATGTGTCACCAAGAAACACATGATCAATCATGTACCTCCAATCTTCTTGGCCTACTCTAACAAATGGCTTACTATAAGGATCTGCACCTGCTTTCACCAACTCTTTGTAATCTTGATTCATATGATATCGCCAGCTTTTGAACAAAATTGTGGACTTTGTGTCAATAACTTCTTGTGCAAGTGGGCCGTCATCATATCCTTCGATCTCAAACTTATCCTGTCCCAATTAACTAAATTACACAAGTAATCAAACATCATATATATTAACCTACTTACATCAACAACAATAAAAATTAAATTACCTGCAAGGACTGTATGATAGCTGCTCGAATGGCTGGTGGAACATCCTCCCAATTTTCTGTTCCTTGCAATCGAATTTGTGCCCCTAATTCATTAGCTGCCTTAGTGGCATTATGCCCCACAAATGTTCTCCGCTCACTAGAAACTCCAACAAAAAGCTTCTTGCCACCATGTTGGGTGATAAGTCTACTAGTGTTCTTACCCCTTGTCGGACCTCGTACTTGCTTTACCATTGAACCTATATTATAAACACAAAATTAAACCATATTATTTCTTTCAATCCATATGTTATAAACAATGCAAAGAAATGTCCACAATAAGAATAGGAAAATAAAAGAATTGTTTATAGGCTATTGCTGTTTATATACTTTGATGGTTGTTGTTTATACACTTTTTCATGGCTGGTGTTTATACACTTTGATGGCTGTTGTTTAGCAAAATTCACAATTAAAATACCATTTACAAATCATGATTTGGCAACCAAATTAAATATTGTCAATCATAATCACTCCAAAAAGAGTAAGCATATAGTAAGTACTCAACATAGATTACAATGATGGGTGCAACAATCAAACTGTTTTATACAAAGATGAAACACTTACCAATACCAGCTGTCTGCGAAGATGGAGATGCATCCATAGGAGATAGAGATGTAGATGCATCCACAAGAGATGGAGATGTTGACACGTGAGCTAGGACCTCAGTCGGGTTGCCTCAGACATTGAAGTCATCGACCTCCTCTTATTGGCTTGTCCAGGTGGCATATGTGTAGTCTGTGTATGTAACAAATGAATTTTAAGCAATACATTAATAAACATTTAAAATGCATGACAATTCATGAAATTATAAGATAAGCTAATAGTCTAATATTAGAACTACATTACAAGTAATGAAATTATGAATAACAAGTGCATTAACAATTTGACTTTATTAACAAGTGCATGCCATTACAATCAAAATGACTTCATAATGTAAAAAGTAAAGGACATTACAATCAAGGCTCTATAGCATGATTTGTATTTGAGTTACCATGGCTTTGAAATTCATCTTCATCATCACTAGGATTACTTGAATTTTGATCATCATCATCATCACAGATAAAATCATCTCTGTTTGCACCCTCTACATATACATCTCTACCAGATTGCAGAACCATTTGACTTGGAATAATATCAGGTGCAATATCAGTCCTACGTAAAGTGTTGCTAATGGAGTCTGTAATGGTGATTTGGACAATTTCAGTGGTCTCATCCTGCTGGAACACATCATTCAAAATAGGTAATTCATTATCATTGGGATGTACATCCTCAAGCTCTGGCACATTCAATATTCCTCGACGTTGAAGTCGCTCTACAACTTTCCAATGTTCACCTAATTTGGTATCATTGACATAAAAACCTTGCTGCACTTGACTTGGCATGACAAATGGGTCATTTTGATACCAACGACTTCTTACATCAATGGTTGTTAGATGTGTTTCAGTGCAAAATATTCTGTTCTACCAGTGTTAAACCATTCGCATTGAAATAACACAACTCGATGCTCGAACATGTATGTTATTTCCCAAACTTTAGTCAAGTGACCATAGAAATCAATTGACATACCTTGACGATCCCCTTGAATGACCAACCCACTATTTTGACTTTTACGACGGTTGTCTCAATCTTTGGTATGGAATGCCATTACAAATACAACTTGAATAAATATTCACTATTGGCCCAGGACCATTTGCTAATGACCATAAATCATCAGTTGCTTCCGATGATCCTTGATCTCGTAATTGATTTATCTACATGAACATGTGACAAGGATGTATGATGTTAATATCAATCTAGGAATAGCGAATTATGTTTATGATGTTTATTACATATTTATCTATATATCTTACCCGCTCTTTGAACCACCTAGGAAATTCTTCTTATTGTCGTCTTGTAATGTCATGTACATTTGCATTCTGTAACTAATTCTTGTGTTCTCTATTCAAAACAAATATTAATAATTAGTACTTGAGTGTGATCATAACGAAAAAGTTATGCATATACTTAACTAAGTGAGAACATACCCTAGATATTTATTGATTTCAGGACTATTGTACAAGACAAACCAATGAGCTACTTTTGTTTCATCCTCAGACACATCGAGTGCCCTTTGAGTTAGCCCAAAAGTACGAACTTTTTATGAAAAAACTGAATGCCCCAAGCTAACATCACCACCATCTTCATTTCTTTCCTCTCTGTTAAATACGGTTTCAATCCCTCCAAGATACATAAAGTAAAAAGTGAGACATTCTTTGACAATGTAAGCTTCTGTAATCGAACCTTTGGGCAAGCTTGATTTGCTACATACCCTTTCAAAATCCCAAGTAATCTTCAACAAATAACATGAAATTACTATATAAACCACATATATGGTACTATAATATTAAAAAAAATATAATTTTACAATAAGCGCATAATAATACCTTTTAATAGGGTACATTCATCGATATTGCACTGGCCCTCCAAGAATGGCTTTGCGAGGCAAGTGAATAGCTAAATGGACCATGACATCAAAGAATGCAGGTGGAAATTTTTTTTCTAACTTGCAAAGTATGAGTACTATGCTTTCTTGTAAATTCTCCAAATCATTCACCCTCACTATTTTCGAACATAACTCTTGAAAATAATTTCCCAACTCAAACAATGCAATAGAAATGTCCTTGTGAAGATACCCACGCATCCCAATAGGAAGAAGTCGTTGTATGAGGACATGGCAATCATGACTTTTCAAACCGGATAACTTGTCGCCCTTAGTGTTCATACACCTAGAGATGTTTGCTGCATATCCATCATGATACCTAATCAATTTTAAGAACTCACAAAAACCTTGTCTTTCCTTTGGAGACAACGTGTACAATGCAAGGGGCTTTTCAAAGGACCCATCCGTGCTTCTCTTTAAGTGCAAATCTTTCCTAATTTTCATATCCTCTAAATCCATGCTTGCTTTTTCCATGTCTTTGTTCTTTCCATCAATGCTCAACAAAGTCCCAATCAAATTGTCACATATGTTCTTCTCTATGTGCATAACATCGAGATTATGCCGTAACTTGAGTGTCTTCCAGTATGGCAATTCAAAAAATATGCTTTTTTTGTCCAATTCAGTACTATTTTTTCATCCCTTTTTCTTTTTTGATTTCTTGGATGCTTCCCAAATGGTTTAAATGTTCCTGAATCCAATTGATCTAATATTTGTTCCCCTGACAACTCTAACGGTCTTGCTCGATCATCTGCCTTACCATTAAAGAGCTTACTTTTTCGCCAAGGATGGTCTTGAGGTAAGTATTTGCGAGCACCAGTGTATCCTATCTTACTTCTTAACCGTTGTGATGATGCATTTTTATTACAATTGGGGCAAGCCAAATATCCTTTTGTACTCCACCCTGACAAGTTACCATAAGCAGGAAAGTCATTAATAGTCCATATAACAATTGCATGCATTCGAAAACTTGCCTTAGCTGAAGCATCATACGTAACTACACCATCTTCCCACAACTCCTTCAATTTGTCAATTAATGGCCTCAAGTAAACATCAATATCTCTCTTGGTGCTTTCGGTCTAGGAATAAGCAATGACATCATGGAAAATGGTTGTTTCATACACTTCCATGGTGGCAGATTATAAGGCATAACTACCACATCCCACATACTATATGAGTTGCTTATATTTCCAAAAGGGTTAAAACCATCAGTGGCCAACCCTAGCCTCACATTACGAGGTTCTTGAGCAAATACAGTATGTTTCCTATCAAAGTCCTTCCATGCCTCACCATCGGCTAGATGCCTTAATATGCCAACGTCAATACGTTTTTCTTTGTGCCATCTCATATCTACAACAGTTTTTCCCGACATGTATAGTCTTTGCAACCTTGGTGTCAACGGGAAATATCTCAAAATCTTATGAGGGATCTTCTTATCTTTGTCATCATTCAGATTTTATCTAGGTTCCTTACAAATTGGACAATTTTCTAAATTTTCATTTTCCTTCCAAAAAAGAGCACAATCATACTTACATGCATTAATAGGCACATATCCTAAACCCAAGTCACGCAAAAATTTCTTGGCTTCATAAAGGGTCCATGGAACCTTTTGGCCACTTTATGGTAAAAGGTCTTTCAATACACCCAACAACATGTCGAAAGACTTATTGCGCCACTTGTTTAACACTTTCATATGAAGCATCTTAATGACAAATGATAACAAAGTAAACTTTTGGAAGCCAAGGTATAATGGACGTTGAGCATCCTCTAACAATTTATCAAAATTTTGTGCATCCTTTTTTTGCTCATTATCATTCCACTCATCCTTTTCATCATCATCAAAAATATTCACCATGCATTGGTCTTTTAACATATCACGCAATTCATCTTCAAGGTCAAGGCTTTCATTGGTTGTCCTTTCATCACCAACACCTTTAACCTCATTGTCATTATTCCACACATGAGGTTGAGTGACTGGAACAGTTTCCCCATAGTGCACCCAAGTTTTGTATGAAAGTGACATCCCTTTTCAGATCAAATGATATTCCACATCCTTAATGGTATGACATTCAAAATTTAGGCAATCCATACATGGACAATGAATTCTATTATCTAGGCCAACATTTGTCATTGCAAATTGGAGAAATGACTTAACCCCTTATCTATACTCCGAACTCAATCTATTTCTAATGGACATCCAACTCTTGTCCATATTTGGTTACTTATAAAGTAAAGGTTATGTTAGATAAATATATCATTTATTTGTTGTGGTTATATGTATAGAAAAAACAATAAATTATATACAAGTGAATAAACCAAGAACCAACTTACTAATTTTCATACAGGTAGATCAGCACAAAAAGTAAAAAAATTTACACAAAAAGTTAATATATTCACTATAACATAGACATCAACACAAACAAAGATAGTACCCCTGTTTAGCCTCTTTGGAGAGGTTCCAAATAGCAAAATAAAGGCGCATCTAAAGCAACAAAAGGTAAAAATAGAACATGGAGTGAGCAGAAAAATAGCAGACAATATTGAAATACTCTCCTTTTGTTTTCCATTTTGTGGAACTCGTGGCTTGTTTAGATTTTTGCTAATTGAAATACTGTTACAGGTTCTATTACAAGTTAGATTTTTTGCTTCATTGGTGTATATTCATTTGCCTAAATACTTTTTGGTTGGGTCGGTCCACCTTGATAAGTACTGTTCACTCAACCCTACTGTTGGTGAGGGACCAACAGCAGAGGGATAACAGCCAAGTGGCTGAGACAGAAAAAAACAACGGCAACAACAGATGCATAGATAAAATGCAGCACTAACAGCAAGATAGATATACTAAAGAAAGAACATGATCTGACTAATTAAGATTGTGGACAATGTCATGCATTGAGTAAGAGAAGCCTGGGAGGTTAGATTTGGCCCAAAGAGCAACTCTCTATTTCACTTGGTGCTATGATGAGTCACATGAGTTATTGATTTGTTATAGAATTCACTCAAATTTGGAACTAGCTAACACTATTTTAATTTTTTTTGTCTTGAGTATCTGTTTGGTTTAATTCTTTTATATTGTTTATGAGAATTAAAAGTCAAAAATTACAAATTAATTTGACACAAATAAACACAAAAAAGAAAAAGAAAAAGAAAAAAAAAGGATAACAGCAGAGGGACCAATTGTAGAGGAACCAACACCAGAGGGATAACAACCAAGTGGCTGAGACAGAAAAGAACAACAGCAGCAGTAGCAGCAGTACAGATACAATGCATCACTGACAGCAATACATATACACTAAAGAAAGAACATGACCTAACTAATTATGATTGTGGACAATGTCATGCATTGAGTAAGAGAAGCCTAGGAGGTTGGATTTGGCCTAAAGAGCGACACTCCATTTCACTTGGTGCTATGATGAGTCACATGAGTTCTTGATTTGTAATAGAATTCACTCAAATTTGGAACTAGCCAACACTATTTTAATTTTTTGTCTTGAGTATCTGTTTGGCTTAGTTATTTTATATTGTTTATGAGAATTAAAAGTCAAAAATTACAAATTAATTTGACACAAATAAACCCAAAAAAGAAAAAGAAAAAAGGATAACAGCTAAGGGACCAACTGTAGAGGAACCAACAACAGAGGGATAACAGCCAAGTGGCTGAGATAGAAAAGAACAATAGCAACAGCAGCAACACAGATATAATGAATCACTGACAGCAATACAGATACACTAAAGAAAGAGCATGATCTAACTAATTAAGATTGTGGACAATGTCATGCATTGAGTAAGAGAAGCTTGGGAGGTTGAATTTGGCCCAAAGAAGAACTCTCCATTTCGCTTGGTGCTATGATGAGTCACATGAGTTATTGATTGGTTATGGAATTCACTCAAATTTGGAACTAACCAACACTATTTTGAATTTTTGTCTTGAGTATCTGTTTGATTCAATTCTTTTATACTATTTATGAAAATTAAAATACAAAAATTACAAATTAATTTGACAAAAACAAACACAAAAAAGAAAAAAAGAAAAAAGAAAAAAAAAAGGATAACAACTGAGGGAGCAACAGCTGAGGAACCAACACCAGAGGGATAACAACTAAGTGGTTGAGACAGAAAGGAATAGCAACAGCAGCAGCAACACAGATACAATGCAGCACTGATAGCAACATAGATACACTAAAGAAATAACATGATCTGACTAATTAAGATTGTGGACAATGTCATGCATTAGGTAAGAGAAGCCTGGGAGATTGGATTGGCCCAAAGAGCAACTCTCCATTTCACTTGGGGCTATGATGAGTCACATGAGTTATTGATTTGTTATAGAATTCACTCAAATTTGGAACTAATCAACACTATTTTGAATTTTTGTCTTGAGCATCTATTTGGTTAAGTTCTTTTATACTATTTATGAAAATTAAAAGTCAAAAATTACAAATTAATTTCACAAAAATAAACACAAAACAAAAAAGGATGTAAAAAACTGACCTAAAAAATTTAGGGCTTACCAAAGAAATTACAGTCAATCAAAATCTGAAATAATACATATAAATACGATGATTTCGTAACAATAAATCAGATTATTACCATCATGATAGTAAATAGTAATAGCATCCCATAAAACCTTTCAGTCCATACACTAATCAATAACAAACTAAAAAACAGAGAGAGAACCAGATATATAATACACTACAAAAACCTTCAAATACAACAACCACTCTCAAACCCAATTCAAGAAACACCACCAGTGCTCAGAAATGATTGTAAGAAAAGCAAAATCTAGGAGTAGCAACTAAAATAGTAGAGACATTTGAACATCTAGAAAGACAATGAAATTGATACATTCAATCTGACCACTAATCAAATGATATTAAGAAAGCAAAGCAAAAATCAAAATGCAGATGAACACACACACACACACATATATATATATATATATATATAGAGAGAGAGAATACTCAATTGGACCACAAAACTCATAAAGAAAAACAAAATTAAAATCACCTCAAGGTGGAGGCAATGCGAGAGAGGATGAAGCAAACCTGGTGGTGGACGAAAAGCGAGAGAAGAGGCAGTAAAACTTGCTCTGATTGGCAATGAACAATGAAGTGAATGGAAATGGTGGCTAGGGCTTTGCTTTGTTACCGATTAGCTATGTAGATAGTGAGGAGTTCAGATGAAAAATGAAGCTCAAATATATTTAGGAATTAGATAATCAAAAAAGAATTGATTTAGGAAAATTCAAAACTACGTAGTTTTGTTTCGAAAATGTCCCTTTTCTTTTTTGTGACCATAACACACTGGTCACCAATAGTTTTAAGATCTCGCCATTTTTTTTTTTGCTCTACCGCCATTACCTTCCGCTACCATATTTCAAATTTAGTGGCAAAAAAGTACCTACCAGCGACTAGAAAATTGTTGGTAGTCGCGACAGGGAAAATTTTGGTCGCAGAAAGTAAACTATCTGCGACCAACATGAAAAAGGTTTTCGCTAAAAGTGTTTTTCCTTGTAGTGTAAGATAAGCACGATTGGAGGAGAAACCCTTTGTTCGCAAGCCATTTGTGAGTAATATTATTATAAAGTTACATTTGAAAAGTAGTTTATAAACATTGATGATATATCATGATTTTATGAAATCCTTATTTTGTTTCCGAATGAATGAATGTCCTATATTTTGATGAATCTATTAGTGGCATCTTTAGTGAGTCTGAGCCATTGAATGATGTTTATTTTTGTACCATGGCCATTATTGAGACCTCCCTCTGACATCCGAGAATTGGTTGTTTTTCTTTGCTCTAAGGATGTACCAGGCTATCAAATTTTGAATATGAAGTATTTTTATTAGAAATCTTTGAATGCTTTGGAAATATGAATTGAAATCAATACATTAAAAATGCTTGAAATTCATTCATTTGCCGTTGTACTTTAATATTATTCATTGGGTAATGACTCACCCCTCACCCTTATATGTATGTAGGTGCAAGAGAAATATTATGAAGAAGTTAACTCTGTGAAGTTCATGTTTATGTGCTAGAGACAAGAGGGTATTAATTAGTCTTGGGTATATTTTATTTGTGATAGTTGATTTTGGCGGACCACTCGAGTGGTCATTTGTTCGCTCGAGTGGATATTCATAGCTCTCAGTAGTTTGCTATTTTGCAGGCGAGATGGCTCGAGCGGTGAAATGGTTGCTCGAGTGTAGATTTCAGGCTCCCAATATTTTCACTATAGCTCTACAAAACTTCTAGGACCTCTTGTTTACCGCTCGAGCAGTCTCTTCAAAATTGTGTTATTCACTCGAGTGATGGAAAGTTTGCTCGAGCGGTCTGTTTGGGTTAGCTCACTTAAAAGTCGATCTAACTCATTTTTTTTTCACGTTTTCCAACTATTCTCTCTCTCTCTCTCTTACCCATCCCAAAATCCTAACACTCTAAACACATGATTTCTCAAATTCTCACCTCAAATCTACCCAAGATCTTCCGAGAAAGTTGAAAGGAAAGCTCGGATCAAGTGTTCTACCAATTGCTTTGGTAGTTGATCAAGTAGGAGTTGGGTTTTCATCTTAGCTATGAAATCTTGAGGTAGGAGTATCTTTAACTTGTTATATCCTTAACTTGAAATACATATGAGGTAATTTCATTAGTTATCCATACGGTGTGTGTATATATATATATCTATAGGTGAATATATATATATATATATGTAGAGATTGTGTTGTGTTAGTGAATGAGTCGGATAAAAGTGGACAATGCTTCGTGACTATGGAAGGATTTATGCTTATTATAGATGATTATTGTTGTTTGTGGTGAACATTAGTCTCAATTTCATGAAGAGAGAAAATCCCTAATTTTTTCACAAACCCTAGTTTTAAAATTTGTTCAATAAAAAGGGGTTTTGCTCAATTGGTTTCTAAAGCATGAAATTGAGTATTTACATGACTTTGAGGTTGAAAGGTAAGACTTGAAGTATTTTCTGTACGTAAACCTTGAGATGGTGATGATTGTTTAATGAAGAATCCTTCATTATTGAAGTGTGAAGTAGTGAATTGTTGTGAATTGAAATCATCTTGGGGAAATTGAAAATTTACAAATTCAAGTATCATACGCATTTTAAATTTCTCCTATGATATTACCATGGTGTAAATGTTGAAAAGTTGGAAGGGGGTAAATAGTCTATGAGTCCGGGTAGTGAGTTGGGTTGGGTTTGAGTTGTATATTGTAATTGGTACCCGCGCGGGGAGTCAAGGTGCCCAATTTCCTTGTCTACACATATCACTAGATGAATGTAGAAAAATGTTTTTGGGTGTCCACGAGCCCGCATTTTTAGAGTCAGCAAATGTGAAAAAAACATGGTTTTGGGTGTCCATGGCCCCGCCGTTTTTGGAGTTAGCAAATATGGAAGGGAAAAAAGTTTTTGGGTGTTCATCACCCCGCCGTTTCTAGAGTTGGCAAATGTGGGACTATTTTTAGTATACAAATCAATATATATATGTATATTGAGTTTGCGACTCTCACTTGGGATGTCATAGTATATTTACCACCCATGTTTACCCTAGAAATGTTGAACAAACTTTATGCATTGCATATCTCATGTTCATCCATATATATATATATATATATATTACAATTATCCCAATATTTGCATTGCATGATCATGTGTTTTTCAATTAATTATATAACCTATTGAGCTTTTGCTCACCCCAAAGCTAACCATTTTTAGGAAATGAAGTCAATGAGCCACCTAGGTGAATTACTTTGTGAAGCAAATTGGATGAAGCATGAATGTTCTCACTTTTGATGTTTTTGTGCTGAAGTCTTGGTCTTTGTGGTAAAGGATTTCATTTTTATGAATCCTATATACTTCTCAATAGAATGTAGTTATTTTCAAACTATTCTCTCTTGTATAACCTCTTACCTATTGAACTATTTCTTTTGTTCTTGGCTATGGATGTAAGCCTAAGAGTTGTAATTCTTGAGAATAGTTCAATGGGGAAGAAGAGTTGATGAATTGTAATATTATTATTACTTCTTTTCCTTCTGCCTGTATTTATGCTGAACGAAATAGGGGAATCGGGCTTGGGAGGTTTTTCCCTAGGGCATTACAAATTAGTGTCAGAGCTAACGGAGTTTGAATACCTAGAGCTCATGGGAAGTAGCTTTACTACATAGGGTTGTCATGCTAGGAAGGGACATTAACTTGCCTTGTGCGTCTTGTTTGTTGGTGTGATTATGTGTGTATGGAGTTACGCTCTTAGGATATGACTTGTGCCTATTGCATTCATCGAAATCCTTTTGTAAAGGCACTTGATCAATGCTTTTTCCACTTGGAGGTCCTTGAGTGCCAAGGGACCAGTTGGTATCTGAGGAGAGTAACTCGTTTATGCTCTATGTGCTTACGTTACATGGTATAGGTATATGTATATATATAGGTGTGTTTTTTTAACTCGTGTGCAATGTGTGAGTTGGTGTGTGATGCATAGATTGTGAGTTAATTCTTTTCTTCCTTACCCTTATATAGGATGTCTGGGCATGGCAGAGGCCGTGGTAGACCACACAAAGGTAGCCGGGATATTCCGGCTCAGCAAGATCTTCCTTCACAAGAAGAAGGGGTAGGATAAAATGATACGGCTATCCCTCTGGTCTAGGATGTAATGGGGGCATTAGCCCAAGAGATGGCCGGGGCTCTTCGTGAGTCTATGGAAATACTCCAAGTTGAGCAAGCGGCAAGGACGATAGGGAAAAACTCGAACCTCCTTCTTGAAGAAGGAATTCTTTCGCTCTAACCCTGCCGAGTTTAGTTGCGGACCTGATCCAATGAAGGTGGATGAATGGTTAGAGCAAATTCTCAAGTCTTTTGAGATTTTGGACAACCGTGATGGAGAAATCCGAATGGCATTGACGGCTTACCAGTTAAAGGAGGAAGTCGGCCAGTGGTGGAAATCTGTTAAATATAGAGTAGAGCATACTAAGGAGGCCTTCACGCATGCCTTCCAAGAGAAGTTTTTGCCTCCCAGGACTATAGAGAGGTTGAGGAAACAGTTTGAAGAACTTAGATAGTTGGACATCCAGTGGCGGAATTTGAGGCCACTTTTACTAGCTTGGCACTTTTTGCACCCGAGTTTGTACCGATCGAGGAGCATCGGTGCTTAGAATTTGAGAAGAGACCGAGGACCGAGATTTTGATAAGAGTGATGGGCAATATGTATAGAGAGTATGATAGATTGGTGGAGGCCGCAACTTATGTGGAAATTATGCTAGAGGCCGAGTAGGTGAGATTGAAGCATAAGAGGTCGAGTTATACCGAATCTAAGAGTGACACCGGATCTTCTAAGAAGTCAAGGAGTTCTTTTTCTTCTTTCCAGTCCATGCCCCAACAAGCTAAGTCAGCAGGGTCCTAACCGTGTTACTTGTTTCAGATGTGGCCAGCTTGGTCACAAAGCATCAAAGTGCAAACAAAATCTTAGTCATCAACAACAAGCACGTCCTCAAAGCCAAGCCCAGGGAAGGAGCCAGTTGCTTGCATGTTACCATTGTGGGCAGTCGAGGTACATAAGAGGTCTTATTTATAACCAGCAGGGATGAGGAGTGCTTCAGGGTCTCAAAATTCTAGGGGTTATCAAACAGGCCAAGGTTAGAGGCATAATTACCAATTGGTTCAGTCTAGACAAACATCAAGAGTAGTACAAGGGGCCACATCAGCATAGCATGCACCACTAGCCGACACTTGAGAGGTGATTGGGGTGAACAGAGGCCCCAAGGACGAGTTTATGCTGTTACTGCTTCTAAACAATCATTTGGGCCATCAGTGATAAGAGGTACCTATCTTATCTATAACACTTGGGCTAACATATTGATAGATACCAGAGCATCCCATTCATTCATAGCATCTGCATTTGCATCCACGTTGGGCTTAAAGATAAAACAACTAGAGTCTTCACTCATGGTTGAGCACCAATTGAGGGTCAGGCTATCCTAGATTAGGGGTGTCATGGGTGTGTAATTGAGGTAGTTGAACGTTAACTCCCCTTCAATCTTGTGTTATTAGAGATACTGGGTTTTGAGGTTATTCTCAGTATGGATTGGTTGTCTTCTTACCATGCTGTTATAGATTGCTACCATAGAAGGGTTATAGTGTGTACTGCATATAGGGACCATTTTTATTTTTTGGGGGACAGAGTCGATAGGGGGTTGTCACCTTGTCGCCTTTATATGACTTGCGAAGTTGGGGCAAACTTAATTTTCTTCTTGTAACTGTTGTAGACGATGAGAGTAGTGTGGTTTGGAAAATATTTCCTAAGGTAGTTTGTGAGTATTTAGATGTTTTTCCAAAGGATCTCACTAAATTGCCACCTCATCGTGAGGTATAGTTTTCTATAGACCTGGTACCTAGTATAACACATATCTCCATGTTGCCATATAGATTCGCTCCAATAGAACTGCTTGTCTTAAAGAAGCAACTACAAGAGTCATTAGATAAGGGTTTAATATGCCCTAGTACCTCGCCATGGGGAGCAGTTTCTCCAAGATAGATTTTAGGTCGGGTTATCATCAATTTCTAGTAAAAGAGGAGGATATTCCCAAGACTGCCTTTCGTATTCGGTATGGCCACGACGAATTTCTTGTAACGCCGTTTGGCCTAACCAATGCTCCTACTACCTTTATAGACTTAATAGTCTTTTGAGATTATCTTGATAAATTCATGGTGGTTTTTGTGGATGATATTCTCATTTATTCACCTTCTGAAGAAGAGCACAAGAAACATCTTCACATTGTTTTACAGTTGCTTCAAGAACACCGATTGTATACTAAGTATGCAAAGTGCGAGTTTTGGCTTTCGGAAGTGAAGTTTTTGGGCCACGTTGTCTCAAGAGAGAGAGTTACTGTAGATTCTTCAAAAATTGAAGTAGTACAGAAGTGGGAACGACCTAAGAATGTTTTTGAGATTCGTAGCTTTTTAGGTCTTGCCTGATATTATAGACGGTTTGTGAAAGACTTTTCCACTCTTGCAGCACCATTGACTAAACTAACCAGGAAAGGAGTAAAATTTTCTTGGAACGAATCTTGCGAGAAGTCCTTCTTAGATTTAAAGGCTCTATCAACCTCTACACCAATCTTGATTATTCCGGAGAGAGGATTGGGTTATACAGTTTATTATGATGCCACTAGAGAAGGGTTGAGATGTGTTCTGATGCAAGAAGGTAAAGTTATGGCATATGGTTCATGTCAACTAAAGGCTCATGAGAGGAACTACCCAACTCACGACCTTGAATTAACTGTAGTAAGTTTTTATCTAAAACTTTGGAGACATTATCTTTACGGGGAGAAGTTTGATGTATTCTCAGGGCACAATAGTCTCAAGTATTTATTCTCTTAGAAAGATTTGAATTTGTGCTAGAGAAAGTGGATGGAGTACGTGGAGGACTACGATTTTGAATTGCACTACCACCCAGGAAAGGCAAATGTGGTGGCCAACGCCTTGAATAGAAAGCCTATGAGTACAGTTGCTAGCCTTGCCATGAGAGAGTGGAAGATGTTGGGTGATTTGGGTGAATTCGACGTGCAGCTCAAGGAGTCTCCTAGACAAGCTACCTTATTTTCAGTCCTTGCTCAACCTTCACTAGTCACATGAGTTTTAAAGACACATCAAAGTGATCTAGAAATAGAAGCAATTAGAGAGAAAATCTTGGAAGGGAAAGACGAAAAGGGGTTGAGGGTGCATTCTGACTCAAGTGTCCAGTATGTAGATCGCCTCCTTGTACCAAAATCTTCTAGAGATGACGTAGTTCGAGAGTTTCATTATTCACATCTTGCGGTCCATCCCAGAGGCACAAAAATGTATCATGATTTGAGCTGTCAATTTTGGTAGAGAGGCATGAAGAGAGATGTAACTCTGTTTGTATCTAAATGTTTAACTTGTCAACAAGTCAAGGCAAAGCATCAAAAGTTGGTCGGGTCATTACAACCTTTACCTGTAGCTGAATGGAAATAGGAGCACATCACAATGGATTTTGTTTCGGGGCTTCCTAAAACTCAGAAGGGTAATGGCGCGGTTTGGGCCATCGTGGACTGACTAACTAAGTCAACACATTTCCTTGCAATGTGTATGGGTGACTTGGTTGATTATCTAGCAGAACTTTATGTTAGGGAAATTGTTTGGCTTCATGGGGTTCTGGTAAGTCTGAGTGCACAATTCAAATTTTGGAAGATATGTCGAGAGCTTGTGTACTAGATTTCAAAGGTTCATGGGAGAAATATTTGCCTTTAGCAGAGTTTGCCTACAACAATAGCTTTTAAGTTAGCATTGGAATGGCGCCTTTTGAAGCCATGTATGGACATCCTTGTAGGTCACTAGTGTGTTGGGCTGAGGTAGGAGATGCACCCATGTTTGGACCAGACTTAGTTCAAGAGACCACTGAAAAAGTAGCTCTCATTCGGAAGAGGTTAACCACGGCCCAAAATCGATAGAAAAACTATGCAGATCTGAGAAGATGACACTTATCCTTTGAGGTAGGTGATCATGTACTTTTGAAGATATCGCCTAGGAAGGGCTTAAAAAGGTTTGGCCGGAGTGGAAAACTATCACCAAGATTCATTGGTCCCTTTGATGTTATTGAACGAGTGGGAGAAGTTTCCTATCGTCTTGCCTTACCACCACAATTATCCGGGATACATGACTGGTTTCACATCTCAATGCTTCGCAAGTATGAGCCTGACCCTTCCCATGTCTTAGATTGGACGAATCTGGAAGTAGATGAAAACGCTTCCTACAAGGAAAGACCCATAAGGATTCTAGACTCTCGAGAGTACGTTTTAAGAGGTAAAACTATACCCCTAGTCAAAGTGTTATGGCATCATAATGGAGTAAAAGAAGCCACTTGGGAAAGGGAAGTCATTTTTGTTGTACCCAAGCATCGTCTTGGAAAGTTGTAGCCATTAAGGCATTAGTTTATTTGTTTAACCTTTATTTCATTTCTTTCACATGTGGCATATACTATAGATTCAAGGTTGGGGCTTATGAATGTATAGTCGCATATGTCACTTTTTGTACAATGAATTCACATGAATGAAAGATTTTTATTTTGGAATGTATTGTTATTTATTAAATATCGTTGAATGGTGCATTGTTATTGTTTTTGAGGCATTACAACTTGGTATCAGAGCTACCGGGTTTGAATACTTTGGAATCGTAGGATGTGATTTTTACCACAATGGGTTATCTCGTTAGATAGTATTAAAAGTAAACTTGGTATGCTATGTGATAACATGCTTATGTGACTAAGTGAGTATGGGATTTAATTTCTAAGATATTGATTGGGTCTACGAGTTTCTAGAAGTCATTTTAGAAGAGCACTTGATCACTGCTATTCTAACTGGAACTCTGGCAATGTTGCGGGACGATCATTATCTAGAAAGGAAGTTCGTATGTGTTCATATGACAATGTGCTTATGTGGAGTGAATTATTTGTTGTCCACCATGATTAGGACGTGATTGAATTGGCTTCGGCACATTTGTAACTGTGTTAATCTCTTGTGTTACCTTTATTAGGATGTCAGGACGTGGACGTGGTAGTGGTAGGCGTGGCAAGCCTAGACTGCAGGAGGTGCCATTATCAGATGATATTTCAGTGCAGGAGGAGGGAATTGGTTAGGCCAATGGCTGAGGCAACAGGTCAGCAGGCCATGGGTGCTTTGGCCTATGAAATGGATGGAGCTTTGTGGGAATCCTTGGACATTCTTAGGACTGAGAAGCAAGTGTAGGCCTATGTTGCAGAGACAGGGCCATCTTTTTTGAAAAGGGAGTTCTTCCGGTTTTATTTGAATGAGTTTCTGGGCAATCCTAAGGAGCCACTGAAGGCAGATGAGTGGTTTGAAGGGAGATGCGGGTCAATGGTGGAAGTATGCGCAAGGGCACATTGGGGTGACTTGGGATGCCTTTGTCAATGCCTTCCAGGATAAGTTTTTGCCTTCCATTGCTAGGGAGAAGTTGAGTGAGCAATTTCTAAAGTTCAAGTAGCTGAATACACCTGTAGCTGAGTTTGAGGTAGCTTTTACTAGCCTCTCTAGATTTGCACCGGAGCTTGTGGCGACGGAGGAACGCCATTGCATTGAGTTTGAGAAGAGGTTGAGGACCGGGCTCCTTTTCAAGGTGGTTGGGTCTATGATTAGGGATTACGGTCGCCTTGTGAAAGCGACGACTCATCTTGAGACTATGATCCAATCAGAGGAGGAGCGGATGAGGGGCGCTAGGCAAAGGAGTAAGGAGGTTCAGGGGGAGACTCGGGACAATAAGAGGCAGAGTGGTTCCACCCCACAGCAATCCCAGGGAGCATACTCTAGATCCACCTTTCTGGTACTGAGTACGGGTTTTAGGAGAGGTAGTAAGGGCGAGATCACTTGCTTTAAGTGTGGCTAGTTGGGTCACAAGTCTTTAGTTTGCTCGCAGAGAGGAGAAGGGCAATAGTCTGTTTCATTTTCAGCTCGTCCTTAGAGCCAAAGTTAGAGGAGAGGGCCTCTGCCTACCTGTTATCAGTGTGGGGTAGTTAGGGCATTTGATGAGGTTTTCCCCTCAGTCTAGTGGCACATTTGGTTTGAGGCAAACACAGAGCCAGCAGCCTACCCATTCAGCATAGGCTGGGAGAGCCAATCAGGGAGCCTCTTCGGCTCAATCAGTATATTAGTCCTATGCTCTGATGGGTGAGCAGGTAAAGCAGAGACCTACGGGCGTGTGTATGCTCAGATTTGTTGCTAGCACCTTTGGTAATGAGAGGTAACTTTTTGTTATGCAATTCTATTGCCAATGTATTGATTGATACATGTGCATCTTATTCTTTTATTTTGTCTGCATTCGCACCAACATTGGGGTTAGAAGTGGCTCAGCCAGCGTCTCCACTTAGGGTAGAGTCACCAATTGGTGGTGAGGTTATGTTGGACCAAGGATGTCAGGGGTTGTGAAATAGAGGTTGCCAGTCGCCGACTTTCTTTTGCTTTTGTGTTGATAGACATGTCGAGTTTTGATACCATTTTTGGCATGGATTGGTTGTCTTCATACCAGGCCGTTATAGATTGTTACCATCAGAGAGTTATGGTGTGCACCTCGAGTGGTGATTGTTTTTACATTCTAGGGGATTGAGCTAATAGAGTTTTGTTACCAGTGTATAGCCTACGTGGTTGGGGCGAGCTTTGCTTCCTTTTTGCAACTTCCTTAAGTAGTGAGAGTGATGTGGTCTGAGTTGATTTACTGAAGGTAGTTTGTGAATACCCGGACGTGATCTCACTAGTTTGCTACCCCATAGTTAGATTGAGTTCTTCATTAATTTAGTGCTCGGCACGTTGCCGATTTCCATGGCACTGTATAGATTTGCTCCTACTGAGTTGAGTGAGTTGAAGATTCAACTCCAAGAATTGTTAGGTAAGGGCTTTATCCACCCTAGCACTTTACCTTGGGGAGCACCGGCTCTTTTTGCCAAGAAGAAGGATGACACATTGCGACTGTGGATTGATTATTAGAAGTTAAATCGGGTAATTGTTAAAAATAGGTACCCACTAGTAGAGATCAGGTTATCACCGGTTGAGGGTAAAAGAATAGGATATTTAGAAAACGGCATTTCGTATGTAGTATGGCCATTACAAGTTCTTAGTGATGCCTTTTGGGCTAACCAACCCACCAGCCTTATTTATGGATTTAATGAATCGAATCTTCCCTGAGTTCCAAGACCGTTTCGTGGTTGTTTTTGTTAATGACATCTTGATTTACTCACCATCCAAGGAGGAACACGAGGAATACTTCCAAATTGTACTTGAGTTTCTTAGAGTGCACCGTTTGTATGCAAAGTTTGGGAAGTGTGAGTTCTGGCTAAGAGATGTTAAGTTCCTAAGTTATGTGGTATCCGGGAAAGGGGTGACTATAGACTCTTCTAAGATAGAGGCAGTGTAAGATTGAGAATAACCTAAGAATTCTTTTGAGATCTAGAGTGTCTTGGGCTTAGCTGGGTATTACCGTCGTTTTGTGAAAGATTTCTCTAGATTGGCCTCATCATTGACTTGACTGACGAGGAAAGGAATTAAATTTGTGTGGAGTGAGACTTATGAGAAGTCATTTCAAGAGCTTAAGGTTAGCTTACCACTGCTCCAGTGTTGATTATTCTGGAGAGAGGTTTGGGCTATTCAGTGTATTGTGATGTGTCTCGGGAAGTTTTAGGTTTTGTGTTGATGCAAGAGGGGAAGGTAGTGGCATATGGTTCACGACAGTTGAAAACACACGAGAGAAATTACCCTACTAATGACTTAGAACTAGCGGCTGTAATCTTTGCTTTGAAGATATGGAGACATTACCTTTATGGGGAGAGATTTGAGATATTTTTCTATCACAAGAGCTTGAAATACCTGTTTTCACAAAAGATTTAAATTTGAGGCAGATGAGTTAGATGGAGTTTATGGAGGATTATGATTTTGAGCTGCACTATCATCCGGGGAAGGCCAATGTAGTGGTCGTGTGACGACCCTGACCTCTGTACTATTATATTATATTGTTCCAATAAGCTTAATTGCATGATTGTGTGTTTAAATATATGATTGCATGCTTAATTTTGTAGTTATCTATTGTTACATGGAATATTTGTTCACTTATCAACTTGGAATTAGAAATTGAAAACTCGAACGGCTTCAGAAACGAAAATTGATTAGCCCAATAGACTAATTAGAGTATTTAGAATTTTATGGAGACTTTCGTCAAAATTTGATTTGGACCAAAATAATTAGAATAAAATAATTAGAATCAATCAAAATTGAGTAAGATTAATTATTCATAAGCAAGCTTAATTAGCCTAAGCTAATCACACCCTATATAAGCCTAATTCATGTCTTGAACTCACGTTATACAACACATGAGTTGAGATTTGAGAGAGGAGAGTGAACTCAACACTTAGAGAGATAACAAGGGAAAATTATAAGAAATTATGGAAGACTGGAGTTAAGCTACAATATACTTGAATTCACACTCTAGGTATGGAATTCTCCCCTAATCCTTGTAGATAAAATATGTAGAAGATGAATTCACTTAGTTTTTGAGTTTATCTGCATGAAATTGTACAATAGAGGCATGAATTAGCTTAAATTGGAAGAGTTGAGTTGAATTATGTACATGCATGCATGATCTTTCATTTTGAGTTAAGATTTCTTGAATTTCATACATGCATGAGGTCTTGAAGGCATAAACTTGAAGGTTCTTCATGGTTTTATACATTTCTTGCCATCTTGTTGTGTTTTGAAAAGAGGAGCATGCAAGTTAGGCCATGCATGGTTTATAACTTTAAACTTGAGTTCTAAATTTGAGAAATGGACCATGATTTTGGACAATTGGTTTCAAAGTAACTATGTTTCTATGTTTTATAATGTATTACCATGTTTTTGTACCAAACTTGCAAGCTTTGAGCTTTGGAATCATGTTTTGAGCTTCAAAAACAATTCTAGAAATTCTAGAATTCGACTTGTCCGCTCGAGCAAATAAAGTTTTGCTCAAGCGTAAAATTCAAGCTCCCAGAAGTTTTATAGAGAATTGCACAGTAGCTCAAGTGGCAAACCTTGTGCTCAAGTGCACCCTATTTTGCACGGCTCATCGCCCAAGCGACAGAAAGCTCGCTCGAGCGTAAAAATCATACAACCAGTACTTTTACAGAGTTTTGCAAACCTCTCGAGCTACCAAAGTTGCGCTCGAGCGGAGACCCTCTTTTCAGCAAATTTTGACTAACTCTTTTAAGTGCATACTTGCATCCTTATGTCATTTCTAGTACTTTGTAGAGCTTCTGAGAAGGAGCCAACTTGGACTCATGTGGAGCCAAGCAAAAATCTAATCCCCTTTTTGTTATGAACTTTTGTCTTGAACCTTTCGTCTTGAACCTTTCGTTTTGATTTTTGTATAGGGGATATTGATTAAGCATGACTTGTGAAGTTTGGATATGTGGACCGGATGTTTGTTTTAAAAGTTTTAGTAATGTATGCACTTATAGAATGGTTGTACAGTTTTACTATGAGGACTTTTCATATATGCACAGCTCAATGGATTACTTTTATGTTTTAGCTTGCTTTCGCTAGGCCCCATAATTTATATTCAATTGATTATGTTAACAGAGGCTGTAGGTAATCTATGATTACTAGCCGGTCATGACGCTAAACCTATAGGGGCGGGTTTGGGTGGTGACAGGCCGACACACTGAGTAGAAAATCCATTAACAACATAGCTAGTATTGCCATCCAGGAATGGGAAATGTTGGGTGCCATTGGCGAGTTTGACTTGCATCTTGGTGAGTCTGTTGAGTCGGCAGCTTTGTTTACTATAGTTGCACAACCTACACTTATGAGCTGAGTTATAGAAGCACAGTGGGGTGATGATGAGGTAGAGACCATCCAAGAGAAGATATCTAGTGAAAAGGTAGAGAAGGGCATGAACGTGTATTTTGACTCGAGTGTCTTTTTGTGCCAAAATCTCGTAGAGAGGAGATGCACTGGGAGTTCCACCATTCACGCCTTTCGGTACATTCGGGAGGCATGAAGATGTACCACGACCTTAGTCACCAATTTTGGTGGAGGGGATGAAGAAAGATGTAGCCTTGTTTATTTCGAGATGCCTTATTTGTCAACAAGTAAAGGCTGAACATCGGAGACTAGTGGGTTTGTTACAACCTTTGCCTATAGCTGAGTGGAAGTGGGAGCATGTCATGTGGATTTTTTTGTGGGTCTTTTGAGGACTCAGTGGGGTAATGATGCCATGTGGGTGATAGTCGATCGGTTAACTAAGTCCGTACACTTTGTACCTATCTGCATGAGTGACTTGGTAGATTACCTTACCGACCTTTATGTTAGGGACATAGTGTGACTTCAAGGGGTCCCTGTGACTATTGTTTTGGATAGAGATCCAGGTTTTACGGCTCGATTGTGGCAGAGCCTGTAGAATGCCTTAGGCACTAGATTGACATTTAGCACCGCTTATCATCCTCAGATTGACAGGCAATTCGAACGAACCATTCAGATCTTAGCGGATATGCTTCAAGGTTGTGTTCTCAATTTCAAGGGGTCGTGGAAGAGACATTTACCTTTTGTGGAGTTTGCCTATAATAATAGTTTTTCAGGCGAGTATTGGCATGGCACTGTTTGAGGCCTTGTATGGCCGACTGTGTAGATCTCCAGTGTGTTGGGCGGATGTGGGTGACACACCTTTGTTAGGTCTTGAATTAGTTTGGGAAACGACAGAGAAGGTCGCGCTTATCTGTAAGAGGTTAGTCTCGGCTCAGAGTCGCCAGAAGAGCTATGCCAACCGTACAAGGACGCCGTTATCTTTTGAGGTAGGAGATCATGTCTTCTTGAAAATATCATCGAGACGAGGTTTGATGAGGTTTGGGAAGAGCAGGAAGTTGTCCCCCAGATTTATTAGTCATTTTGAGATCCTAGAGCGCATTGAGGTAGTAGCTTGCCGTTTAGCCTTTCCGCCCCAACTTTTTAGGATTCATAATGTGTTTTATATCTATATGCTCCAAAAGTATGAGCCTGATCTTTCACACGAGCTAGATTGGACCGATTTAGAGGTTGATGAGGATGCCTCATATGAGGAGAGACTTGTTAGAGAGATACTTGGGATCAAATCTTGAGAGGCAAAATGATCCCATTGGTTAAGGTGTTGTGGAGACACCACAGAGTCGAGGAAGCAACTTGGGAACGTGAGACTGAAGTCTGTGAGATGTTTGTTAATGTTTGAAACTTGTAATGAAAATCTTATTCATGTTGTAATATGTAAACATTGTATATGCTTTGGAAAATGAATTGTGATGTTGAAAAACTTTGTTTATCATTGTTGTGAGAACGGATGACCGATAGATGGGTGTCATGGCCCAAACCCACCCCTATGGGTTAAGGACATAATCGGCCAGTAATCCTGAGATTACCTACGGCCTCAAACCAAAATAGACGTAGCTCAACAGAGTAAAGGGGCCAAACAGAAGCAATAACTAAAAACTTTGTCCATAGAGCCGTGCTTATATGCACTCCAAGCAAACCATACACATATGCGTTAATAACCACATCAAAAGTACAGTTCCAAAAATTGTTTACACACAGGATCATTCAAAACGAGTCAACCCATGACAGACTATCTATAAATATACATAAAGTCCTTGCCAACAAGACAAAGTGTAAATACATAACAAAATGGCAAGGATGGGTCTCGTGCGTGAGACACAAGGTTGACTCCCCAAAACTCATGTTGTTCCCGGCAAACTTCACTGGGGCTGGGTTTGTAGATCTCTTGGCTCACCTACAAACACATGAATGAGTGTGAGGGATAGCCCAGTGAATAATATCAAATACAACATTTACATAACATTGTAGAACAACATATTCCAAACGGCCTTGGGCCTAATTCAGATTTCCATTCTTGTCAAAACGGCCTACGGCCCATTCAATTATGTCAAAACGGCCTTTGGCCCAGTCATGTATGTCAAAACGGCCTTTGGCCCACACATTCGTATAAAAACGGCCTTTGGCGCACACATTCGTATCAAAATGGCCTTTGGCCCATTCATTTATGTCAGAACGGCCTTCGGCCCACTCATTCATATCAAAACGACCTTGGGTCCATTCATGTTTATCAAAATGACCTTTGGTCCATTCATGTTTAACAAAATGACCTTTTGGTCCATTCATGTTTATCAAACGACCTTGGGTCCATTCATGTTTATCAAAACGACCTTTGGTCCATTCATGTTTAACAAAACGACCTTTGATCCATTCATGTTTAACTTACATCCACAACCCCAATTAGCAATTCATAAACTTATAAGGGAATAAACAATTGGACATTCACAAGCATTCAAATATCGATATTACTCACAGTGATCGGCTTGTGGATTTGCCCTGGAGCTTGACTCTACACATTTCATGAACACAAAAGGGTCACTAATAGTTCAATCCGTTCTTTAATTCACATATTCCTCTTTAGGCTTTATTCTTATCTCATTAACTCATTTACAATGCTTAACATATGCCTAAGAGTGCTTATAGGTGAAAGAGAACGGAAAAAAAACAGAACAAATAATGCATTTTCAGAATTTCAGAAAACAGGGTCCTCGCTCGAGCGTGGACATCCCCGCTCGAGCGGACCCTTAAGCCTGCAAAAGTACTGGTTGCCCCAAATTTCCGCTCGAGCATGAACTTGGCCGCTCGAGCGGACTGCCTGTCTACATGGCTCCCCACTCGAGCGTCAACTTCCCCGCTTGAGCGGGCACCATGTCTGCAGAAAAATGCTGGGAGCTCAAATTCTCCGCTCGAGCGGCACTTCCCCCGCTCGAGTGGACGTAAAAAATTCTGGGCTTTCCAGAACACCCCCTTGAGTTCAAACCCGACATTCAACCAATTTTTCTTGCATGCTAAGGCTCCAATCTCATATATATTTGTACTAACATGCCATAGACACTAAAAACATCACAATGGAGCTCAATTTCTTGTATTACCTACATGCATGTCTCAAATTAATCCAAATTCATCACCAACACATCACATTCAAACATGCAAAGCTTACACTTACATGATTCATTCTTGCATGTGAGAAATATGCCTTCATATCAACTTAATTGGTGAAGAGAGGTCTCAATACATGGGTTTTAAACAATATTCAACACAAATCATACACACGGTGCTCAAACATGGAGATTAATGGCCATTTCTTACATGCATGTACATATTAGGCTTCAATTCAACAAATACAACCCAATTTCATTTCAATCTCACTCTTGATCACCAATTTGGCTTGAACACATAAAATTACAACTATAATTCAAGAATTACTCACCTAGAAGTCTTGATCTTTCAAGCTCTAGACAATTCTTGAGCTAAACCTCCAAAATTCCAAGCTTCAAGCTAAAATGCACAATTCTCCTCCTTTCTCTCACTATGGCCGGCCTCTCTCTCACTCTCAATTGTCTAACTCAGATTTTGAGTTTAAGAGAGCTAAAGGAGGGTGCAATACTAATATACAACAAGCCCCACTAACAAATATTTTAATATAAAATGATAGGGCACTTAATTTATCAATTTAATCAGTTTAAATTGACCAAAATCAATTTTCAATTAAATTTCACTGTAGGCTTTAAAAATTATGCCAATCATAATGGCGTAATCAATTCCGGGTTCTGTGGCCGATAAGGCCCTCAATTTAATTCCCGAAGCGGATTATTCAAACAGATATTCCTACGATGAACAGATAGAATCCCAAAATCACATATATGTACATAATGGTATACAAAATCATATCAAAACATATAATCACATACGTATTAGGGACCAATTAACATAATACAGAACAGGGGTATCACAGTTTCCCCCCCCTTTAGGAAGTTTGGTCCTCCAAACTTAAGTTACCTTTGTCGGGAAACAAATGTGGATAGCGTAGTCGCATTTCCTCCTCTTTTTCCCACATGGCATCCGTCCCATAGTGCTCTTTCCATTCTACTTTCACCATTGGGATGGACTTGTTCCTCAATTCTTTCACTTGTCGGTCAACAATTCTTTCTGGCCATTCCGCGTATTCCATATTTTCATCAATAGTAACCCAGTGATAATCAATCACATGGAATGGGTCTCGGAGGTAACCTCTCAGCATCGACACGTGAAACACATTGTGGATTTGTTCAAATCCCGGTGGCAAAGCAACTTTATAAGCAACTGGACCAAGTCTCTCCAGAATCTGGAACGGTTCGATGTAATGGGGCGACAACTTGCCCTTTTTCCCAAATCTGACTTGGCCTTTCATTGGAGAAACACGGATGAACACATGGTCACCAACCTCATACTCAAGAGGTCTTCTCTGAACGTCTGCATAATTCTTTTGTCGGTCCTGAGCTGTTTTGAGCCTTTGGCGAATAGTCTTGATTTTCTCAGAAGTGTCTTGCACAATTTCTGGCCCAAGCAAAGCTTTATCCCCGACCTCTGTCCAACAAATAGGTGATCTACACCTCCTACCATACAAAGCCTCGTATGGTGCCATACCGATGCTGGAGTGGAAGCTGTTATTATAGGCAAATTCTGCAAGTGGCAAATAATCTTCCTAACTCCCCTGAAAATCCAAAGTACACATGCGAAGCATATCTTCCAAAGTTTGTATCGTTTGTTCTGACTGCCCATCTGTCTGTGGGTGGAATGCAGTACTGAACCTTAGTTCTGTTCCCATAGCTTCCTGCAAACTCTTCCATAATCTAGATACAAATTTCGGATCCCTATCCGACACAATAGACACTGGGACTCCGTGTAAACGGACAATCTCATCAACGTAAATGGTAGCCAATCTATAAGCGTAAATGTAGTTTTGACAGGCAGAAAATGTGCGGATTTAGTCAGTCTATCAACTACAACCCAAACAGAATCCATACCTCGTGAAGTTCGAGGTAGGCCGACAACGAAATCCATAGTCACATGTTCCCACTTCCATTCAGGAATAGGGAGAGGTTGAAGTAGACCGCCTGGTTTCTGATGTTCAGCTTTAACTTGCTGACACTGAAGGCACTTGGACACATATTCCGCAATCTCTTTCTTCATTTTAGGCACCAATAGTTTGTTTCAAATCCCGGTACATTTTATTGTTGCGGGTGCATAGCAAATACAGATCTGTGGGCTTCATCTAAAACCCTCTTCTTTAGTTCCGGAATATTAGGGACACATATTCGATTCCGGAATTTCAACATTTCATTCTCAATGCTAAAGTCTGCTTTTGGGCTTGTCTTAAACTCATCAATTACCTTTCTGAGGAACTCATCTTCTTTCTGTTTCTGCTTGATTTCATCAACAATTGCCGGCTCGACTGTAATAGCGGCTATCAATCCGCCTTGTTCACATATTACCACTTCAATTTCAGACTTCTCAAAGTCTTGCAAAATTTCCCTTTGTTCAGTGAGCAAACAAGCCATACTCCTTGTTGATTTTCTGCTTAAGGCATCAGCCACTGTATTAGCTTTTCCGGGATGATACTGAATCTCTAGGTCGTAATCTTTTATCAGTTCCAGCCATCTCCTCTGTCGCATATTCAACTCTTTCTGCGTGAAAAAGTATTTCAGGCTCTTATGATCCGTGTAGACTTCACACTTTGCCCCATACAAATAGTGCCGCCAGATTTTCAAAGCAAAAACAACTGCGGCCAATTCTAGGTCATGTGTTGGATAATTCTTCTCATGTGGCCTTAACTGTCGGAGGCGTAAGCAATGACCTTTCCGTTCTGCATTAACACACAACCCAAACCCTTATAAGACACATCACTGAAGATTACAAAATTTTCCGTACCTGACGGTAATGTCAAAATTGGTGCAGTAGTCAATCTCGTCTTCAATTCATGAAAGGCTGATTCTCTTTCATTGTTCCACTCAAATGGTTGCCCTTTACGTGTCAATTGGGTAAGTGGCATAGCTAATTTCGAAAAGTCCTTCACAAACCTCCTGTAGTACCCGGCCAAGCCCATGAAACTGCAAACTTCTGTCACATTGGTTGGTGTAGGCCAATTCACAATTGCCTCTATTTTCTGCGGGTCCACTGAAATTCCTTCCTTGTTGATCACATGCCCTAGGAAAACAACTTCATCCAGCCAAAACTCACATTTCTTTAGTTTAGCAAATAATTTCCTTTCCCGAAGTATTTGTAAAACAGTCCTCAAATGATGTTCATGTTCAAGTCTGTCTTTAGAGTATATCAAAATGTCATCAATGAAGACTATAACAAACTCATCAAGGTAGGTTTTAAAAATTCTATTCATTAAGTCCATAAATGCTGCCGGAGCATTAGTCACTCCAAATGGCATAACAAGAAACTCAAAATGACCATACCTCGTTCTGAATGCGGTTTTCTCAACATCCTCTACCTTAACTTTCAGTTGATGATACCCGGATTTCAAATCAATCTTAGAAAACACCTGTGATCCCTGCAACTGGTCAAATAAGTCATCAATACGGGGTAAGGGATATTTTTTCTTGATCGTTACCTTGTTCAATTCCCGATAATCGATGCATAGACGCAAAGTACCATCCTTCTTTTTCACAAATAGCACCGGTGCACCCCAAGGCGAAGTGCTAGGCCGGATAAACCCCTTGTCAAGTAGGTCTTGCAACTGTTCTTTCAATTCTTTCATCTCGGCAGTAGCCATTCTGTAGGAGTTTTAGAAATAGACTGGGTGCCTGGCACAGTCTCAATAGTAAACTCTATCTCCCTGTCTACCAATTCCCCTGGTAATTCATTGGGAACACATCTGGGAATTCTCTAACAATAGGTATATCATTCAATTCAACATTCACAAGTTGTTCAGTCAACACATAGCACAAATAACTCCGGCACCCTTTCCTGATCAGTTTACATGCTTTCATTGCAGATATCAAATAAGGTGGAGGCACTACCCCATTACCCACAAACACAATTTCTTTTGTTCTGGTGGTTTAAATACAACCCTTTTTGTCACACAATCTATGGTGGCATAATACTTGTCAACAATCCATGCCCAAAATTACATCGAAATGTCTAAAGTGAAGGGAAACAAATCTACATAAGGTAGCATCCTTAATATGCATGTCACAAAACCGATATATATAGTCACATAACACAGATTCCCCCGATGGAGCAGACACACACAACAAATATGGCAACAACTCTAGGGGTCTTTTCAGTCTAGATGCAAATGTGTATGTCACAAATGAGTGTGTTGATCCAGAATCAATTATACAAAGGCATCCTGATTACATATTGAAATAGTACCTGAGACAACGGCATTAGCATTCCGTGTATCGCCTGGAACAAGTGCAAAAACTCTCCCTTGTCTCACTGTCTCCCCAGTAGTAGCAGATCTCAAAGTATTTCCCGGCTTTGGAACTGATGCAGTTGAACCAGCTGCTAGTTTCCCACTGTTCTGATTACACTCTCGAGCTATATGTCCCTGTTTCCCACACTTGAAACAGGCTCCTGATGCACGGTAACAGACTCCATGGTGCCTTCTACTACAGACGTTGCACATGGGGGCTATGTCTCGGGAAGAATTTGAAGTATTTGAGGAGCCCGTGTTTTGCTTTTTCGAAAATTTCTTCTTTGAGAAGAAGCCTTGCCTTTTGTTACCTTCCATTCTGTTGTTGGCTTGGCTTGTCTAGTTATGTTGGTCTCTGATATAATGGCTCTATCAAGCACCAATGTAAGTCTCCAGCTTTAGGACGTTCACCGCTCTAGGATGTCATTGCGGAGTCCACCTTCAAAATGTCTTACTTTCTTATAGTCCGTGTCGATTACATGTGGTGCAAACCTGGCCAATTCAGTGAACTTGGCCTCATACTCAGCCACTGTCATGCTATCTTGGTTGAGTTCCATGAACTCGCCACTTTCCTATTCCGAACACACTGCGGGAGTACTTATCACAGAATATTTCTAAGAATTTCACCCAGTCAACATCCTAATGATTTTCTCGCATCAACATCCACCATCTTCTTGCTTCGTCTTCTAGCATAAAAGTGGCTAGAAGCACTTTCTGAGTCTCTGAACAGGGGAACACTTCAAATAGTTTCTCAATGCCGAGGACCCACGCTTCGGCTTTCAATGGATCTAATCCCCCGTGGAACTGTGGTTGTTTCATTTTCTTGAATTCCTTGGTGAGAGCTATAATCCGGTCATCATTTTGATTATCTAGCGCGGGTGGTGCCAGAGGTGGAGGTGGCGGGTGTGGTTGTTGCCACTCCTGTTGCTGTCTCAAAGCCTCTGCCATTTCCTGGACCATTCTTTCCATTCTGTCCAGCCTGGCAGTAGAAGATTCCTCTATCTCATCACCTCTGGTTCTCACCATCTGATTAAACTTGCATTACATTTCATACAAAGGTGCACAAGCGTGCATATACTAAGAAGCACATATATTCAGATAGTTTGCAATGCAAATAGTTCTCAACTTACAATATATAACTGTTCGTATCAAAACATTTAAGCACATAATCAATGCTTTCAATTTCATATTTATCACATGAATGCAATCCTAGATCTTATCTAGACGCTTATTGCTCTTTTTGGACGAGTGTGTGAGTTATTAACTCGTGCTCTGATACCATTCTGTCATGGCCCAAACCCGCCCCTATGGGTTAAGGACATAACTGGCCAGTAATCCTGAGATTACCTACGACCTCAAACCAAAACAGACGTAGCTCAATAGAGTAAAGGGGCCAAACGAAAGCAGTAATTAAAAACTTTGTCCATAGAGCCGTGCTTATATGCACTTCAAGCAAACCATACACATATGCGTTAATAACCCACATCAAAAGTACAGTTCCAAAAATTCTTTACACACAGGATCATTCAAAACAAGTCAACCCATGACAGACTATCTACAAATATACATAAAGTCCTTGCCAACAAGACAAAGTGTAAATACATAACAAAATGGCAAGGATGGGTCTCGTGCATGAGACACAAGGTTGATTCCCCAAAACTCATGTTGTTCCCGGCAAATTTCACTGGGGCTGGGTTTGTGCATCTCTTGGCTCACCTACAAACATATGAATGAGTGTGAGCGATAGCCCAGTGAATAATATCAAATACAGCATTTACATAACATTGTAGAACAACATATTCCAAACGGCCTTGGGCCTAATTCAGATTTCCATTCTTGTCAAAACGGCCTACGGCCCATTCGATTATGTCAAAATGGCCTTTGGCCAAGTCATGTATGTCAAAACGGCCTTTGGCCCACACATTCATATCAAAACGGCCTTTGGCCCACACATTCGTATCAAAACGGCTTTTGGCCCATTCATTTATGTCAGAACGGCCTTCGGTCCACTCATTCATGTCAAAACGACCTTGGGCCCATTCATGTTTATCAAAACGACCTTTGGTCCATTCATGTTTAACAAAACGACCTTTTGGTCCATTCATGTTTATCAAATGACCTTGGGTCCATTCATGTTTATCAAAACGACTTTTGGTCCATTCATGTTTAACAAAACGACCTTTGGTCCATTCATGTTTAACAAAACGACCTTTGGTCCATTCATGTTTAACTTACATCCACAACCCCAATTAGCAATTCATAAACTTATAAGGGAATAAACAATTGGACATTCATAAGCATTCAAATATCGATATTACTCACAGTGATCGGCTTGTGGATTTGCCCTGGAGCTTGACCCTACATATTTCATGAACAGAAAAGGGTCACTAATAGTTCAATCCGTTCTTTAATTCACATATTCCTCTTTAGGCTTTATTCTTATCTCATTAACTCATTTACAATGCTTAACATATGCCTAGGAGTGCTTATAGGTGAAAGAGAACGGAAAAAAAAACAGAACAAAGAATGCATTTTCAGAATTTCAGAAAACAGGGTCCTCGCTCGAGCGTGGACATCCCCGCTCGAGGGGACCTTAAGCCTGCAAAAGTACTGGTTGCCCCAAATTTCCGCTCGAGCATGAACTTGGCCGCTCGAGCGGACTGCCTGTCTACATGGCTCCTCGCTCGAGCGTCAACTTTCCCGCTTGAGCGGGCACCATGTCTGCAGAAAAATGCTGGGAGCTCAAATTCTCCGCTCGAGCGGCACTTCCCCCGCTCGAGTGGACGTAAAAAATTCTGGGCTTTCCAGAACACCCCCTTGAGTTCAAACCCGACATTCAACCAATTTTTCTTGCATGCTAAGGCTCCAATCTCACATATATTTGTACTAACATGCCATAGACATTAAAACACATCACAATGGAGCTCAATTTCTTGTATTACCTACATGCATGTCTCAAATTAATCCAAATTCATCACCAACACATCACATTCAAACATGCAAAGCTTACACTTACATGATTCATTCTTGCATGTGAGAAATATGCCTTCATATCAACTTAATTAGTGAAGAGAGGTCCCAATACATGGGTTTTAAACAATATTCAACACAAATCATACACATGGTGCTCAAACATGGAGATTAATGGCCATTTCTTACATGCATGTACATATTAGGCTTCAATTCAACAAATACAACCCAATTTCATTTCAATATCACTCTTGATCACCAATTTAGCTTGAACACATAAAATTACAACTATAATTCAAGAATTACTCACCTAGAAGTCTTGGTCTTTCAAGCTCTAGACAATTCTTGAGCTAAACCTCCAAAATTCCAAGCTTCAAGCTAAAATGCACAATTCTCCTCCTTTCTCTCACTATGGCCGGCCTCTCTCTCACTCTCAATTGTCTAACTCAGATTTTGAGTTTAAGAGAGCTAAAGGAGGGTGCAATACTAATATACAACAAGCCCCACTAACAAATATTTTAATATAAAATAATAGGGCACTTAATTTATCAATTTAATCAGTTTAAATTGACTAGAATCAATTTTCAATTAAATTTCACCGTAGGCTCTAAAAATTATGCCAATCATATTGGCGTAATCAATTCCGGGTTCTGTGATCGATAAGGTCCTCAATTTAATTCCCGAAGCGGATTATTCAAACAGATATTCCTACGATGAACAGATAGAATCCCAAAATCACATATATCCACATAATGGTATAAAAAATCATATCAAAACATATAATCACATACGTATTAGGGACCAATTAACATAATACAGAACAGGGGTATCATAATGGGTCATAGTTATGAGTTGAATTAGTTATCATTGTAATAGTTGGTTTAAATATTGTGGTTACTGAATTGATTTAAATTTCGGGGATGAAATTTCTTAAAAGGGTGAGGTTATAACGATTCTGGTTTAGACCTGACCCGTTTATTGTTTTAGATCCAGGAGTCTTTGTCTTGAATGGTTGTTCATGTCCTTATTCATCTTATTCCTTGTTGAGTTTGATTGTTTGGGTATTGGGGTTGCGTTTGGAATAGGTTGAGAGTTAGTTTTTCGAAAAAGTTATTGTACAGATTTTGGCCTGTTTATGCTCGAGTGGTCTTCGAGATCTCACAGTGTTTTTGCAGGTCTGCAAAACTTCTGGGAGTATGGTGTTCTTCGTTTGAGCAATCTTTTTTGTGCTCGAGCGGTCTCACTTATTCTGTTTGGTCGCTTGAGCGGTCTACACGTATATCAGTTCATAAAAGTCACTTTTTGGATAAGTTTTTCCATCTATCTCTCTCTAAACATTTCAAAAACCTAGATCTACACTCCCTCTCTCTAAAACTCATCTTTAAACCTCAAATACTCCATCATCTATTGATCTCTACACCCTAGTCCTTTGGAGGAAAAGATAGAGTACGTTAAGAGCTTTGTTATAATTAGAGCAAAGTTTGTTTTTGACTCTGTCCAACTTCAACCCTTGCTCTCTCTTGTCTTCTTGCTTTGAACTGGGGATTTTTTTAACCTTTGGTATAATTTTTAACTTAGTTATTTGTCTATTTAAAAAAAATCTCATGATTTGGGGATTTTGAGAAAAACCTAGGGTTTGATTTTAAATTAAAAAGAGGGGTTTTCTAATGGACAATTGGAAATGGTTGTGGAAATGTGTTTTATGGTTGAGCTATGTTGAAATGGTGGATTTTATCACTCAAAATCAATTTTGGAAAAGAAATGGGTTTTGTTCAAAAATCATGGATGTTTGGTTTTGTGAAAGGAAATAGAAAATGATGATGGAATTGTAAGCTTGGAACAAATGTGGATGTTGATGAGAATGGTGGAGTTGGATATGTAATATCACTCCTATTTGAAAATGATGGAGTTATGCTTTTATTTGAAAATTATCTATTTGAATAGAGATATCTGTTTTGGGCTATCGGTGGAGGATATCTATGATTGTTATAGAAATTGCATGAGGATTAGGCAAATTGAAACCAATTTCTCATACATATTGCATTGAGCATTGTTGCATACTTAACATTGAAAATGGATTTCTTTTGAGAAAAATGGGTGAATACCTTGGTGAATCTAGGGAGGGGTGTGGTTATGGTTATTATGTTGGCTTGTGTGTCCTTGGTGAAAGTCTAGAAACCCGCACTGTTAGGCGTCAATCCTTCTAGTTAGTACCGGTGTAGACACCCATTTTGACCGCCCTTAAGACTTGGGCGCCTCACGTTGAACGCTCGATGATGAATTATTAAACTATGCAAATCGTTCAATTCTTCAGCAAAAGGCTTCGGTTTTCAAGCTTTAGAACCTAAACCTTGCACTTCCTTTGAACCAAAACCTAATTTTTTCTAGCCTGACCACTCAGAGACTTGCTCGTCAATAGGTGGCCGACAGGCCATTTTCAGGTGGCCGGCCGTCCACCTTCATGATCAACCGGCCATGTCTAATGACAAATAGATATTTTCTGTTGCTAGCTATCCCCATGTGCATGTCTTGCACCAGCTGGCTCAATACAGATATTTATGACGTGAGATAGTGTTTTTCTATAAATACATGACCTCTCTTCATGGTTTGGGTTTAGAAATTTTTTTCCCAAGAGCCAAAACTTGTTCAACACATTATCTCTCTCTATCTCTATCTCTCTCTATCTATCTCTCTTGCATTATACATATACTATCCATATACTTCCTAAACCAAAAACTTAAGGCCTCTTGCTGAGATTCTTGACCCTAAATTTTAGCTCTTGAGAATGTTCACCTTGTGGTTTGCTTAACCAAGAGTATCTTCTCTTTAAGAGGTATAACCTTTGCTATCTTTTGCCTTGTTTACAATACTCTTCTCTTCTCTTTTTTTTGTTGTTTATACACTGTTTTGGACTAGTTTTAAGGGATGAAACTTGTAATTTAAAAGCTACCAAAGGTGGAGGGGTTAACCACCCTTTCTTGAACCTTATCGCATAGCTTATATCCTTGTTCTTCCCACTTGTTTCTTTGCTTTTAGCTACTTTTTTTCAGAGTTTTCAGAGGCTAAAATATGTGATTGAAGTGTCCAAAAAGTGGTGGGGTTAACCACCCTTCCTTAAACTTGCTTCCTAGCTTTGTTCTCTTCCATTTTTGTCTATATTTTCCCCATTTTTCAAAATGATTTCAACACTGATTTTTTTTAAAAATATTTTTGGGGCTGTTTTAATTGCTTATTTAATTTATGATTTGAATACTATACTTGTATTGTTGCAAGTCCTCATAGATTTGGTTGTTTAGGCTATAGACACCAATCTATATGAGTTGATTGTTTCCTTACATAGTTTTCATGTAAATAGTCTCACTTGTAAGTCATCACCTTTGCAACCTCCCTCCATTCTTTGTTTATTTTGGTAAAGAGTTGAATCAAACAAAAGATTGATGTTCAAAGCATAGAAATAGACTTTCCATGCATAATAGTTTAATCTCTTCGGAGGTTCATTACCAAGGTATTACATCTCTCCTATGCTATAACAAAATCTCTTGTTTGATACCTCTCTTCATTGCCTTTTGTACCTAGTGGACGTAATCTACACTTTTGGAGAAAAATGAAGAAAATATAAGAAATGACAAGGTAATGTAAAAGAGGCTAATAAAATTGTTGTAAAAGAGGTAAAAAAAAAGGGTAATAAAATTGAGTTAGGTTCAATTAGACGTTATATTGAACACATTGCGTCTTGAATCATTACATACTTTTTAGTGATGTTTAGTGATTCAAGAAGCAATGGGTACTCCTTTCCTTGAGGTAACTCCATGATAGGGAGGATGTGTTGTCAGTCTTTCATTTACATTTATTAAGCTTTTGTCCCATCGGTTCATAGATCATCACGTAATGAATTTGCGACAATTGATGATTTGTGAATCGAATCTACTTCTCTCTTGATCATCTTCATGATAGGGAAGGATAGAGAGGATAAACATTTCCTCGAAACACTCTTGTTTGCTTTGTTTCAGATCTGTTGTAGCAGGGTAATCCCAAAAAACAGCGGCCGGCTGGCCACCTTTCTGTCTAGCCAACCACTTTCCAAGGCCGGTCGGCCACATTTTCTTGTACAGATAATGGCATTTTTATAGCAGAACAGAGCAAAAACTGAGGCCAAGATAGAATAATTTTCTAACTGCAAAACAGAACAGAATCTGATAGCAAACAGAGAGGTTTCCGGGAGGTTGTTATTGGTTATGCGCTTATGGCTCCTCGCCTCCCATTCCATCAATTTAGTGCTTTAATATTAGTGTGTTGTAATTAATTAGCTTAATTTGAATTTGTAATAATTAGTTAATTTAGTTTATTCCATTATGTTGTAATAATTAGCTTAATTAGGATATTCATTCAGACCCTCTTGTATGTGGGCACACTTGTAATATTGTGTGTGTCTTCCAACCCCCATTCTTTCTCCCTTTTATTTACTTGCTTACGACGGTTGAATGTAATATCATATTTTGGTTTCATATCATTACCATGTATAAGTATCCATTTTTGTATGTATCGGGTTCAATTCAAATTCTAACATCATTGTCATTTCCTACTTACTTGAATACATGCGCTATCGCATGCTTTGAGTTGAGCCATATGTGTAGACCGCTCGGAACTCCGCTCCGCGCGCGAGCCCGCGAATTGTTGTTCTTAGCTACTACAGTTCGGACTCATGTCACGGTTCTGAATCTAATCTCACAAAGTGCAATGTGAGATTGATAAATCACCAAAGAGTCCAAATCTGGCAAATCGTTTTGGAAAATCGATTTTAATCAAAAAGCGCCAAACATGGACTGCTTTGCCATATTTCAGAGTTGCCACCTAAATATTTGGTTTTGGGGAAATTTAGGAAACCCTGACTCGTGCCTAAGGCCACGTGTCCATCATCACCAAAGTTGCCTCGGCTTGGGAACTTAGGTACGAGAGGGGAAGGTCATGCAATGAGCACCCTCGCTCGCTCGATCAAAGATCGGCCTCTACTAACATGATATGTTGTTTTTGAAAGCACATGCGTTCTTATTCCGGTTTATTAGCTAACTTACTATGTGATGCGCATAGCATACAAGTATAGACTAAATCACTCAAGTTGGAACAAAACATCTCATGTTCGTTTGTTTGAAAATGGTTTGAAAGTGGTACTCGCAAGTAGGCTACGTCGCGGATTTTGCCACCCTCAAGTGGGCTTAAAACTCACATTTGATGAATTGTCCCAATTCAAGCAATGAAACCTTCATCCACAAGCATTCATGTTGTTAAACACTTAAGCAGTTAGCCTCATGGCAAGCATACTGATCATGGCAATCACTTACACACATGCAAGGATGCTAAAGAGAAAACACTCACAGTGTACTCGAAGCCAAAAAAGAAGCTAGTTAGTAATTAATGCATGATCCCAGCTATGTCAAGAATGCCTAATGCAACACATGCAAAATGCAACTATGATAGGCTCGACAATTCTAAGATGTCATGAGAATGCGGCATTTGATACATGTATTCAAATTGATATTGAAATACAATGCAGTTAGCATGATGCGCTGAGCCTGGTGCGTGCAAGACGAATGAATGAATGCAAACATGCTAGCATAAGGATGCTAATTGAAATATGCCCTAAAACTAACCATTGAAACCGATTAAGTAAAAGGGAGAAAGAAATGGGGGTTGGAAGACATGCATCACACACAAACACACACACTTATTACAACAGTTGTGCCCTCTCGACGGAGGGTCCGAATAATAAACTAACTAGCTAATCTAAGCTAATTAAACTAATTATTACAAAACGAAACTAATTAACTAATCCTAGTTAACTAATTAGGTATTACAACATAAATTGAATAGTTAAGCGCATTAACTAATTAAGTATAAAACCAAAGCATTAGCTAGCTAAGTAAAGAAGCTAAGTAAAGTAGTAAAAAGATACCCTTAGGGCGAGAAGTGCATGCATGCTCGGTCGCCTCGTTTTGAAATCCATCGCGATGCCCTAACTTGCCTCTGTTTGCAATTGTTCTCAGGACACTGCACAAAGCTCCAGATAGCTTCTACTTCATCATGGGAACCTCCAAGAGCATGGCCGACCACTTATTGGTGTTTACCTTTGCTGCAGACTAGAAAAAGTGGTCGTCCAGCCACTTTTACTGGTCTGCCGACCAGTTTTTGGTGCACTTTTCCAGTTTGCTGCAACAGAGAACAAGAAGGGGCATGGCAATGTATTTGCAAGATATGTGTGCACAACCACTCTCCCTATCATTTCATGATCTCAAGGGAGTGTAGTTCTCGACTCTCGGGCCACCAACCGAGCATTGCAATGCACGATGGCCGAGAAGCCAAGATTGCACATTTCAACGTAAATCAATGCACAAATGACACATAAAGCCTTAACCTTTATCATGCATGATCAAAAGGGTCGGCGACCGAGAATCAAGGCACGTTTCATCACTCCAAGTATGAAACGTCCCTCGTTTCTCGTGTTTGGATACAATTTGTGCTCTCCAGCTTGCACAACTGGCATCGACAAACTCTGCAGAAAATGCTAGAAAGTTGCCGACCACCTGAAGTGTCGGCCAGCTACATGCACTGGTTGGCCGACCAGTGAAAGCGGTCTCCCAGAATGAAAAGTGGTCAGCCAAGGGGAGGAGTGGTTTGCACACAAAGGCGCTGTTTGGGATAAGTGGGTTGAGGCTATATTAGCCAAAAACGAAAAAAAAGCCAAAAAGCGGAACTGTTCATCGTTTTTCAAAAAAAAAAAAAAAAAAAAAAAGAAAATAGGTGCAGCGCCGGACAGTGTAGGCGTCAGAGCCTCAAATTGTTACATCAACTAATTAAATTACGGTTTTGTCCCTTTATCTCAATTTAAAAAATTATAATTTTAGGGACAAATGTGTCATTTTAAATTTAAATATCATTTCAACACACTTTCCAATACAACAACTCAACTAGAAATTCAACTCATCTTCCCAAACACAAAACTAAAATAGCCTACTAAAATAGCCAAAAAGCCAAATAGCCTACTAAAATAGCCACTTCCCAAACGAGGCCAAAATGCAAGGTGGTGGCAAGGTGGCTGACCACTTTTGGTGGTCCAAAGACCACCAAGGGCAGTTGGCCGACCAGAAAACTGGCTGGCGGGGGAGAAAAGTGGTTTTCAAGGAGAGAAATTGGTCTACCACCCCTATTCCACCCTCTAAGCAAGGAAAACAAGCTTTGTGCCAAAAACAAACCAAAAAGGATGAAAGACGAAAGTCCGTGGGGCATGGCGCGCAGCCGGAAGCCTCGAAAACTAGTCCATGGGCGCCAAAAGTGGTCTACGAGGGAAAAGTGGTCTACGACCACAAAAAGTGGTCTCCCAGACCTCAGTGTCCCTCTAGGAAAAGGCAATAAGGCATGGTTCAAAAACCAAGCCAAGAGGAGAACGTTAAGTGGTCCCGAGACAAGGCGCGCAGCCGAAGACTCCAGAAATCGGAAACTAGTCTCCAAGAGAGAAAAGTGGTCTACGACCACAACAAGTGGTCTCCAAGACCTCAGTGTCCCTCTAGGCAAGGGAAAACAAGGTTTGGTTCAAAACCAAACCAAAAGGGAAGCAAGACAAGGTGCTCGACCAAAGGCTTTGGAAACTGGAAACTGGCCTACCAGAGGGAAAAGTGGTCTACGACCACAAAAAGTGGTCTACGGACCTCTCTCTCCCTCCCGGCAAGGTCAACAAGGCTTGGTCCACAAATCGAGCCAAAACACAGAGAGGTCAGAGGCTTGAAGGCAAAGGCACTTAGCTGAAAACTCCAGAAACATGAAACGAGCACAAACATGCACAATCACCCGTAGGCAGGGGCAAAATGCAAATGACATGCACAATGCCAAACATAACTTATGATCACGCAAAGAGAACTGTGATGAAGCAATATGCAAAATAAATGCGACATTTTAAGCGAATGCTATGCGAGCAAGTAAACACGAACCGAACTACAACTCATGTAAAAAGGATGTAAGAAAATTATACAATTCTCACTGCGTCTCACGTGGAGAAGGCTAAAAGTGACTACCGAGAGTATCTGGAGTCTCAAACACAACATCTCTCAGCGTATCACACGCAGGAGAGGAGAAAGCAACATCTCTCAGCATATCACACGCGAGAGAGGAAAGTTACACCCCTCAGCATATCACACGCAAGAGAGGAAAGTTACACCCCTCAGCATATCACACGTGAGAGAGGAAAGGTATACCTCTCAGTGTATCACACGCGACAGAGGGAAGGTAGACCTCTCAGCGTATCACATGCAAGAGAGGAAAGGTAAACCTCTCAGCGTATCACACGCGAGAGAGGAAAGAACAACAGTACAAGCACTGAGGAGTTGCATAAACATCGCAGTGCGTCCCAATGCTTCTAACAAGGGTATAGCGTAAATACCGAGCACACCCAGGTGTTTCTAACCAAAACAAAACGAACTCAAAGGACAGGAAAGGTCTTACCTGGCATTCCTCTGAATGAACCGTACATACAATATCGTCTGGCTGCACCAGCCTCAAATGAACCGTACATACAATATCGTGCCTGCATAAGAAAGAAACTCAACTGGTACGATATATTAGAAACACATGTTCAGCGTTACATCAAGATACAATTCCAATACGAGATAAACGCGTGCATATACAATGCAAATGACGCATAGCAACGCAAGTGAAAAGTGCATAGCAATGCAAGTGAAAAGTGTATAGCAATGCAAGTGAAAAGTGTGTAGCAATGCAAGTGAAAAGTATATAACAATGCAAGTGAAAAGTGCGTAGCAATGCAAGTGAAAAGTGTATAGCAATGCAAGTGGAACGTGCGTAACAACGCATGTGAAGAGTGCATAACAATGCAGGTGGAAGGGTACATAACAATGCGAGTGGAACGTGCGTGACAACGCATGTGAAGAGTGCATGATAACATGGATATGATGCGATGGATGTAATAGATAGTGCAGTAAATGCAAAAGGGTAACATACTCCAACCACGCTGGAATCGTGAGAGGAGGAAGGACGAATCCCAAACACGTTCAAATCGTGTGAGGAAGGGGATACTCAAACCATGTTGAAATTGTGAGAAGAGGTCCGAAAACAACCGCCCAAGTGCGTGCACGACGCAACCTGAGATGAATTCCAAACACGCTGAAATTGTGAGAAGAGATCCGAAGATAACCGCCCAAGTGCGCACTCGACGCAACCTGAGATAAAACACGCCCAGGGCCGCGCTTCACGCATCCTGAGATAAATTTCAAACACGCTGAAATCGTGTGAGGAAAAGAACACTCTAACCACGCTGAAATCGTGAGAAGAGGTCCGAAAACAACCGCTCGGCTCGCGCTTCACGCGTCCCAAGATAAAACACGCCTAGGGCCGCGCTTCACGTGTCCTGAGAAAAATTCCAAACGCGCTAAAATCGTGTGAGGAAAAGAACACTCTAACCACGCTGAAATCGTGAGAAGAGGTCCAAAAACAATTACTCAGGGGCACACTCGACGCAACTTGAGATAAGTTCCAAACACGCTGAAATCATGTGAGGAAAACAAATAATCAGGAGCGTGCTTGACGTAACCTGAGAAAGCCCCGGGGGACAACGATCTTAAACGCTGCTCAGCGTAAAAGGATAAACGATTCGAGATAACACAAGATGCAAATAAATGCAATAAGTGTGATGATATGATACAAGCAATGTAGTGCATGATGCTTAGGGAATGCAATAAACAAACAAAGCGGTGCTTTAGAGAGCACCTCATGGAGTGAGTGGCGATGAACCGCTCTACTCGGATGGGGATCTCCCTTTGTGTTCTTCGAACTATTACCTTCAACTCACAGTTCAAAGGTTTTGAAACGCTAACAAGGGGTAACTTTTGCATGTAGAAACCACAAATGCCGTTTCCCTTCTTCTTCGATGATATTCACAACTTTCCCTATTCTCTAACGGGGTGACAGACTAGGTTGGTTCAGTATCTAGAATTGAGGTGCATACATGCTATCTCAACCTATAGGGCTTCCATACAGGTTTCAAGCTTGGGATACACCCCTGGGTATTTAAATCAGAATTTAGTCTCGGAAATCCCGAACCTTTACGTTCTAGGCAACAACCATTCGAACTCTACTTTCCACCGTCGCAGTTGGTCTCCTAGGAACTCATTGCAAACACAGCCAAGATACCTCTGGCATGGAGGATGCTCAGGGAGAGCACTTCTGATTGCCTTTCTGGCTTTGAAGCAAGCTTGAGCTTGGAGTAGAGGCACACTCATACTTTGGAGCATTAACAAGGCCTAAAGGGCTACATTCGGAGTACAATCCCGGAATCTAAAACACACTCAGATGCTCCGATTTTCCCTCTTTTCTTTTGCTTTGTAGTCTGGAACCTATGTAGCTTCAGTTAGGACCTGGTTTTATTGTTCTGACATGACCTGGGTTGAACCCTGCAGTTTTATGAAAGAACAAATCCTGTTTCGCACAAATGTGGAGAATGTCACAGCACTCCCAGCACAAGACGATTTTATTTCTGAATTTGAAATTGAGAAATGAGTTCTTAACTGGGTATTGAGCCTACAACTGACTACAGTCAAAACGACCCACCAAAGAGAAAACGAAGGTAAAACAACCTAAACACAACTATTGACACTCGAAACGACTCAAAACAAGAATCAAGACAACAAAAACAATAGACACGACACCCAGACGTGTTCCAACAGCGAGAGACCTCTTAGTTTGCGAGGAGCCAGTTTCTTTGGGTAGTGTTTCCCACCCTTTCTCATTTGTGATTCTCACATCACTCTGGCACTCAATCTCTTTTTCTCTGAAAAAGCCCTTTTCTCACTTTTCCCTCAGCTCACATCTCTCTATTCTTCAGTCTCTCTTATTTTTTTTATCCCTCCCCTGGATGGTTGACGGATAAATCGGAAGTTGCGGGCTCTTGCCCTAGCGTTCCGCTAGATTCTTCTTCTTCTGCTCACAACAGTGAACTTTCCCACAGAGGGGTCGCGCTACAACTGGGTGTGTAGCAAATCTGCAACTGACATCAGTTGACAATGCCTTGGCTTAGCTTGAATATGATTAGACCTATCTAGATGAGGGAGTGGAATATTCTGCTCCATTCCAGTTTGTGCTTCGCACTTGGCTTAATACCTCGCTGCTTGGAGGATGAGAGAGCTTTCGGCCCTTTTGCTGACAGCTTCAGCTTTGCCCTTTTCTGGCAGGTAGAGTGCCCTTTTCTGGCAAGTATGATGACAATGGGGAAAAGACGGAACACTTGACTCAACTGTGCCCCTAGTTCATCATTTTGGCCAATTTTTTTTTTTTTTTGGCTTTCTACTAAAACAATTTTGATCAATATGAGAGTTAGATTAACATGCTTGTTCAACTTTTCTGATTCAAAGTCATGCAAGTTAGGTTGTGAGCACTGAAAAATTTCCTTTTTTGGGTCCAAGAAATGGTCTAGTTTTGGAAAATGGAATAATTTTCGAGAAAATTAGTCAACCTCAGTAAAAATTCTCAAAAACTGTTTTTGCAAATGGCCACTGCTCGACCAACATGGAATTGACTCTTGAGATGCACAACCTCAGATCCAAAACAATGGAAAATTGCCCCTTGTCTAAATGGCACTACACGGCAATAGAAAGTTGCACCTTGTTTGAATAGCACCACAGCACACTATATGGCAACGGAAAGTTGCCCTTTGTTTGAATAGCACCGCAGCACACTGTAACCAGTTCTCATAGTGACAATCACCACCGAACACTCAGAAACAGCGAAGACAAAGATGACTCGTTGAATCTCATAGACAGGACAACTGAATTTGAAGTGTTTTACGGCTGGACTTTAGAATGAAGTTGCCTACGTATCCCAAAGATGGAAATCAAGCCTGACGTAGTTCCGGGTAAGGTACACTCGGGTATTAACCTCTCCTTTTGTGCTCTAACTTTTGCCAAGACCGCCCTTTCTGGGTTTTCAACCTTGCAAACTATGTTCTTCTTTTCTTTTTAATTCTTTTTCTTCTTTTCTTTTTCATTTTCTTCATTTTTCTTCTTTTCTTTTTCATTCTTTGCATTTTTTGTTTTTTATTCTTTTTCTTCTTTTCTTTTCTTTTTCATTTGCTCTAACTTTTGCCTGGGTCTCCCTTTCGGGTTTTCGGCCCAGCAAGCCTCTCAAGGGTAAAAGTGTAGCTTTGTCCATGTTGATCGGTTTGAGATCTCGAAGCCATCTGAATCCAGGAGAATGGCTGCTGTTCGCTGATGATGTAGAAGTCCATCCAATGGAGGCTGAATTTGTTCCTAGTGTTGTGGATAGGAACTCAATTGTCCTTCAACAAAACTTTCTTCTTTAAGCTGCTCGAATTTGGCTTTCTGGCCAATCTTATTGGTTTGCAAAATAACTCATCTTTGACTCTTCGAGTACATCTGACATTTTTGCCCTAGTTCGAGGGGTGCTTCTGATCTAGCTTCACAAGCTTCCTTTTGATCATATCTGATCTTCTTGATCTGACTTTCTTGCCCCTAGTTCATGGGCTGCTTCAAATCTGGCCAGACAAGCCTCACATTGTGGTTGACCGTTGAACATTCTAAATCCAAGTTCAAGGTTTGAAAGCAAGGGGTCGAGCCTTGAGGCTAAGAGCGATCCTAGGCTGCACAATCTCAAGAGCGATTCCACACAGGTCTTCGCAGGACAACGCAAAACATTTTTTTGAAATCTTTTAAGAAAGCGACTAATCGCTCGCGTTGAAGACAATGTAGAACCAATCTGGATCAAGCCAGGATCCTTCTCAGTACTCACATTAACAGACACGACCTCATTCATTAAGGGCTTAGCACGCCTCTCTTCCTCTCAATTTGATCAAATTTCACAAATCCCGAGGAATTCCTTCCTCTTCGTTTTCATCACAATGTTCAAAAAAGTTTTGAAAAACTTAGGTCAATGCAATGATTTCAAGGCACAAAAAAGTAAGTGAAAGCACTGCCGTTTCATTCAGATTTTCTGGCACAACTGGCTCCAGGCAGAAACAAACTTAAAAGTGTGAAAATCACTGCTGTTTCATTCAGATCTTCTAGTGCAACTGGCTCCATGGCAGAAACAGACTCAAAAGAAAGCGAAAAGACAAACACAAAACAAGATAGTGATGTCCAAGGTAACATCCCCGGGATCACCCGACTCCTACACGACAGGACTGACTCGATACAACAAGACAGACTCGATTGACTCAGTACAAAAAGACTGACTCAATACAAAACAACAAGACTGACCCAATACCCAAGTCAGAAAGTACAAAAACCAGCATTCACAAATGCTCAAAACAGTGCTTGCCATCCCCAAATCTGGAGTAAACTGAGTGCCATTCGCAGGTGGTTCATCCTTCAATCACATAATCACATTATCCCCCAAGCTCACTGATCCAGTGCCAATAGACTTTGCAGGACTCGGCGCGACGATGACCTTGTTGTCAATCAAATCTTGTACTTCGTGGTGAAGACGAAAGCAATTATCAGTGCCATGACCGGTTTGTTGATGGAAGGCACAGTACTGGGAAGCATCATGCTTAGCTGGAAGGGGATTCGGGAGAGGCCGAGGCTCAAGGGGTTTGAGATGGCCTTGTCCAACGAGAATTTGGAAAGTTTTTGACAAAGGCATATAGAGAGCATGGAAGACCCTTCGACCTCGGGTTGGTACTTCGAGGTTTGTGGATTTTTGCTAGACGCACCAGCAAAGAGATTGGCAGGTGCTGGCCGGGTTTGTTGATCTCTTCCGAGAGTAGGATTGGAGCTGAAAGGGGCGTTTCTGGTATGACGGCCCTTCTCCCGGTTTGCCCCTTGATTCAAAATGCTGTCATCCTGAGCAAGAAAAGTGTCAGTCACAGTCTTCGCAATAACTATAATCACTTGCTGTTTGTTCAGCCCCTCGGCTTTCAAAGCCTCAATAGCCCACTGGAGGTGTTTATGGGGACCAATGTCTGCCCCAACCTTGTTCTTACCACTGGCCTCCACTTTGCCAGGAGATTGGCCTTCTTTCAATGCAGCTAGTCCTAAGAGTGGGGAGCCTTTTGGCGTGAAATCCCTGGTAGGGAATGTGGTTAATGATGAAGCCAAAACTCCAAAGGCTAAATTCGCCATTGTTCTCTGAAGATCTTCAATCATTCTTATCAGCTCAGAAGTAGTGGGTTCATGGGTTTGAGATGATTGGGGTTCCAAGACTGGATGTGTGGTAGGTGCCCCGATGGGCGTTGCACTTCGACATTGGTTTCATCCTGCATAGCAGTTCCCTGATTTAATGCCGCTGTCATGGCCACAACTTCTTCTGAACTCTGTGCCATCACGGTCTGCTGAGTTAGAACAAAGGTGATGTGGCTGGTGACTAACAGATCAGATGAACCGGTGAGCCCTGACCGGCCTTTCTTTGCCTTGCTTCAGTGAAGGAACACTGGTTGCCCTTGAATTGAATCTCTGACCTGACAAAGTCTATCAACACAAGTTCGGTGTACTCTGGGGATATTGGAGCCTTCTGAAGCTATAGTTCCAGGACTACCTTGCAAAAGAGAAAACAGACAGCATCTTAGCCTGGTTTCACAAGAATGGATATGAACATAGCTGAATGACTGTGCTCTCTACTGAATTCTGCCCCAAAATTTTGCCTGTAAACTGATACCCTCAGGTAAAACTGATTCCCCCAAAATACTGATGCCCGCATGCCTGATACCCAAACTTGCAAACTGATACATGCATTCTTGTAGAGACACAATCCAAAAGCATATAGCAAGCAAGTGAGAGCCAAAACAACCCTATGGAGAGGGTAGGGTTTCCCTGTCCTATCTTGTTAGGAGCTAGGGTTTCACTACGCACACAGCGGTTTCAAACAACCTACAATCGAGTAAACAACTTGTCCTAGCTTGGAATGGTCACTATGGATTCTGATATGCACTAGGTCGAATGGTCAAAAAGGGTGCCCTAGTAAAAATCGAGGTCTGTGTTCCTGTCGTGGCAGAGCTCGCAACCGGTCAGCCTTATGGCACGCTTTTCCAAGCAAGCCTCCGGCAAACTGTTCATGAATAGTAGACGGCAAACACGGTGTCCTAGGCGCACTAATGCACATGCAATGCAAAGAAACACATAAGTGTAGACAAAACAACATATCATGAGTTCGAGTCAAGTTCTCTAAATCCCCAGTGGAGTCGGCAGAAACTGTAGACCGCCCGGAACTTCGCTCCACGCGCGAGGGTGCGAATCGTTGTTCTTAGCTACTACAGTTCGGACTCATGTCACGATTCTGAATCCAATCTCACAAAGTGCAATGTGAGACTGATAAATCACCAAAGAGTCCAAATTCGGCAAATCGTTTTGGAAAATCGATTTTAATCAAAAAGCGCCAAACATGGACTGCTTTGCCAGATTTCAGAGTTGCCACCTAAATATTTTGTTTTGGGGAAATTTAGGAAACCCTGACTCGTGCCTAAGGTCACGTGTCCGTCATCACCAAAGTTGCCTTGGCTCGGGAACTTAGGTACGAGAGGGGAAGGTCATGCAATGAGCACCCCCGCTCGCCCGATCAAAGATCGGCCTCTACTAACATGATATGTTGTTTTTGAAAACACATGCATTCTTATTCCGGTTTATTAGTTAACTTACTATGTGATGCGCACAGCATACAAGTATAGACTAAATCACTCAAGTTGGAACAAAACATCTCATGTTTGTTTGTTTGAAAATGGTTTAAAAGTGCTACTTGCAAGTAGGCTAAGTCGCAGATTTTGCCACCCTCAAGTGGGCTTAAAACAACATGATTTGCCACTCTCAAGTGGGCTTAAAACTCACATTTGATGAATTGTCCCAATTCAAGCAATGAAGTCTTCATCTACAGGCATTCATGTTGTTAAACACTTAAGCAGTTAGCCTCATGGCAAGCATGCTGATCATGGCAATCACTTACACACATGCAAGGATGCTAAAGCGAAAACACTCACAGTGTACTTCGAGCCAAAAAAGAAGCTAGTTAGTAATCAATGCATGATCCTAGCCATGTCAAGAATGCCTAATGCAACACATGCAAAATGCAGCTAAGCTAGGCTCGGCTATTCTAAGATGTCATGTGAATGGGACATTTGATACATGTATTCAAATTGATATTGAAATACAATGCAATTAGTATGATGCACCGAGCTTGGTGCGTGCAAGACGACTGAATGAATGAAAACATGCTAGCATAGGGATGCTAATTGAAATATGCCCTAAAACTAACCATCGAAAGCGGTTAAGTAAAAAGAAGAAATAAATGGGGGTTGGAAGACATGCATCACACACACGCACACTTATTACAACAGTTGTGCCCTCTCGACAGAGGGTCCGAATCATAAGCTAACTAGCTCATCTAAGCTAATTAAACTAATTATTACAAAATGAAACTAATTAACTAATCCTAGTTAACTAATTAGGTATTACAACATAAATTGAATAGTTAAGCGCATTAACTAATTAAGTACAAAACCAAAGCATTAGCTAGCTAAGTAAAGAAGCTAAGTAATGCAGTAAAGAGATGCCCTTAGGGCGAGAAGTGCATGCATGCTCGATCGCCTCGTTCGGAAATCCATCGCGATGCCCGAACTTGCCTCTGTTTACAATTGTTCTCAGGACACTACACAAAGTTCCAGATAGCTTCTACTCCATAATGGGAACCTCCAGGAGCATGGCCGACCACTTATTGGTGTTGCCAACCACCTGCCGACCACTTAACTTTGTTGCAGACCAGAAAAAGTGGTCGGCCAGCCACTTTTACTGGTCTGCCGACCAGTTTTTGCTGCACTTCTCCAGTTTGCTGCAACAGAGAACAAGAAGGGGCATGGCAATGTATTTGCAAGATATGTGTGCACAACCACTCTCCCTATCATTTCATGATCTCAAGGGAGTGTAGTTCTTGACTCTCGGGCCACCAACCGAGCATCGCAATGCACGATGGCCGAGAAGCCAAGGTTGCACATTTCAATGTAAATGAATGCACAAATAACACATAAAGCCTTAACCTCTATCATGCATGATCAAGAGGGTCGGCGACCGAGAATCGAGGCACGTTTTATCACTCTATGTATGAAATGTCCCTCATTTCTTGTGTTTGGACTAACACCCTATCCAAACACAGTGCAATGCATGCACATGGAAATACAATGCAATGCAACTTGAGCCTGGCAAGTATAATGTAAACAACATGAGCATGCAACCACATGCAAACAACATGCAAACAAACATGCTCAATGGACTTAAACCGAATATGGACAGACCTCAATCATGCCCAAAACAGTGGTCAAAATGCTGAGATGATGACATAAAATGCAAGAAAATGCATGCACATGCATTAGCCCATTAACTAAGCATAAAAGCACAACTCTCAAACATGAGCAAGGAGTGACAAATATGAAAGTGTGACAACACTACAAGCTCTGAAAACATGTATGAAATGATGCCAAACCATTCAAACAACCCAAGTATGTCATGCTAGGAGGCCTAAGGCACAAGGCCACCAAAGGAGACTAGACAAGGGGCATATAACACATGGCATAAATGAAGGAACCAACCACAAACAGAGCTCAATTAGGTCAAAACAAAGACCAAAACATGTGACGAGAGGAGCTCAAAGGTCTAGGCAAGCATGCATACAAGCTAGGCAGCAAAAAAGGCAACAATGGCATGACCCTTAGAGGCACTCAAAGGGTGAAAGAAATGGGAACATGGCAATGCTATAGGCTCTGAAATAACATGTAAAATGATGCCAAATCATGCACATGTTACAAATGAAGCATGCTATGAGACTCAAAGCTTGAAACTAGCATAGGCACTTGCACTATAGCTATGCAATACATGAAGCATATGGCCAAGGCAACCCAAAAAAGTCCTAGAGCGTGCCAAAACAATGACAAAACATGCACGGACTAGAGCTAAAACAAGATAGTATAAAGGGCATGAAGCATGGAGTATGCAAGGCCAATAAGGAAGGTTATACTACACCTACCAAAACTAAGCATGAGATGACTTTACCAATAAAAATCATAGTCATGGCATGTCAAATTAACACCAAAATGGGCTAATACCAAGTCAACACATGCTAAAATAACAAGCTCACTCATTAGGCATGCAAGACTAGTAAAGAGGACTTACACTACAAGTGTAAGAAGCAAATGAGGGATGCCCTAACCAACCAAAAACAGAGTTGTATCATGGAAAAATAACCCCCAAAACACACTGAAATGATAGCTCGCAAGCTTAGGCATGAAGGCAAACACAATGGCTCATGTTTAAGGCATAAAGTACAAACTCTCCAATGAATTGAAAGAGAGACAGATGCGAGTGTATGACCACACTTCATGCACTGAAATCTCATATCATATGATGCCAAATCATGAAAATAGCTCAAGCAATGCATGCTAGTGGCTTGGAAACTCAAAGCTAGTGAGCTAGATTGAACTATGGCTATACAAAGCAAGGCATGCATGACCAAAACAACATAAATCAGAGCTTAATCATGGTAAAACATAAACAAAAGCTTCTTAGAGTTGAGCCAAAAGCATGATAGAATTATGATCAAAAGCATGATGCATGTTAGGCTATTGAATGGAATTGCACTACAAGTGCAAGGAGCATGCAAGGGGCTATCAAACCAACCCAAAATAGAGTTATGGCATGCTAAAACAACACCAAAAACAAGCTTAGATGGAGCCAAAACATGCTAGAAAGACATGCTATTTCATAAGGCATACAAAGCTAGTTTGCAAGGATTACACTACAAGTGTATAAAGCATGCAAGGGGTGACCAAGGGGTGACCAAACCAAGACAAAATGAGGTATGCCATACTGAAATAAGCCAAAAATAGGCTGAGAACAAGCCAACACAAGCTTAACAAACATGCTCAAACATGAGGCATACAAGGCAAGTAACCAAGATACAAGGAGAGGGGATGACCCTCTCCTATTTAAGACCTCAAAACACAAGTTCTACCACTGAAAATCCACTGGATTTCAGTGGTTAAAAGGCCAAGAGAAAGTGATCTCGAGGGACTAAAGTGATGGTGCAAAACAAAGCCAAACAAGGCATGCAAGGGAGTAGATCACCCCCAACACCAAAGAAGCCTTAAACAAACATGTTAAGCACTAAAAAATAGAACTTTTTGCAGTAGAAAGTAGGCCTAGAACAACATGCAAATAGGGCCAAAAGCTTAATAAAAAACAAGGTTTAAGAGGTTAGAAGCTCACCCTTGTAGAACAACTTCAAAGCTGCAACTCCAGCAACTTTTCTGAGCTCAAACCAAACCAAAAACACCAAAACCAGCTTCTAAGTGCCTCGGCAACAAAAGGGTGGTGTTTCACTATGTGTTTGTGTGCAAAAGTGTGAAAGAAAGGCACTTTCAAGCACAAATGTGAAGAAGAAGAGCAATATAGAGATAGATGATATATGTATAGCTCAAGCAACTTTTTTCTGAACCTGGAAAAGGGAGAGAGAGCCTCCCTCTTATAGAACTCCAAGCTTCAAGCTTTTTGGAGAAGTTAGAAGCTTGGCTAAATCCCTCCATACACGTGTATGGAGGATACAATCTGTGCTCTCCAGCTGGCACAACTGGCATCCACAAACTCTGCAGAAAATGCAGGAAAGCTGCCGACCACCTGAAGTGGTCGGCCAACTACATGCACTGGTCGGCCGACCAGTGAAAGTGGTCGACCAAGGGGAGGAGTGGTCAGCACACAAAAAGCAAGGTGGTGGCAAGGTGGCCGACCACTTTTGGTGGTCCAAAGACCACCATGGCCAGTTAGCCGACCAGAAAACTGGCTGGCGGGGGAGAAAAATGGTTTTCAAGGAGAGAAACTGGTCTACCACCCCTATTCCACCCTCTAAGCAAGGAAAACAAGGTTTGTGCCAAAAACAAACCAAAAAGGATAAAAGACGAAAGTCCGCGGGGCAAGGCGCGGAGCCGAAAGCCTCTAAAACTAGTCTACCGGCACCAAAAGTGGTCTACGACCACAAAAAGTGGTCTCCCAGACCTCAGTGTCCCTCTAGGAAAAGGCAACAAGGCATGGTTCGAAACCAAGCCAAGAGGAGAACGTTAAGCGATCCCGAGACAAGGCGTGCGACCGAAGACTCTAGAAACCGAAAACTAGTCTCCAAGAGAGAAAAGTGGTCTACGACCACAACAAGTGGTCTACGGACCCCAAAAAGTGGTCTCCAAGACCTCAGTGTCCCTCTAGGCAAGGGAAAACAAGGTTTGGTTCGAAACCAAACCAAAAGGCAAGCAAGACAAGGTGCTCGACCAAAGGCTCCGGAAACCGGAAACTGGCCTACCAGAGGAAAAAGTGATCTACGACCACAAAAAGTGGTCTACGGACCTCTCTCTCCCTCCAGGCAAGGTCAACAAGGCTTGGTCCACAAACTGAGCCAAAACACAGAGAGTTCAGAGGCCCGAAGGCAAGGCACTCAGCCGAAAACTCCAGAAACTTGAAACGAGCACAAACATACACAATCATCGAGCGCTCAAACGATGACGTCTGAGTCTTAAGGTTGGTCAAAAATGGGGTGTCTACAATATGTTATGTTAATAAACCAAACCTCGTAGTTGCATTTTGTATGTGTTGCATTAGTCACTTGCATATTAGAGCATGCATTTTTCTAATTGTTATCTTCTATTTCAGCTTGCCTCGGTTGAGTACTAGGTGAGCATTTCTTGCTTCAGTATATTGTATGTAAGTTGGTGTTTCTATATCAAACATATTTACCATGAGGCTAATTGCTTATTTGATATACCTCTTTGAATGCCAGTGGATGAAGGCTATTTTGCTTAAATTGGGATGACTTTGATTAATGGACATCTGAGTTTACTTTTTCAAGAAGCACATATCCAAAACTCTTTGCAAACAAACATGAATTAAAAGCATTCCAAAGTCGGTGACTTAGTCTATACTTGTGTGCCTCACATAGTAAGTTAGCATTAATAATCGAAACAAGAGAATATAATGTATATAAAAATCACATTATGATTAGTACATGCCGATCTTTGATTGGGTGAGTGGGGTGCTCAATTCATGATCTTTCCCTCTCATACCTAAGTTCTCGAGCTGAGACACTTTGGTTATAACGGACAAATGGCCTTTGGCATGAGTCACGGGTTTCCTAAATTTCCCAAAAAAATTTACGTGGCGACTGTAAAACTAGCAATATAGTCCATTTTTAGCATTTCTGATGATAAATGGATTTTCTAAAGATTTGCCAAATTTAGACTCTCATTTGAGTTTCTTTGTTTCACATTGCACTTGTGAAAAGATTCAGAACCACGGGAGTTCAAACTATAGGGATATTGTATCCGATGAGACTAAACCCCTCCGAGGAGCACGAGAATCTAGCTACAATTTTTGGTGGCTCTGCTGGGGATTAAGAGAACTTGACTTGGACTTCATGATGTGAAATTTAATTTACAGATATATGTTCTTTGCATTGCATTTGCATTGGTGCTTTAAGTCACTGTGTTTTCCATCTGCTATTCCTGGACGGCTTGCTAAAGGCTGGCCGGTTGTGAGCTCTGCCATGTTGGAAACACAACCCTTGGATCTAGATTACCGTCATACCTCTTGATCCTCCTTTCACTTCTCAATGTTGGGTGTGAGAAGTATATTAGGTAATCTTGCCGAGGTATCCCTTTTTGACCAATCGGCCTAGCTACATATAGTAATGCCATAGTGACTGTTCCAATATAGAACAAGATGCTCACCAGTATGTAGTATTTTGTGAATACTTGGTTAAAGTAGTGAAACCCTAGTTCATGCCAAAGCCAAGACAGGGTAACCCTATCCCCTCATTGGGGTGTTTTGGCTCTCTTTACCTAGTATGTGCTTTATAGTGAAACTGTACAAGAGTGCTTCACATCAATGGTATAGTTGGTATCTATTTTGGGGGAGAATTTAGTGGGGAGTACAGTCCTACAGCTTTGATCATGTATTCTGATCAAATCTTAGTTGAGATGCTATTCGATTTATGATTTTGTTGGTTTTTCCTTATTTCTTTTGCTAGATAGTCTAAAACCATAGCTTCAGAAAGTTTTGATATCCCCCAAGTACTCTGGACCCGTGTTAGAAGACTTTGTAAGGTCGGAGAGCTTGTTTGGGGACAGCCAATGTTTACCTCACTGTTACTAGTTGTAAGGCGAAGAAGTGTCAGACAAAGTTCACCAGTTCAGTTCTTTTAGCAATCACCCCTCAGCTTGCCTATACTCGGTTCACCTCAAGCACAGTCACCTACTCCTAGAATGGCTCAGTATCCACCATCTGATTTGGAGGAACTACTACTCCATTTGCAGCAGTCAGTCGACTCACTCCAACATGACATGACACGTCAAGCTGAGGTCACATACAGGTTGCAACAACAACAACAGCAGCCAGTTATGGCTTTTGCTTCGCACACACCTAATGTGACTATCCCCATACCTGGTACTGCTGCCAATGCTGCTACAACTCAGGATCCACAAATCGAAGGTGTTCCAGTTTTTCTTGTCCAGGCAGATCCCATTCCAGCAAAGACATCTAGAGCCCCAGTTTACCAAACTAAGGCACCTTTTGAATTCGAGGTTGACCCAACCATGCTCAAAGTAAACAAACTAGAAAAAGTATTCAAGAAGGCACAAGGGGTTAACTCCATTCCAGATATAGAGGATGGTTACACCGAATTTGTAGTTACTTTGCCGGAGCGGTTCAAGATGCCGCATATTGACCACTTTGATGGTGTTGGGGACCCAAGGTGCTCGACCAAAGGCTCCGGAAACCGGAAATTGGCCACAAGAGGGAGCTATCGGCCAGCCATCGGCCACAAGAAAACTCCATCGGCCAAAAAAGTGGTCGGCCGGCTAACAATTTGGCCGATTGGCCAAAAGTGGCAGATTCGGGGCAGTTTTGTCCATTTGCCCCAGGTCTTTAAGTATAGGGTTCCAAACATATTCTTTCACTTCTCCCTTGCCGAAATCCTTCCTCTCTCTCTAGATCGTTTTCCTCCCTTCGATCCAAGCTTTACATACGTTTTCAAACCACCCAAAACTTTCGATTCGCAAAACCCGTGTTGTTTCAAACACTTTGAACCGATTGAAAAGTGTTTTTGGTGCCACATTCTTGATTTCGATCACTTGGGGTTTGTTTCCTTCGAGTTACCCTTGATCTTCATGCCTTCTTCCGCACTTCGACCTTTTCTTCCATTTTTCACCCCTCGGAGTTGACTTTCGGTTGACTTTTGGCATTCTTGCCCATTTTCCATACCTTCGACCATTTTCTCATTCTTCTCGAGATGGCGGACAATGTTCCACATGGTGGGGCTCCTGCAGGGATAGAGATGGATCCCGAGTTTGAGCCTTTGCCGCTCGACATTCGGCCTTTCGACCCAGCTTCTTATCAACCACGTACACGTATTGCCTCCCGACAGTATTCGCCAATTCAGAAGCTTTGCGCAAGGTGCTCCGGAGGACCTCCTGCTACGTGAGCCGGAGTCACACTTATCCTATGGCGCCATTGAGGTATACTCTTCCTCTTTACTTTCTGTAATGTAGGTCATATGCCACGGATAGCCAATATCACTCTTCATCTGATTAACCCAAACACACTTGTATATCACATGCCTAGTTCATTCTGAGCACAATCATACATGATACTAACATATGTACACACTGCACTTCTATCTATTCTGAACACATGCATACACTGTATTCCTGACACTGCTTCGCACCTGTTTATCTTGAACACAGGGAGATTCCCATGCCTTCCGGGGTTATGGGAACACCATTGCACAAGATTGGTACATGGAGCTACCTGATGATGTTTGCCACATCATCGATGCGGCTGGTTTTGGTGTATTCTGCATGGGACTCTCGCGCCTCACTGCGAGTCGACCTCTTCTAGGCGCCTTAGTGGAAAGGTGGTGGGACACCACCGATTCCTTCCACCTTTCTATAGCAGGGGAGATGACGATGACTCCCTTCGACTTCTCCATGCTCACCGACATCGGTGTAGGGGGTGATCCGATCCCTTTCGACACTGATATGGGCGAGTGGGATGCCACTCAGATTTACTTGCTGGGGACTCGCCCACCCCTTTCCCGACCAGGGATGGTGCAGTATTCATGGTTCGCGGACTACTTCAGAGGGGGGACGCTGACGACCCGCGAGGAGACCGAGTACTACGCCTGGGGGTTCCTCATGTTCTTGTTGGGCACTACTCTCTTCGCTGACGGGGCGAACACCGTTGGCCTCTACCTCTTGAGCACACTGGTAGATGTGACTTGCATCTGGCACTATGACTGGGGTGGCGCAGGCCTGGCCGCACTGTACTGATATATGAGTTCCTTATCTCGCCGGAGTGGGCACCTGCTAGGAGGCTACTGGCGAGCCTGGGAGGTACATCTTTCCCTTCTACTTTACAGTCCTGTTTACATTATCTGTACACCACACACACTGCATAACACGCAATCTGCTTTACACCAGTTGCACACTACCCAAGACACTGCACATCACTCTCTTATTTCTACTTTATCTGTATACTGCTTTATTGATAAACATACTTATTATTACCCCTTTCACATTCTATAGTTGTGGGTATATGCCTACTTCCTGAGGCTTGCCCTAGAGTCGGAGGTAGAGATGCCCCCCATGGTTCCATATTCACATAGGTACGATGTGAGATGCGAGTGGAGGTCGTGAGAGTCTTTCTCACTCTTCCGCAAATATTTTGACACTGTAGCCACAGCAGAGGTATTTCAAACCTTACAGTTTATCTGAGTTTTTCTTTATATTGCACTTTCAATAGCAAATAACAACCTGTAGATTCATCATTTGTAGATCACCTGGCAGCCCTGGGTAGTGCTGCCTGACGTAGTTAGAGACTAGTATATGGGCGCTCGGGAGACTGCCCGATTCTGGGTTTTGCTTGAGGGTCCGGTCTGTCGAGCGTGGTACCTGGGTGAGCGCTTCCTGTGACAGAGCCTTGGTTTACCCGAGCCGGTGGTTCCGATGCCGCCTCCTTCACACATGAGGCATACAGCGACGTACACCCCTCAAGAGATGACCGATTTCATGATCGGTTGGGATGCCTACTACTTCAGGCTCGACGGCGACTACACCGTTTTCATCTAGACACATCTCATGCTGCCTCTGGCCAGTGTTCGCCGAGGTAAGAGAGAGAGACCTGCAACCCCAGCAGGAGGAGTGGGAGGATCCAGGGCGACCCCGGCCCATGGCAGGAGGGGTTCCCGGAGGGGACAGAGGACGGAGTGGCCAGACCTGCCCACTACTATGACATGCCGAGAATGGGCTGGAGAAACCTATCAGATTCCTATCGCTCCTCCCCCAGCTGATCATGAGCTCGTTGGAGTTCGAGGCTCGACCCCGGTAAATGCTATACTTTACATTCTGTGCATTCATTTCATTTCAGTTGATCTCCCGTAGATTATTAATTACCTCAACACTTTTGCAGGCTTCTATAGAGTACACTGGGCAGGCTCTGGAGCTGTTGGCTTCGGTGATGGGGATGCTGCAGAGGAGCATGGACCTCCTCAGTATTTATGGTATTCCGGTAAGTTCTTTCAACTTTCGTCCCAAAACCCACTATAATCTGCTCCATACTGATCTGATGCATCACATTGCCAATACTGCATTTAATACACCACATTCACATACCACTCACGACACCGATACATTGCATCTGATATACTGGCCACGGCCCTCACACACTGCAGTCATTCACCGCTCACGGCGTTCATATACTGCTCACAGCATTCATACAATGTACACATATACTGCATTTGATACTATACTCAGCTTCACATAACATAACTGACGCATTTGCCAAATTGTTCTTTTCAAGCCCCATTCCAGATACCAACTACTGCGAGCGCCTCAGTGGGACCTTCAGTGCCTCCCCGAGCAGCAGGGGGAGTGGGACGAGGGACTCCAACGCACAGCCGTAGCAGAGCCAGGCGTGCTCACACCGGGGGTAGTTCGCGGGCGCCTGCCCCAGAGGAGGCAGTGAGTCCACAGTCAGAGTCTTCTCAGGATGAAGATGAGGCCAGAGATGGCTCGGGTTCAGACTCAGGCAACGGAGCTGACGACAGTAGTTCTGGGCCTTCGTCGAGGAAGAGGACGAGGAGGGCTTCCCGCTCTTGAGGCGACTGGCACCGATTCAGATGTTTTGTTTTTGCTTTTTTTCTCTTTTTGCTTGTAGTTTTTGCACATTGTACTGCCTCAGGCAATTTTATGTTCTTTGAAACTTTGTACTTTTTGCAAAAGAAAACATGATGGAATGAAAACAGCTTTTGATTGAAAAGTGTTATATTTTACATTCTAAGCATCGCATTGCATTACACAGCATGTAAATGAGATTGAACTTTGTTTGAAAACTACACACTCGAATTGCATTGCCTTAATCAGGTAGTGAACCAACTGACAACTGAAAGAACAAAACAACTCGATAAACAAAACGAGGACTTGACATGCTAACCAAATGTAAATACAACTCGATAAGCAAGACAAGAACTTAACAATCAACACGAAATACAACTCGATAAACAAAAATGCAACAACTCGATAAACAAATCGAAGTAACACAGGCACGACTTCACAAAATCGTTACAAAAAAGGCATTTGAAGTGGAACAAGACAGAAGTTCTCAACACTTCCAAGACATGGACAGCTCAGAGAACAAAGGGGAGACCATCGGCCAAGGTGGGAGGCCATCGGCGACCATCAAGGGCTATCGGCCACCAATACTAGCAGATCGGCTAAAAAGATTGTCGGTTGGCCATTAATGCAGAAAGTGCCCAGATTGTTGACACCTGTCTTCCATTCAACACTTTATCTTCTACAAAAGCCCCAGTTTCATAGTTTCTCCATTTCAACTCAATTTTTGCACCAAATAGAAGCATTTCTTGTCCAAAATCTCACAAATTGGATTGCTAACTTGGATGGCTCGGAAAAGCTAAATTTCCGGGGCTTCGGAATAAATGCACTATTCACGCTGAGTCGCACCCCGCTGCGTTTTCCGTTCCTCTATGCCGCGTCAAGGTGTTGGAATCTGGTAACTCATGTTTTTAGCATTGGAGGACAAGAGATATGCCCACTTTCGAAGACTTTCGAGCTTTGATGGAATCTCAGCATGAGGAAGAAACCTTGCCCCAATTCTGTTTTGGCCACATCTAAGCTCTAAGACGGATGTGCGAACTCACATTGCATGATGCTCGGTCTTTGATTTGTGATGGAGAGCTGGACATCCCGAGCCTGATTCATTGGTTTTCTGATGCTAGTGACCGCGGCGATCATCACTGGCAGGGCTTTCGGTGACACGCCTCTGCTTGTGCATGTTGTCTCATTTCTTGCTTGCCCCAGGCTCTGGTGGGTCTAGCATCCGTTTAATTGAGGTTGCCCAAGGCTTAAAAGGGGAAAAGAGGTGCATTGCCATGACACTAGCTGAGACACTGATGGGTTTAGATGCCTTCCATCACTAGGAGACGACTAGATTAGCAGGGAGTCCACTACTGCTACAGGTAATGTTTCCCTCTCCTCACATGTGTATTCCACAATCACTTGGCCCTCAGGCTCGGTTTTTCTCTCAAAACCCTTTTCTCACTTTTCTCTCCACGTACACCTCTCTATTCTTTAATCTCTCATTTTTCATTCCTCCCTAGATATGGTTGATGGATAAGTTGAGAGTGGTGGACTCATGCCCAACATATTCAGCTAGTGGCTATTTCTTCCGGCGACGTCTAGTCGATGCCCCTGACGAGGGATGGTGGTGCGAATGGATGTGCAGTCTATCTACTGACAACATTGCTTGGCGCTGCCCCTAGCTCAATCTATGAGTTACAGCATGTCTCGCCAGCCCGGGATTCAGTTGATCAGTCTGACACACTGTGCCTTTTACTTCCCATTCTGATTCCCGCGCCAACTTGGCCATGATCAGACTTGCCCGAAAGAAGAGATAGAGTACCCTGCCGCATTTTCAATCCGAGGCGCACAGCTAGCTCGGTATGCCATAGCATGGACGACGAGAGAGCTTCTGGCCCCCACTCCCACCTTCAGTTTCACCCTCTCTGATGAGTGCATAGCTTGGCTTGAGGAAGAGGCGCAGGTTGGGCCTACTTTGGCATCAGAGGCTTCCCCAAGCTCTGGGAGGGGGCGTGGGAACACCTGACTATGCCCCGAGTTTATTTGCTTTAATCAGTACTCTCAAGTTTTCCTTATGAATGTAATAAAAAAACAACTTGAATTTGTATTCAAGAGTAGGAGAACTCTGTACTGAAATCAATGTAATTGAAGGTTGTGGGTACTAAAAATTTTCCGTTTGGTCCAAAAATGGTCTAAGTTGTAAAAAGATTAATTTGAGCAAAATCAACTTTTATTAAAATTTTCAAAACCACTTTCGATATGGATCACAACAGGACACGCCCGAGATCTATCACTGAGATGTACAACCCCGAATCCAACAATCGGAAAGTTGCCCCTAATCTGAATAGCACTGCACTGGAGATCACAACCGAGCTCTTGAATGCAGAATAGACAAAGATGACTTACATGATCACACGGACAAAGTTGATTTGGAAGTGTTTGTGGCTGGACTTCAGAATGAAGTTTCCTACGTATCCTAAAGATGGGAATCATGCCGTAAGTAGTTTGGTTCAGGTTCATTCGTGTATTAACACTCTCCTTTTGCGCTCTAACTTTTGCCAAGACCGCCCTTTCTGGGTTTTCAACCTTGCGAGCTTAGTTTTATTATTTCAAATTTTCTGTGCTCTAACTTTTGCCTAGGTCGCCCTTTTGGGTTTTCGGCCTAGCGAGCCACTCAGGGATAGTATTTCTTTAACTTGTCCATATTGATCGGCTGGGAGAACTCAAGGCCATCTAAATCCATCAGAACGACAGCTCCACCCGACCAGATAGACTTGATGATGTAGGGACCAGTCCAATTGGGTCTGAACTTGCCCCTAGGATCATGGAAGGGAGCTCGGTTGTCTTTGAGCACTAGATCCCCCTCTTTCAAATTCCTGGACTTAACCTTCTTGTTGAAAGCCCTGGTAATTCTGCGTTGATAACCCTGGACGTGATACAATGCTTTCAGCCTTCTTTCATCAAAGAGCATAAGTTCTTCAAACCTGCTTTGTTGCCAATCTACCTCAGCTATCTGACACTCAGCCAATACCCATAATGATGGAACCTCAACTTCAATAGGCAGAACAGCCTCCATCCCATAAACCAAGGAATACGGAGTTGCCCCAGTAAAAGTTCGTATTGAAGTCCGGTTGCCCCAAAGAGCAAATGGCAGCTTATCTGGCCAGTCCCTGTAGGTTTCCACCATTTTCTGCAGAATGTGCTTGATGTTCTTGTTGGTGGCTTCAACTGCTCTGTTGGTTTGCGGCTGATATGTAGATGACTTATGAAAAGCCACGTTGTATTTCTCCAACAAGTCGATCACCTCCTTCTTGAAGTGGAACCATTATCCGAAATAATCTCATTTGGGGCCCCATAGAGACAGATGATGTTGTTTCTGATGAACTTAGCAACATGCGAAGCCTTCAACACCGCGTAAGATTGGGCCTCAACCCACTTCGTGAAGTAGTCTATCGCTACGAAAATATACTCATGCCTGTTGGACCCCTTCGGAGTGACAGCCTCAATTACATTAATCCCCCAGACTGAAAACGGCCATGGCGAAGTCATGTTGTACAGCTTCGACGATAGAATGTTCATGCAGTTTGCATGGATCTGACATTTGTGGCATCGCCGAACAAAACCAATACAATCCTCCTCCATGGTTGACCAGTAATAACCTTGTCTAAGGATCTTCCGGGCTAGCATCACCCCACTCATGTGCGCTCCGCACTCTCCTTCATGGATGGCCTCCATCAGGCGCTTGGACTCTTCAGCATCAACACACAGTTTGTGCATCCCGAGATGACCCCTCTTGTACAGTTTACCCTCGCAGACGATGAACTGAGCGGCCATTCTTCAAATTGCCCTCTTATTTTTGGCATTTGCCCCTGGTGGATAAGCTTCCTTTTCCAAGAAGTTCCAGATGTCGTAATACCAGGGGTTTTGATCTTGTACCTCATCTATGGCAGAAATCAGCTTGTAGGCTGGCACGAATTTCTGTTCAATGATGATCGGACGCATCTGGACTCTGAAAGGGATGTCTATCATAGAAGATAGAGTTGCTAATGAATCAGTGAACCTGTTGTTCTCTCTTAATAGACGTACGAAGTTCAGTTTTTCAAAGTCCAAGGTCTGGTGATAGATTCTCATCTTTTCTTCTTTGACTTTCCAATCTCCTTTAGCTTAAGATACAACAAGGTTCGAGTCCCTGATAACATCCAACCGTTTTGCCCCTAGTTCCAGGGCGGCTTCTAGCCCAGTAATACATGCCTCATATTTTGCCTCATTGTTCGACACTTTGAATCGAAGTTTGAATGCTAAGGTATGTGGGAATTGTCAGGTGCTATCAGCAACACGCCTATCCCATACCCGTATTGGTTTGACACTCCATCAAAGTACATCGTCCAAGTCTCTTCTTCGACATGCAGAATGGCCTAGAGATACTCAACTGCTTCATCCCCTTCAACTGGGTGATCGGTTAGGAACTCCGCTACCGCTCTCCCTTTCACTGACTTGCGCGTCATATACTTCAGATCAAATTCGGAAAGTAGAAGCAACCAACAGGCTAGCCTACTCGTAAGTGCCGGTTTCTCGAAGAGATATTTGATGGGATCTAATCTCAAAACCAGTATTACAGAGTGAGCTAACAGGTAGTGCCTCAGCTTCCTGGTAGCCCATACCAAGGCCAGACAAGCCTTCTCCAGCGGAGTGTAGCGGGTCTCGTAATCCAGCATTTTCTTGCTCAGGTAGTAGATAGCCTTCTCCACTTTGTCCTCAGACTCCTGTGCAAGCATGCATCCCATTGTCGTTTCAGTTACTGACAGGTACAGAATCAACGGTTTCACCAGCTCAGGTGGTGACAAAACAGGTAGGTTTTGTAAATATTGCCTGATCTGCTCGAACGCAACTTGGCATCGTCGTCCCATTAGAATTTCTTTCCTTTCTTCAGGAGACCAAACGGTGGTTCACAAGTCAAGGTTAATTTTGCAATAAACCGTCTTATGAATTGCACTTTACCCAAAGAGCCTCGCACCTCCTTTTCAGTCCGCGGTGGTGGCATTTCTAAGATGGCCTTGATTTTAGAAGGATCGACCTCGATACCCCTTTGTGTGATCAAGAACCCCAGTATTTTCCCTACTGTAACACCGAAAGTACATTTCTGAGGATTCAGCCGCAACCGATACTCTCTGATCCGTTGGAAGAATTTCTGTAAGGCGGTGTAGTGGCCCTCTCTTTCCTTGGACTTGACAATCACATTGTCCACGTACACCTCAACCTCTTTATGGATCATGTCGTGCAAGATCGTAGTCGCAGCCCGTTGATACGTAGCCCTAGCATTCTTTAGCCCAAACGGCATCACCCTATAACAATAGGTTCCCCACGGGGTGGTGAAAGCAGTCTTCTTCCTGTCTTCGGGTGCCATAAAAATCTGATTGTAGTCTGAAAACCCATCCATGAACGAGAGCAGCGCATGCCCAGCAGTGAAGTCCACTAATTCGTCGATATGCGGCAGAGGAAAGTCGTTCTTTGGACTGGCTTTGTTCAAATCCCTGAAGTCCACACATACCTGAATTCTGCCATCCTTCTTCAGTACCCGAACTATATTGGCCAACCAAGTAGGGTATTCTGATACCAGCAGGAACCCTGCGTCAATCTGCTTGGTGACATCTTGTTTGATCTTCAGAGCCCAGTCCGAGCGGATCCTTCGGAGCTTCTGCTTAACAGGTCGGGCATCTAGGTCAAGAGGGATCCGGTGCTGTACAATCTCAGGATCGATTACGGGCATGTCTTCGTAGGACCACGCGAAAACATCTTTGAAATCTTTTAATAAAACAACTAAGTACTTGTGCTCCTCTGAAGACAACGTGGACCCGATCTGGACCAGCCACGGGTCCTTCTCAGTACCAACATTAATTATGGTGATTTCATCAACCAAGGGTTTTACAAACCTCTCCTGCTCTTGATCGAGCAAATGTTATGAAACCGGAGGAATTTCTTCCTCGTCGTTTTCATCAAAAATTTGAAAGTCCTGATTAATGCAATAAATTAAAGGCACAGAGAAATACTCAGAAGCCACAGCCGTACCATTCTCATTAATAACATCCAGTCCGCCTGATTCCTCTATTACAACAAACTTAAAGGAAAAAGAAAAAGATGACCTGGACAGGACAGTGGCATCCAGGTTATCACCCCCAAGAATACCGGACTTCGACGAGCTGGAACCTGATTCTGACTCCACAAACTTAGTGGAATCAGATTCCGGCTCACTACCTGACCCGATGTTGCTTGATAAAAAGGCCTCCTCGTATTGCTAGATGATGAAGGGTGCGATGGATGCATTGGGAATGCCTGAAGATGGGCCCATAGCCACTTCATCCCCGATCATGGAAACTGAGAAATTATCCCCCAAGCACTCTGGTACGATCTGAGGATCTGAGAGTAGACAAGCCAGTGCTACCCCTATCTCAATTTCTGTGCTCTCAGAATCCTCCTCCTTGCACTGCTCAGCCTCAACTGGTGGGTTTGTCTGCTCTTTGGCAACTTCATCCCTGAACAATTGCAAGTCAAAGAAAATCTCAAATCCCGGCAAGCGTCACCTCTCTGTATTTAGCCATGGCTCCGGAAAGCCGTAGAATGGGAAGTCTTCCCCCTCCCGGACGAAGCGTCCGTTTAGGGTCCCTTGGATAGGTCGGTGCATTAACCCATAATGCTTCTCGACTTGCTTTGCCCTGGCTCTTCCGGCCATCTCTTTTCCTTTCCTCGCCTAATCCGCTTTGGTAGTCAGATAACCTAGGCCAAAGGTATATGGGTTGTGCGGTACTTCGGCCGATGTTGCGATGCCTTCCAGCCACTTCACCCTAATCTCATCCCGGGGATGTGCTGAAGCTTGTTCATAAGGTAGACTGACTGTGTGCTGACGTATAGTCCCTCATCAACAGCTAGAATATTCTGTACAACCCGGGCCTCAGCTAGGGTAAACCTTGACAGAAATACATCCTCCGCACCATGCTCAATCTCCAGAACTGGTGCAGAAACCTCTGGCGGCGGATGTATCGAAGAATTCCCAAAAACGATTGCCACCCCTTTCCCGTGGGGGTACTTCAGCATTTGGTGTAAGGTGGAAGAGACGGCTTTCACCTGGTGCAGCCACGGCCGTCCAGGAGTAGATTAAAGGTGTCGGGAACATCCAAGACATGAAAATCAATATCCTGTTGCCCCGGACCAACCTGAGTCCGAATCTGTACAGTCCCCATCACCTCTCGGCTGGTATTATCATAGGCCCGTATCACCTGGGCAGTAGGCACAAAATCCGCAGGCTTCAACCCGATAGCATATGCCGTTCTCGATGGACATACATTGATAGCAGATCCTGTGTCAACAAGAACCACCGGTATCCATTTCTCTCTACACTCGACAGAGATATAGAGCGGTTTGTTATGATCCGAGCCCTTAGGCGGCAGTTCCTTGTCATTGAAGGTCAAGGTCGGGGAAGCTCCTCCTGGGAAAACCAACCCTACAAACTGCTCAGGAGTTGTATCGATTGAAAGTTTAGCCCTATCCATTGCAGAAAGGACAGCTTGTCTGTGAACTCTTGAGGCCATAAGTAGTCCCCAGATGGAGATGTCTGCTTGAATTTTCTTAAGTTGCTTCAGTATAGCCTCCTCCTCCAGCAATTTTTCTTTCTGCCTCTCTGCTTCTTTGTCCTTCCTGGACGCCTCTGGCTAGTCCGAGTGTGGGGGCTTGAAATACCGCCCACTTCTGGTCATATGGTCAACCTCCTCAACATACCAGGTGTCATCTAGTTGGTTCTACCCCCAATCTTCGTCAGTGTGGGCAAGACGTAAGTTGTCTTCCCACCACATCCCGTCGGCAACCGACAGACAGCTGTCCGGTTCCGTTGCGACTGTTTCTGTGCCCACAACACGTTCCGTCCCCGCAGGGGCTTTGGCCTTCCTAGCCCTCTCAAGACCCTCGATCTTCTCCTGCTCAAACCGCTTCAATGCAGCCTCATGTTCAGCGTCTACTGTATTCAAACTTCCTGGATCTTGAGCAAAATTCTTTACACCGGTGCTCTCCGGCGATCCCTCCCGATTCTCGGCCATTCTGGCCAGTGTTGATATCCCAGCTTCTGATTGCCCCCATTCTGACTGAGGTGTCTCAACAACATCTGGCTCGTCACTGAGCCACCCAGTATTTTCTGCTGACCCATCCAGATCAAACCAGTTGACAGTCACGTCCCACGGATCCTGTTCATTGAAGAATTATAGATTCGCGATATCCTCCTGCAACTCTGCTAGGTCATCTAACCCCTGACTAGGTTCGTTCTCCCGAACCACACTGATCTGTGCCCCAACTGGCAACTCTACCCTCGGCTTAGCCTGGTCTGTTGATGTGATGTAACCACTCAGGTTGTACGCAAAGCTCGCAGACCCCTCGGGCTCTGAATCAACATTTCCATCTGCCTTCAAAGTCATCCCAGTTCTGTCTTCGACAGTCACCACCACCGGTTCAGGTTGGGTTTGGGAGATGCTCAACAAGCACAAGTCCGTGCTGTCTGGGATGAACACCTTAGGCTTGGGTAGGTGGGAGGGCGTGATGTATATGCTTGGGTCATCTAGAATGGCCGCAGTTTGGATCATGTTGATGTGTTTAGATGGAGCTTGGTTATGTAGTGGGAGTGGGTTGGTGGTGACATTTGGTTTTTGTGGTGGTGCAATTAACTTATTGTCAATGAGATCCTAGATCTCATGATGCAACCTGAAGCACTGGTCGGTGTCGTGACCGTGCTATTGATGGAAGGCATAGTATTTAGTCGAGTTATGCTTTGGAGGGAGAGGATCGATAGAGGCCATTGTTCTAACGGTTTTAGGTGTCCTTTCTTGAGTAGGACTCCGAGGGCTTTGGACAAAGGTATATACAACGGGGTGAAAACCCTCTTGCCTTGGAGTGGATAATTCGGAGTTTGGGGGTTTGAAGTGGAACTACTAGCAAAGGGATTGGCTATTTTTGGAGTTGTGGTAGTGACCATGCCCACATCGAAAGTTCTAGCAGCTGCAACACAACTCGTGCCTGCATTTGAACTGCGGGTAAATGCTCTCTTGGGCTGCTCTCTCTTGTGGTCAATCAGACCCTGCTTCATGGCGTCCACCCCAATCTCGTGTAAATCTGCAGAGGTGGGAAGGGGTAAGACGATCATTTTTTGCATCAGCTTGGGTTGGAGGTTACGCACAACCATCCGTATCTGATCCTTGTCGACCGGCCTGATGGTCATCATAGAAGCTTTGGCCCTCCAATGGGTTACAAAGTCGGAGAAGCCCTCCTTCGGCTCTTGTCTGGTTATCTCGAGATCATGAGTTGTGTTCTCGATTTGCGTGTTGTAGGAGTATTAAGCTATAAAGGCCTCAGCCATCTCTTTCCAGCTTCTCTTGATAGAGTCCTCCAGCTTTACATACCAAATAGCCGCAACACCCGACAGGGTCCGGCCGAAGAGGGAAAACGTTTGTAGTCTGGAGAGGCCCATTGGCCTTAGGATATCTGAGAACAACCGCAGGTGTACCATGGGATCCCCAGAACCGTCAAAACGGTCTATATGCGGCATCTTAAACCGGTCTGGCAAAGTCACCGCCGAATCAATGTATCCATCCTCTATGTCCGAAATGGAATTACCACCTTGAGCTTTTTTGAACAGCTTTTCTAACTTGCTCACTTTCAGCACTGTTGAATCCACCTCAAATTAAAACGGTGTATCCACTAGATTAGTCGGTGCTTTGGACAGCTGAGGTAGGATTGGGGGTGGAACTGGCCCCATTGGGACGTCCATATTTTCCTAGATGTTTGCAATCTCCCGAGTGTTAGAACTCTAGGTGGGGGCACGGGTGGATGCGAAGCAGATGCTCCGGCTTGCTGTGGTTGCTGCTGTTGCTGAAGTCTGGCAATCAGTTCTGTCTGTTGAGCCACAACCTCTGCCTGACGCGCAGCAACCTTTGCCTGGCGAGCAGCATCCCGCTGCATGGCTTGCATAGTCTCTTGGAGCTGACACATCATGTCCTCCATACTTGCCATAAGGTGCTGATCTAATTGAACAACAGATGTATCTCTCTCTGCAGTAGAAACAGAAACCTCAGCCTGACTACTCACTAGCGGGGTGGATAAAGACCACTGATCTGGTAACTGCTGTACTGATGAACTGTGCCTAATTGACCTCCGTCTAGTAACCAGGGGTAAGGAAAGGAACACTGGTTGTTCGTCTATTAGATCCTCGGATTGATGAAGTCTTTAACCTCTGATCCAAAGTGCTTGGGGAATATCTACCTGGTCGGAAGCAATGATGCTAAACTACCTTGCAAAAAGATAAATAAAGAATAATAAGGAAACAATAAGCAGAAAAACGGACAGCATTTCGGCTTAAATTAAGACAACACACAGTTGACATTTGTAAGCTGAACACACTGTTCTCAATACTGATCACTGTTCCCAAATCACTGCCTCAAATCTGATACCCTCAGGTAAAACTGATTCCCCAAATACTGATGCCCGCAGGCCTGATACCCAGACTTGCAAACTGATACATACAACCTGTAGAGACACACTTTGACAACACATATCAAGCAAGTAAGAGCCAAAACACCCCTATGGAGGGGTAGGGTTTCCCTGTCCTATCTTGTCAGGAGCTAGGATTTCATTACGCACGCAGCGATTTCAAACAACCTACAATCGGGTAAGCAACCTGTCCTAGTTTGGAATGGTCACTATGGATTCCGATATGCACTAGGTCGAATGCTCAAAAAGGGTGCCTCGGTAACAATCAAGGTTGGTGTTCCCATCGTGGCAGAGCCCGTAACCAGTCAGCCTTATGGCACGCTTTTCCAAGCAAGCCTCCGACAAACCGTTTAGGAATAGCAGACGGCAAACACGGTGTCCTAGGCGCACCAATGCAAATGCAATGCACAGAAACACATAAGTATAGACAAAACAACATATCATGAGTTCGAGTCAAGTTCTCTAAATCCCCAGTAGAGTCACCAGAAACTGTAGACCGCCTGGAACTCCGCTTCGCGCGCGAGGGCGGGAATTGTGGTTCATAGCTACTACAGTTCGGACTCCTGTCACGATTCTGAACCTAATTTCACAAAGTGCTATGTAAGACTGATAAATCACCAAAGAGTCCAAATCCAGCAAATCATTTTGGAAAATCGATTTTGATCAAGAAGTGCCAAACATGGACTGCTTTGCCAGATTTTAGAGTCGCCACCTAAATATTTTGTTTTAGGGAAATTTAGGAAACCCTGACTCGTGCCAAAGGCCACGTGTCCATCATCACCAAAGTTACCTTGGCTCGGGAACTTGGGTACGAGAGGGGAAGGTCCTAAAATGAGCACCCTCGCTCGCCCGATCAAAGGATCGGCCTCTACTAACATGATATGTTGTGTTTGAAAACACATGTGTTCTTTTTTCGGTTATTAATCTAGAATTACTATGTGATGTGCACAACATACAAGTATAGACTAAATCACTCAATTTGGAACAAAACATCTCGTGTTTGTTTTTTGAAAGTGGTTTGAAGTTGCTACCCTTAAGTAGGCTAAAATGCGGATTTGCCACCCTCAAGTGGGCTTAAAACATGATTTTGCCACTCCGCAGAGTGGGCTTAAAACGCACATTTCGATGAATTGTTCCAATTCAAGCAATGAATCCTTTATCCACAGGCATTCATGCAGTTAAAGCAGTTAAGCACATAGCCTCATGGCAAGCATGCTAAACATGGCAACACTTACACACATGCAAGGATACTAAAGCGTAAAAGCTTACCTAGTACTTTGCGCCAAAACAGAAGCTAGTTAGAAAGCATGCATGATCCTAGCTATGTCAACAATACCTAATGCAACACATGCAAAATGCAACTAAGTAGGCTCGACTATCTAGAATGGCATATGAATGCAACACTTGATAACATGCTTTGAAACACATATTCAAGAAAGTGTATTGAAATATAATGCAGTTTGAATGATGCGCCGAGCCCGGTGCATGCAAGACGAATGAATGATGCATGCATGCAAAGCATAAGTATTCTAATTGAAACATGCCCTAAACTAACCATCAAAAGCTGATAAGTAAAAGGGAGAAAGAAATGGGGTTGGAAGACATGCACACACACACACACTTATTACAACAGTTGCCCTCTCGACGGAGGGTCCGAAAAATAAGCTAAGCTACTCTAAGCTAAGCTAAATAACTAATCTAATAATCTAACTAGACTAATTATTACACAACCGAATTGAAAACTAGCTATGCTAAGCTAATTAAGAAATTACAATAATGAATTAAATTAACTAACACATTAACTAATTAATTATAAAATAACTAAGCTAATGAACTAGTTTAGCTAAGCAATTTAAACAAATGGCCTTGGGAAGCGAGGGGGATATGCATGCTCGGTTGGCTTTGCTCGGAAATCCACTACCGTGCCTCATGATGCCTCTGTTTGCACTCTTTTAGACTTCTGAAAATTGTGCCAACTTCCAAGATGCTTTTCATCCACCTTAGGAACATGCTGATGGGTAGTCGGCCAAGAGGGATGGCCATCGGCCGAAGTTAATGGTCATCGGCCACTTTTGATAGCCGATCGGCAAACTTGGTGGCCGGTCGGCAGCTTTGATGGCTGGTTGGCCACTGCTTCTTGCAATTTCTCCTTTTGCTGCAACAGAGCACAAACAGAGGCATGGTAGTGTATTTGCAAGGTATGTGTGCACAACCACCCTCCCTATCATTTCTCAAGCTCAAGGGAGTGCGGTACTCGACTCTCGGGCCACCAGCCGAGCATCGCAATGCACGATGGCCGAGAAGCCAAGTTTGCACAATTTCAATGTCAATGAATGCACAAATAACACATAAGGGCCTCCACCTTATCATGCATGATCAAAGGTGTTGGTGACCTAAGGAATGAGGCACGTTTCATCACTTTGAGTATGAAACGTCCATCGTTCCTCGTGTTTGGATTAACGTCTAATCCAAACGCAATGCAATGCATCAACGTCCTAGACATAATGCAATGCAACAACATGCAAACAACATGCTATCTACCAATACTAATGGCATGCACAAGATTCTATCATGTGAATAATGCATGCATGGCGTGTTTGAAGGCTAAAGCATCAAAGCAAGTAAAGAGCATCGTTCAAGAGGCATGCAACACAATGCTCAATGGACTTAAACCACATATGGATAGATCTAAGAGGGTCCAAAACAGTGGCCAACACACCAAAACTTAGGTACAAAAGGGTCAAGAACACATGCTCATGTGATGGCTCATCGACTAGGCATAAGGGCCAACTCTTAAAAGCACTGAGTGAAAAACATGGAAGTGTGACAACACTATATGCTCTAAAATATCATTCCAAATGATGCCAAAACATGCACATATGACAAATGAGGCATGCTAGGAGGCTCAAAGCTTAAGACTAGCAAAGGTACTTGCACCATAGCCATATCAAGCAAGCCCCAAAGGGCCAAGATAACTCAAAACAGTCCCAAGGCAGGTCAAAACAATGCCAAAACATGCATGGAATGAAGCCAAAACAAGCTAGCATGGTAAGCCTAAAATACCAAGCATGCAAGAGGCAATGAGCATGGTTACACTACAAGTGTAAGAAGCAAATGAAGGATGCTCTAACCAACCAAAAACAGAGTTGTATCATGGCAAAATAACACCAAAAACACACTGAAATGACATCCTAAAAGCTTAGGCAAGATGGCATACATATTGGCTCATGTTTAAGGCAAAAAGCATAACTTTCAAAAAGCATTGAAAGAGTGACACATGTGAGTGTATGACAATGAAACATGCTCAGAAATCATGGTAGAAAGGAGGCCAAATCATGCAAACAACTCAAGTAAGCCATGCTAGAGACTATGAAACTCAAAGCTAGTGAGCAAGATTGCATTATGGCTATACAAAGCAAGACATGCATGACCAAAATAACTTAAAACAAAGCTTAAGCATGGCAAGACATGAGTAAAAGCTTGCTGGAGTGGAGCCAAAATCATGCTAAAATGATGGTCTAAAGCATGATGCATGTTAAGGTTATAGAGAGGATTGCACTACAAGAGTATGAAGCATGCAAGAGGCAATCAAATTGACCCAAAACAGAGTCATATCATGGCAAAACAAGGCCTAAAACATGCTAAGATGGAGCCTCAAGGAGGTAGAAAAACATGCTAACTTGGTGAGCCATCAACACAAGCACACAAGACACAAAAGGAGGGGACCACCCCCACCTATTTTGGGTCCCAAAACACACTTTCCACCACTGAAATTCCTCTAGAATTCAGTGGTGAAGAGGCCAAACAAAGGTGATCCAAAGGCCTAAAAGAGATGACTCAAAACAAGGCCAAGTAAGGCACAAAAGGGGGTAGACCACCCCCAACACCAAAGAGGCCTTAAACAAACATTCTTAATACTTAAAAATGAAGCTTTTTATAGTTGAAAGCTAAGCCAAAAGAAGCATGAAAAGATGGCTAAATACTTAAGCAAAACAAAGCTTAAAAGAAGATATGGGACTTACCCTTGAAGAACAGCAAAACCAGTAGCTTTTCTAAGCCAAAACCAACCTTAGGATGCTAAAACAAGTCCTATGGGATCTCAGCTCCAAGGTCAAGAGGTTTGGCTAAGGGTTGTAGGCAAAATGTGTGAAGAACACTCACTTTCAAGCAATATATATATATATACAGAGAGAGAGAGAGAGAGAGAGAGAGAGAGAGAGAGAGAGAGAGAGAGTTCTCTTGAGAGAGATATATATTATCTAATGCAAATTTTTGGAACCTCTGGAAAGGGAGAGGGACCTCCCCTCTTATAGAAATCCAAGTCTCAAGGTTGTTGAACAAGCTAGAGGCTTGGTGCGATCCCTCCATACACGTGTATAGAGGATGAATTCTGTGCTCACCAGCTGGCACAGCTGGCAAAGAAATATCTGAAAAAGCAAAGAAAGAGGCCTTGGCCAACAAACATGGCCGACCGGCCATTAAAGGTGCCGACCGGCCATCAAAGGTGCCGACCGGCCAACACTGATGGCCGATGGAAAGAGTTCATGGCCGATGGGCAGGGGGCCTGGCCGATGGGTTGGAGGGATGGCTAGCAGACCACCCTCTTCCCTCAGAAACAAAGCCACAAGCTCTTGGTCCACAACCAAGCAAAAAACAGACAAGTTAGGAGGCTCCAAGGCAAGGCGCACAGCTGAGACCTTCAGAAACTCAAAACGAACACGAGCATGGATGATCATCGAGTGTTCAAATGATGACGTCCAAGTCTTGAGGATGGTCAAAAATGGGTGTCTACAGTCCATTTTTGGCATTTTGATTCAAAATTGATTATCCAAAAGATTTGTCAGATTTGGACTCATTTAGTTTTATCTATTTCACATTGCACTTGTCAAATCAGATTCAGAACCACGGGAGTCCAAACTGTAGGGCTAGTTATATGCGAAAGGAACACGAAAAGCAAGCTACAGTTTCTGGCAACTCTACTGGGGAATTTAGAGAAGTTAACTCAAACTTCATGATGTGAAATTTTATCCACACTTATATGTTCTTTGGATTGTGTTTGCATTGGTGCGCTTAAGTCACTGTGTTTGCCATCTGCTATTCCTGGACGGTTTGCCAAAGGCTTGCCTAAAAGCTTACCAAAAAGGCTGATCGGTCGTGGGCTCTGCCATGTTGGGAACACAACCCTTGGATCTAGACTACTGCTGTATTTGATCCTCCTTTCACTTCTAGGTGTTAGGTGTGAGAGGCATGTTAGGTTGTCTTGTTATTTTGACCATTTGGCCTAGTTGCATATAGAAAAGCCATAAAGACTATTCCAAACTAGGACAGGACGCTCACCCGAATGTAGGATTACGTGAAACCACTTGATTGAAATAGTGAAACCTAGTTTATGATAAAACTAGGACAGGGTAACCCTATCCCCTCATAGGGGTATTTTGGCTCTCTCTTAACTGGTATGTGATTTATAGTGAAACTATACAGGAATGTGCATATTAGTTGCAAGGTTGGTATTTGTTTTAGGGAAAAATTTAGTGGGGGAGTACAGGCCTACAGCTTTGATCATGTCTGTGTGGATAACATCTTAGTTGAGGTGCTGTGCAGCTTCTGATTGCTGTTGTTTTACTTTATTTCTTTCGCTAGGTAGTTTAAACCATAGCTTCAGAAAGTTCGGATATCGCCCAAGTACACTGGACCCGAGTTGAAAGACTTTGCAAAGCAGGGGATCTTGTTCAGGGATAACCTGTGTTTACCTCACTCTCACCAGTTACAAGACGGAGGAGAATCAGACAGAGTCTGCCAGTCCAATTTTTACTGCAATCATCTCTCAGCTCATCTGTGTTCAGTCCAATTCAAGAGCAGTTATCCACTTCCAGTCTGATTCAAGACCAGTCACCTATTCTAATGGCACAGTATCCCTTAGCCCATATAGAGGAACTGATACTCCATCTGCAACAAACAGTTAAGACCCTACAACATGATGCAGCCCGTTAGGCCGAGGTTATAGCCTGTTAGGTCGAGGTCATAAACAGGCTACAGCAACAACCACTGGAACCAGCCGTGGCCTCTACATCCCGTGTACCCACCATAGTTATCCCTGCACCTGGTGCCACTACTAATGCTGCCAATGTTCAAGAAAACTAGGGCAATCCAGCAAAACCTATCTTGGCATATGCTTCTAGGGGCCCGATTTATCAGATCGAGGCACCATTCGAGTTTGAGGTTGATCCAACGGCGCTTAAAGTCACTAAACTAAAGAAACTATTCAAAAGAGAACAAGGGGTTAACTCCATCCTAGACATAGAGGATGGATACACTGATTTTGCGGTTACATTGCCAGATCGGTTTAAGATGCCACACATTGATTATTTTGACGGTTCCGAGGATCCGATGGTTCACTTGCGGTTGTTTTTAGATATCTTATGGCCGATGAGCTTAACTAGACTACAGAAACTATCTCTCTTTGGTCGCACCATGTCGGGTATAGCGGCCATTTGGTATGCCAAGCTAGAAGATTCTCTAAAGCAAAATTGAAAGGAGTTGGCCGAAGCCTTCATTGATGAGTACTCTTACAATACGCAAATTGAGGTCACAACTCGTGATCTTGAGGCAACCCGTCAAGAACCGAAGTTGGGTTTTTTTCGAATTTGTGAGAAGATGGAAAGCTAAAGCCTCAATGATGAACACGAGGCCTTCCAAGAAGGACCAGATCAGAATGGTTGTCTGAAATCTGCATGGCAAGCTGTTGCATAAAATGATTGTGCTCCCATTATTTACGTTTACAGAACTTCATGAAATGAGAGTGCAAATTAAGGATGCCATGAAGCAAGGGCTTATTACTAACGATAAGGAGATGGCTAAGAGGCCATTTGTTCACAGTTCCAATGCTGCTGGTGGAAGCACAGCTGCGAGGCCATCGGATGTAAGTGTTCTCACCACCACAAAAACTGCCGACCCTTTTGCCAATGTAGTAAGCCCATAAACATCATCCAACCCTACCTGACCTTAAGGTAGGACTTTTAACCAACCATACATGACCCTATCCAAATCCGATTACGTCATGAGATTCAGGACCTCATTGACAATAAGGTTGTCGTTCCACCTCAAAAACTAAATGTAACCACAAATCCACTTCCAGCCTATAATCAAGTCCTTTCACCTCGAAACCTAAACATTATCCATACACTGGCCACCTCTTATAACCCCAGCATATATATTACCCCCTCCTACCTAACGAAACCAATGTTGTTCCTTCTTGAGGGCACAGACTTGTGCGTGATGGATGCATCTAACCTACAAGCTAAGCCTCACAGGTCAGTGGTGATGACACTTGCAACAAAAGGGATGTCGACCTCGGAAGGAAGTACTAGTCTATTATCGGGGTGTCCTGGGGAGTTTTGTGAAAAGGCATATGATCCAAGTTGCTATATCGTGCCAACCATGCAAACCAGGCCTGAGGTGGTGCTACCAACATCAGTGGATCTTAATGTGGTTAGAGAGGATAGCCTGAGCCAAGGGTTGGATGACTTGGCAGATCTTGAAGAAGATCTAGACAACTTGCAGTTCTTCGATGAGCATGATCAGGGAGATGTACAGATCTGGTGGTTTGACCTGAATGGATCGAACAATAATACCGGATGACTGAGTGATAAGAAAGAAGAAATTGAGATGAAACGAAGGTAGCTATAGTGGCTGGGAAGGCTGATAAGAAAGGAAAACTGTCAGAGGGCACATGTGTGGGAAACCCAACCTAAGAAGTGGGAGTTGTGAACACTTTACATACGGAACAAGAAGTTGTGCTGAGATAGTTTGATAGAGAAAAAGTTGAGGACAACATGAAAACTGCAACCGTATGTCGCCCTAAGGGGGGCACTTGTACTGTAAAAATGATCCAAGTAGAGCTGGACAACTGTTTGTTAGTAGTTGATGGCGAGTGGTGGGACGACAATGATTTGCATCTGGCCCATACTGACGATGACTGGGGTGACTGCATCCTAGATAATACATGGTATGTTGAGGAGATAGACCGTCTGACCCGAAGTGGACGGTACTTTAAGCCACCACACCTGGATCAAGTAGAGCCATCAGGAAATGACAAGGAGGTCAAGAAACAGAAGGAGAAACAATTTGAGGAGTTAGTTTTGAAGTAGCTCAAGAAAATCCAAGCTGATATCTCTATTTGGGGACTCCTAATGGCATCACGGGTGCACCGACAGGCAGCGTTGTCGGAAATGGACAAGGCTAAATTGTCCGTCGATACGCTCGAGTAACTTCTGGGCCTGGTCTTTCTAAGTAGTGCCCAGCCAATGCTCGCTTTCTCTGACAAGAGCTGTCGACGAAAGGATCAATTCATAACAAACAGTTATACATTTCTGTGGAATGCAGGGAGAAGTAGGTGCTAGTGGTGTTGGTAGATACTGGTTCTGCCATTAATATTTGTCCTTCCCATACTGCCTATGCGGTTGGACTCAAACCGGCATATTTTATCCCCACAGCCCAAGTGATACGGGTGTATGACAATACAAGTAGAGAAGCCATGGGAACTGTGAAAGTGCAAGTCCAGGTGGGCCCGTCAGAATAAGAGATTGAGTTCCACGTCTTGGATATGCCGACTTCCTTTAATCTGCTATTACAGAGACCTTGGTTACATTACGTGAAGGTTTTCTCCTCCACCCTCCATCAAATGTTGGAGTATCCTCATGAAGGAGGAGTAGCAATAGTTTTTTAGGAACTTATCCATCTATCCACCTCCAGAGGTGACTAAGCCAGTGCTAGAGATCAACATGGTGATGAGGATATATTCCTCTTGGGATTCACTCTGGCAAAAGCCCAGGTAGTACAAACCATTCTGGCCGTGGATGAAGGCATGTACGTCAGTGCCCAGTCCATCTACTTCACGAACAAACTACGATATGTTCCAGGAATGGAGCTTGGAAAGAGTGGGCGGAAAGGTGTTACAGCACTAGTAGAGGTGACACACAACCAGTATGCCTTTGGATTGGGTTATGTGCCTACCAAAGAGGATTGGTTAAGAAAGGGAGTAGAAATGAAGGGTAGAGCCAAGGCCAAGAGAGATGGGAAGCATTATGAGCTCGTCCACAGGCCAATCTGAGGGACACTGAACGGCCGTTTTGTTCGAGAGGGAGAGGATTTCCCTTTTTGTGGCTTTCCCGAGCCGTGGGTAAATTCCTTGAAGAACTGTGTTCCCGAGTTCGAGATCTTCTTTGATCATCAGCTACAGGACAGTGATGAGGAAACGGCTGAATTAAGCATCGAAGCTAACCAGAGCACGAAAAAGGACTCGGACAACAGCGAGGCTGAAGTAGGGGCAGCACAAGCCAATCTCCTTACAGATCCCACGACTAACCTAGAGAACTTGGGGATAGCTTTATTATCTCCATGATCGGGGAAGAACTAGGGGTGGACTCAACCACTAGAATTCTGGATGCATCGACGGCACCACGTCTTACTTGGTAGTTCGAGGAAGGCTTTCTTTCCAATTCTGAATCGGGTGATGAGCCAGAATCTGATTCCACTGAGTCTATGGAGTTGGAATCAGATTCAAGTTAGCCTGGGGAGTCTGAGTCTAGCGTTCCCAGGGGTGGTAACCCGAATGCCAAGGTCCTGTCGAGGTCCTCTTTTTCTTTTGCTTTTGAGTCGGTTGTAACTGAGGAGTCAGAACTTTTGAATGAAAATGTTGCAGATTCTGAGAACTTATCTATGTCGCTGATTTATTGCATTGACCAAGATTTTCAAAATTTTAATAAAAATGAAGTGGAAGAAATTCCTCTAGCTTTGAAAAACTTGATTAATCAAGAAGAGGAGAGGCATGCTAAGCCTTGTTCTAATGAAATCATTGCCATTAATGTGGGTACTGAGAAGGATCCACGCTTGGTCCAAATCGGGTCCACGTTGTCTCGGAGGAACGCGAGCGTTTAATCGCTTTGTTAAGAGATTTCAAAGATGTTTTCACGTGGTCCTACGAAGACATACCTGGAATCGATCCGGAGATTGTACAGCATCAGATCCCTCTCGACCCCGAGGCCCGACCAGTTAAGCAGGAGCTACGCAGAATTCATCCAGATTGGGCACTGAAAATTAAGGAAAAGGTCACCAAGCAGATTGATATAGGATTCTTGTTAGTATCCGAGTATCCAACCTAGTTGGCCAATATCGTCCTAGTACCGAAGAAGGATGGCAGAATTCGGGTTTATGTTGACTTTTGGGATTTGCACAGAGCTAGTCCGAATGATGACTTTCCATTGCCGCATATCGATGAGTTGGTAGACTTCACCATAGGCCATGCATTGCTACTGTTTATGGATGGGTTTTCCGAGTGTAACTAGATTCTGATGGCACCCGAGGACGAAGAAAAGACCGTATTCACTACACCATAGGGGAACTACTATTACCGAGTCATTCCTTTCGGGTTGAAAAATGCTAGAACTACCTATTAGAGGGTTGTGACCACCATTCTACATGACATGATCCACAAAGAGGTTGAAGTGTATGTGGATGACATGATTGTCAAGTCCAAAAAGCGAGAAGGTTACTACACCGCACTGGAAAAGTACTTTCAACGGATCAGGGAATACAAATTGAGGTTGAACCCACAAAAGTGTACCTTCGGGGTAACGATAGGGAAAATGCTGGATTTCTGAACACACTGAGGGGAATTGAAGTAGATCCTTCCAAAATCAAGGCCATCTTAGAAATGCCACCATCAAGGACTGAAAATGAGGTGTACAGCTTTCTGGGTAAAGTGTAATTCATAAGACGGTTTATTTCAAAACTAACCTTGACTTGTAAACCACTATTTGGTCTCCTAAAGAAAGGGAAGAAGTTCCGATGGGATGATCGGTGTCAATTTTCTTTCAACAGGTCAAGCAATACCTCCATAATCCACCTGTACTGTCACCGCCGGAGCCGATGAAGCCTTTGATTCTATACTTATTGGTAAAATATACGACCATGGGGTGCATGCTCACTCAGGAATCTGAAGATAGGGTGGAGAAGGCCATCTACTACTTGAGCAAGAAGATGCTAGACTACGAGACCCGCTATACTCCCTTACAGAAAGCTTGCTTGGCCTTAGTATGGGTTACCAGGAAGTTGAGGCACTACTTGTTGGCTTACTCTATAATCCTAGTTTCGAGATTAGATCCCATCAAATATCTCTTTGAGAAATGAACACTTACAGGTAGGCTAGCCCGTTGGCTACTTCTTCTCTCCGAATTTGATCTCAAGTATGTTACACGCAAATCCGTTAAAGGGAGCGATGTAGTGGAATTCCTGGCAGATCACCCGGTAGAAGGAGATGAGGCAGTGGAATACTTGTTCATAGATGAAGACATTCTTCACGTAGAAGAGGAAATGTGGACGATGTACTTTAACGAAGCGTCCAATCAATATGGTTATGGGATAGATGTGTTGCTAATAGCACCTGACGACTCCCATATGCCCCTAGCCTTCAAACTCTAGTTCAAAGTGTCCAACAATGAAGCAGAATTGGAAGTAGCCCTAGAACTATGGACAATAAGGTTGGATGTCATTGGAGACTCAAACTTGGTTATTTCTCAAGCAAATGGAGATTAGAAAGTCAAAAAAGAGAAAATGAAGGTTTATCATCAGACCCTGGATACGCTGATTCTGAGGTTTGAAAAACTAACATTTACGCAACTGCTTAGAGAAAACAATCGGTTTGCCGACACACTGGCAACTCCATCTTCTATGGTAGACATCCCGCTTGGAGTCAAGATACGTCTGATTATCATCGAACAGAAATACACGCTAGCTTATGAGACTCTTGCTGCGATATATGAGGTTTAGGACAGAAACCCCTGGTATTATGACATTTGAAATTTTCTGGAAAAATAGACGTATCCAGTAGGGGCAAATGCCAAGGACGAACGAGGAATACGGCGTTTGTCCATCCAGTTCATCATTTGTGGGGATAAGCTGTACAAAAGAGGTCATCTGGGAATGCACAAGCTGTGTGTTGAAGAAGAGGAGTCAAAGCGCCTCATGGAAGCCATCCACGGGGGCGAGTGTGGGTCACACATGAACGGTGTGATGCTAGCCCGGAAGATCCTCAAACAAGGCTATTACTGCAACTATGGAGGAGGATTGTATTGGTTTTATGCGGTGATGCCACAAATGTCAAATTCATGCCAATTGCATGAATATCTCGCTGTCAAAGCTCTATAGCATGACTTCGTCATGGCTTTTCTCAGTTTGGGGAATTGACGTTATTGGTGCAGTCTCGCCAAAGGGATCGAATGGACATGAGTTCATTCTGGTGGTGATTGACTATTTTACGAAGTGGATGAAAGCTCAATCTTATGCCGTGCTGAAGGCATTGCATGTAGGCAAGTTTATCAGAAACTACATCATCTACTAGTATGGGGTTCCGAACGAGATCATATCAGATAATGACTCGCACTTCAAGAAAGAGGTGGTGGATTTACTTGAGAAGTATAATGTGGCTTTTCACAAGTCGTCAACGTATAAACCACAGACCAATAGAGCTGCTAAGGCCGCGAACAAGAATATTAAGAACATCTTGTGAAAGATGGTAGAAACATACAGGGATTGGCCGGATAAACTGCCATTCACACTTCGGGGATACAGAACATCAATCCGAACATCTACAGGGGCAACCCCTTATTCTCTCGTCTGTAGGATGGAAGCTGTTCTACCCATCGAGATTGAAATACCGTCACTAAGGGTTATGGCTAAGTGTCAGATAGTGGAGGTGGACTGGCAACATAGTAGATTTAAGGAGTTAATGTTGTTTGATGAAAGAAGACTAAGGGCATTGTATCATGTCCAGGGCTACCAGCACAAAATTGCCAGGGCTTTTAACAAGAAGGTCAAGTCTAGAAACCTTAAGGAGGGAGATACAGTGCTAAAGGAAAACCGAGCTCCCATCTATGACCCTAGGGGCAAGTTCAGACTTAATTGAACTGGTCCTTATATCATCAAGTTTATCTGGTCAAGAGAGGCGATCATCCTTATATTATCCTTGAGAGGCTCGCTAGGTTGAAAACCTAGAAGGATGACCTAGGCAAAAGTTAGAGCATGAAAAATTAGAAATAAAGAAAAACTGAGCTCGCAAGGACGGCTTTGGAAAAAGTCATAGTGCAAAAGGAGAGAGTTAATACTTGAGTGAACCAGAACCGAACTACGTAAGGCCTGATTCCCATATTTGGGATACGTAGGCAACTTCATCTTGAAGTTCGGCCATAACCATCTCCAACTCAACTGTCCTGTTCATTATGTTTGATCAGGCTGTCTTTGTCCACTATTTTCTAGCTCGGTTGTGTTACTTTAATGCCATAGAAAAGGCCAGTTCAAAAACAAAATAGTGTTGGTGAATGCAATTATGGGTAGTCGTGATCTGTTGATTTAGGGCTGTGCATCTTTAGGACTGACTCCGTGCATGTCAGGCACTAATCACTTTCAAAAATGGTTTTGAAAAATAAAAGTTGATTTTGTTTAAAATTTTACCTTTTTACAACTTAGACCATTTTTGGGACCGAAAGGAAAATTTTTAGTGCTCACAATGTTAATTCCACTGATTTCAACACGAGTACATTCTCCAACTCTCTAATTTAAAATCAAAGTTGCTTTCACATCATAAAACTTGAAAAGAAAAGTCAAAGAAATAAACTAGGGGCATAGATGAGTCAGATGCTCCAGCGTCCTCTACTTATGCTTGTGGAAGCCTCTCTAGCCAAAGTTGGCCCAACCTGTGGCTCCTCCTCGAGCCAAGCTAAGCACTCACCGGAAAGGGCATAACTTGTCCTCCAAGCAGTGAGGTATCGTGTTAGGTTTGAAGCATGAACGGGGATTGGAGCTGGGTATTCTGTCCCTTCTTCTGGCCGCTCTAATCATGTCCAAACTGGAGTTTGAATCGGAAGGGGAAATAGAACACGCCATGTGTAAGGCCAATCAACTGTATGTCCGGTTGTCGAGTCATGCTGTAACTCATCTCAGCCAAGTTAAGCCAGGGGCAACGCCAGGCTATGTCAACTGTGGATCTACCGTGCATCCAGTTGCACCACCATTCCTCTGTGGAAAAGTCCACTAGCCATTGGTGAAAGAAGTAAGCTCGGGCTGAATACTCGGGGCAAGGGTCCACTACTTTCAGCTTATCCATTAGCCATACCTGGGAAGGGATGAAAAATAAGAGAGATTAAAGAATAGAGAGATGTGTGTAGAGAGAAAAGTAAAGAAAAGGGCTTTAAGAGGACAATAGAGCGTGAGTGCCGAGTGATGAAAGAAACATAAATAAGAAAAGATGGGAAATAAATACCTAAAGAAGTAGTGGACTCCCCGCGAACTGAGTGGTCTCTCACCGATGAAAAGCGTCCAAACCCATCAAGGTCTTGGCCAGTACCAAACCAATGTAGCTCTGGCCTCCTTTCAGGCACTGAGCCACTTCGATCAATCGAATATTGGCTCTGCTGCAAGTAGGGGTAAGAAGAAAGTGTACGAGAATAAATAAACAGAGGGCATGTTACTGAAAGCCTCGCCAAAGAAGGTCGCCTTTGTCGTCAATATCGGAAAACCAGTGAATTAACCCGGGTATATCTAGGCCCTCGTCATAAGCAAAAGATAGAGCTTTGTGCAAAGTAAGTCCGCACATCTGTCCCAAAGCCTGGTCATGGCCAAAATGGGGCTGAATGATTATCTCTTCGTCGTTCCGAGATTCCATCAGTGCTTGGAATTCTTCAAAAGTCGGGCACATTTCTTTACCCCAAAGCAAAATACATGTGTAATTGGGTCCCAACATCGAATCGCGACATGGAGGAATGAAAAACAAAGTGAAGTACGACTCAATGTAAAATGTGTGTTTATGCCAAAACCTCATAAATTCATCTTTTCCGTGCCGTCCAAAGTGGCTATCCAACCCGTGAGCTTCTTTGCAAGGAATATCTCCATTTGTGGAAGAAACAACAACAAAAATGAGGTTCTGGCGAAGAATTTGTGAAAGAAGGCCTTTTGTAGAAGATGAGGTTGTGAGTAGATGCCAGCTGTCAGCCAACTATAGAGCCACAACAACTGGCTAGCCGGCCACTTTTACTAGCTGGCCATCCTCTTTAGTGGCCAGCCATCCAGTTTTGTGGCCTAGTAGTTGGGCAGTTTGGTTGTGTCCTGGTCTTTGTGTTTTGAGGTCATGTTTTGAGTCTTTTATTTTTATCAAGTATAAATAGTTGTGTTTAAGTTATTATTTTGTTTTCCATTACCGAGTTGTATTTTGTATTTGGGTCGTTGGTCGGCTCATTACCCGATTAAGAACATCATTCCAATACAAGCATTCTCGGTTTCAAATTCAATTCCATTTTCATTTTACGCAAGTGTGGTGCTCATGATGCAAAATAAAGTTTTTTTTTAAATTTATTTATAAAACTGCAGGGTTTTACCCCATCATGATTTTTACAAAAGAGAATATAAGTCTTTTCAAAAATGAAAAGTTATAAAACCTATCTGAAGCTATACATGTGTTAAGCTACCAAAATAAAAAAAAACCTAAGCAAAAGAGTACAAAAATCTGCACCAATTACATCAAGCCCGAGAGGCCCTCTTCGCCCTCTTCCTTGGGAGGACTCAAGGGCACTGTCGTCGTTGGCGCCACGATCAGTATCAGACTCCAACCCAGAGCTGGCGTCGCTATCCCTACTCTCTGACTCAGAGTCAGTATCAACATCCTTGCTTTCAGATGACTCAGAGGGTCAGCTCACTGCCTCCTCAGTGCCGTTGGTCTCCGCATCATCGCCACTAAAAACTACCTCCGAAGAAGAGGAGGTCTCCTTGTCTCTAACTCGGTACTCCTGCCCTAAGCACCCCTTTCCCTGCCTCGACCTCGTGGATCATCTCGGCCGCGTGCTGGGGCCTTTCTACCTCTCCTCCCTGCCACTAGAAGAGGTGCCGTCAATGCTACCGCTGCCGCTGGTGCCCTTGGTGCAGGTGGGATCTGAAAAACAATCATCAACATATCAAATACAGTGTATGTATTATTGTAGAAAGTAGTATACGGAATGAGTGTAGTATGCAGAAGACAAATTGAACTTGAGTACAGTGTGTCAGTGTAGTTTGAGGTAGTGTCAGAATGCATATTAGTGTATTAGTGGGAATATGATAGTGTGGGGCACGACAGTGTGAGTTAGCGGTGGAATGCATGCGAAGAAAGGGGAAGAATACCTGAATACCATGGAGAACAAGCACCGTCTCTCTCCTCTGCACCATGCCAACTAGAGAAGCAGCTAGCTGGAGGAGGTGCTCCGTGTACTCCGTGGGCGCTTGCAAGTAAATTTGAATACTTAGTACTTGAAAAAGGGAAAGCATGGGATACAAGTTGTAAAGTGGGGTCCATACCTGAGGTGCACTTGGAGTTTTGACATACCTATGCCCTGCCTCTGGTGGCTTTATCGAAATCTAATAAGCTGTCTTACCCGGTTGCCAGCAGGTAAGCATAGTAGGAATCGCCGGCCAACCGACAACCTGCATAGCAGGAGGGGCCTCTTCAATACCAGCCTAAGCCTCCTGAGTAGCCTCTCCGGCCAAGGAAGCACCTGCTCCCGTGCGAACACCGGTTAGGGGCGGCGTAAAATGAGTCCGGATGAAGGCCGTGTAATCTCTATCCCCTCGGAAATAGTCGGCATCCAGTCCCACCATATATTGAGTAATAGCCTCAACTGAGAGGCTATTAGTTGTCCTTATGGATGCTGGGGGCGGCATAGGAACAACTGGGGCGGGCAAGACCAATGTCTGGCATACAAACCGCTCTCCCAAGAACCAGCCCCAAACTCAGGTAGTACTTGTTTGTCCATATCCAACTAACAGAGATTTAAGGGAGCTTCTATTTCCATACACACATTTGTCTCTCTACACATCTTTTTCAGTTCACACACTTAAAAAACTAATCTCAATTTATTTTGCTCACTCCACACACCTGTTATTCCATATTTACCCTCCAAGGTAAATTGTGCACACACCCTCAGACATCCTCAGAGAGCATATACACCTATTGCACATACACTTACCAATCTCTGTCAGCTTTGCATCTTCGCTCTCACACACACACCCTTCTCTCACACTATCTACTGTTCGTCCCCAAGAACTTCATCCATCCATTGAAGACATCTCATTAAAGCATTGGCATTGAAGAGCATTGAAGAAAATCACGTGAAGCATTGTAGGGAAATCTTCACATTTGGAGAATTTAGGTTAGTTTACTTATATTAATCCTCATTTCTATTTCATTTGTAATGTAGGGTTTGTTTTAACCATTTTGAAAATGAACGCATAGCCTGAAGCACTCTATTCCTCATTCGAAACTGGTTTTCCGAAATTAAATTTGTTGTTCGAAAGTCAAAGTTCGAAAATTAACATTTCAGTGACCCTTTGTACTTTTGGGTTTGGAATTGAGGTAAGGTGTAATTGGAAATTGTTAAGGTCTGGTGGATATATATGGGTGCTCTCATGCTTTATTTTTGGACTAGGGGTTGTTAAGAATTTGTGAATATAAGGTTGTTGCTATTTTTGTTAGAACGGATGTAATTTCGAAGACGAAATTTCTTAAGGGGGAAAGATTGTAACGATCTAGAATTTTTCCCTCCGCTCAAGTGGGGGAGTTGACGGTCGAGTGGACTTGAGAGGCTCCCAGCATTTTTACAGTCCGTCCGAAATTCTGAGAGTTGTGAATTCCCGCTCAAGCGGACGGCTTTGTTGGTCTGCGCGCTTGAGCAAGGAAAGCGACGCTTGAACGTGGAAAGTAAGATTGCCCTTGGCATTTTTTTTAGTGTATTTGGAACCTCCTTTTCTTATTTTGGGACATTGATCAAAGTGATAATATGATGGTAAAGTAAGAGTGAACCAATAATTTAATTCGAATAATTTTTCCTACGAACAACCGTCACTCTTTTTCCCTTTTCTTTTTCCACATTTTGAATTTGGATGTGAGGCTAGGACCATTGGAAAAATTATTTCCGGGACTTCGATTTAGACACAAGAACAACCTAGAACGGAGTCCAGATGAGAGAGTTATGTCCGTTTGAAGTTTTGGAATCTGTGTTAGAAGCAGGTACGCTCGAGCGGGACAAGCGATGCTCGAGCGGACTGCGCGAATCCAGCAGCTTAAAATGTGAATTTCTAGATCATTCTTTGCATTTTCCTTTTCCTTCCTTCTTTCTCTCACCCTAGGTCCGAAAACCCTAGGTTTTTTTTACCCCAAATACTCTCCATTCTTCTAAGATTTGGGCAAGATCCCTTACAAGATAGTGAAGAGGCTTAAAGATCTCACTTTTCAACCGATTGGAATTCGGATTTGCGAAGGATTTTTCTCAAAGCTTTGCTCTTTTGCTTGATTCTTGAGGTAGGGGTCCTCGTTCTTCTTCAATACTTGCATTAATAGATAGATTTGTGGTATTTTGATTATATAAATGCAAAATCCATATTTTTGAGCATATAGTGTTATATCATGGAATTTCGGGGTTTAGGGTTTGAAGTTTTGGGGTTCAATTATTGGGTTAAGGTTATGGATTATGAACCTTGGGTGTATAATCAATGGGAAAAATGGAATAAAAAATAGTGGTGTGAGAAGTTTTAATTTTTCTTGAAAGTCTTGATTTTTCTTGAAAACCCTAAGTTGATTCATGATGATAATTACTGATTTTGCCCAAATTGAAAGTAGAATCATGAAATTGAGAGGTTGAATTATATATATACAAGTTTAATTAGATTTTGGAAGTGTTTGAAAATTATGTTAAAAATTAGCGAATGAACCTTTGTTATGGGCATTGTAAATCATGCCATAATATGAAATGAAATTTGGGGAAAAAGATTTGTTAATAATATGGATGACATGAGCCTTGGGATGAAATGATGAAATGGAGATTTAAGAGCTCACCTTGAATTATGTTGAATTACATTTAGTATTTTTGAATTGAATCATGTTGAATAGTGTTGATTATGTTGAGTTGTGTTAAATAATGTTGAATTAAATTGTGTTGAACTATGATGAATTATGTTTGAATCATGTGGAATTGTGTTGAGTTGAGTTGCGTTGGGTGTGTTAAGTTTGGGTGGAGTTGTGTTGGCTGTGTTGAGTTTGAGTTGAGTTGTGTTGGGTGGTGTTGTGTTGGTACCCGCACGGGGAGTTGAAAAATGATTTTTCGATGCCCACGACCGTCCATGTAATAGCCGGTAAATGTGGGGGATGGTTTTAAAAATTGAAGAAAAAGGTTTTTGGGGTCCTACGTTTCGCCGTATAGTGGCCGGCAAATGTGGGGGTAGTTAGAATTAAAGGTGCCCAATTGCCCATCTAGGCTTATCACTGGACGAATGTGGGAAAATGTTTTTGGGTGTCCACATAGTCATGCCATATTGTAGCCGGCAAAAGTGAAAAAACGGTGGTTTTCGAAAATGTTTTGGGTGCCCACATCCCGCCGTTTAGTAGCCGGCAAATGTGGGGGATGGTTTTTAAAAGTTGAAAAATGGTTTTTAGAAAAATATGGTTTTTGGAAGAAAATGGCTTTTGAGAAAATGGTTTTTGGGAGTTCACTTCCCGCCGTATAGTAGCCGGCGAAAGGTGAAAAGTGTTATGAATCGAGTGCCTGCTATCCCGCCGTAGTAAGTCGGCTAAAGGTGGATTGTGTTGAGATGTGTGTTGAGTTGATGATGCTATTTGTGACTTGTGATGAATTTTTCAAATTGTATATTGATGTGTAATTTGGTTCGATGAGGAAATGTGCATAGACATTATTTGTAAAGAATGTAACTCAAAAATGGGTAAGGGGATTATGGATTGGTGATGGTGAACTTAATTAATTAGTTGGAACGATAAAGATAAATTATGAGTGTTGTTCTGTAAATAAATTAGGGAACTTGAACTTGAAGTTATGGAGTTCTAAATAAATATAATGAGTAGAGAGGAAGAATGAAAGACAAAGAGGAATATTAAAAATTGAAATTAAATGAGAAATATTTTGGGAATTGGTTAATAACTTTTAAATGATGTTGTCTCTTAAATGTGTTTGTTTCACAAGGATCTATGGTTTTCTAAAGTTAAGGGATGATTTTTAATGGCTGAAGGTTTTTCTTAAAAGTGTTTGAATAGGTTTTTGAGAAAAAGGTACATTACTTATGGTATTTTGAAATTATAAAATGTCAGTCTACTATATGGTATCACCCTGCATGCATGATCATTTCTATCTGTGTGTTAGTTATTGATTGAGAACTATGAGATTCCTACTGGGCATTAGTGCTCACCCCTTGTTGTTTTATCTTTTTACAGGAAGGAAGTATGGATTCTTTGATTGAAGAGTTAAGAAGTCCATGTGTCTTTTATATGTAATTTCATTGTAGATGTGAAAGAAATAAATATTGTACATAGATGTTTGTAATTATTTATTTGTAGCTCTATAGTGGAAGCTTGACATTTATTATTGTTATTGTTGTATTCATTGAGAAAGAGAGAACATGCATCATTGTATTTCTATTACTCAAGGGTAATGGATGTTTGTAAAAAAAAAAAAAATGGACCTAAATTACAGGCTTTGGTAATGTTTCTAAGTAATTAAAAATTGGGGTGTGACAATTTCATTCGACATTCAACTTCCGAATTTTATTCTTTCATTCGACATTCAACTTCCGAAAGGAATTTATTTTTTTCGATTTTCAACTTCTGAACAGTAGAGATATTTGCAATTTTCAACTTCTGAATGGTATAATTTATTTATTTATTTATTTTTTCTGTTTTTCATATTCTTTTTACAATTGTGTTCTCATGAAATATATTATTTTTGTACATAATATGGATTTTGAATGTCAACAACGTTTGCCACCTACTGCTTCAAATAGAAGACGTAGTGAATTGGATGTTGAACGTGAACGGGATGAGGGCAAGGATGAGGTCGGGGTCGTGGTCGAGGTTGTGATCCAGTTCCGATAAAAGATGATATCCCTATTGCTAGTCACAGTCAATGTCGTAGTCGAAGCTGAAGACGAGTTTAAGATGATATGATTGACATTGCCATGGAGGATGCCCCTTTGCTCGATTCTCTTACTGTCCAGGAAGATGTCCTTACTCATGCTTTTCCAGGTGGACTGACTGATCCAACAATACTGTAGAGTTTCAATAGTCATGTCGTTGCAGCTGTTTGGTACAAGGAGGTAAACATTCCAAAGTAAAAGTTAAATTTGTTTAAATATAATTTTTTTTTGTGGTGTTATATGGTAGTTTGTAATGAGATATTAATTTCTTTTGTAGGAACGAGGGCCCCTAAAGTGTCATAATCACTCTTTGAAGATCCTTGCATGGCCATGGTGGTCAGTAGACAACAACACCAGATTCCAAGCCATTATTAAGTAGTCTGGGCTGTCACAATTAGCTCGTTGCACTTATTGGTTCATTAACAAGATTCTAATCTCTAGTTTTGTTGAGAGATGGCAACCAGAGACGAACACATTTCATATGACAGTTGGTGAGATGACCTTAATTTTGGATGATGTTGGCACTATTCTTAGCCTTCCCATTGTAGGCAGATCAGTCAGCGTTCCAGATGTGACTGATCATCATGGAGTTACACTAATGGTTTCTGGCTTGGGGATTACTGACTGTGTAACATATGACGAGGTTTCTACAGTTGGTGGGAATTCAGTCAGGCTTGAGTGGTTGCGAAGTCAGTTTGCTAGTGTCACAAATTCAGACCCAGAGTAGGCCATAGAGTGCGCTGCTAGAGCTTGTTTGTTGTTTCTGTTGGGATGCACGCTCTTCAATGACAAGAGGGGTACTGGGGTCCTTGTTGTTTACAAATGATTTCCGTTGACAAATCCAATGTCAATCTCGCGTCTATCAAGTCGAGGTACTGGCACTATTCTCAGAGGTAAAAGGTGGGACATTGCTATAATGACAAGTGGTATAACACGAGATTGTAGCACGATGCAAAAAGATGCCCCATGTCTAGCATAGTCATCCAATGTGAGTAGCCAGGACTCTCTTCAAAGTATGATAATATGTTTGTCAATTCTTCAAACCTTTCGTAGGACCCATAAAGTACAATGTATTCCTCTTTGTGGGTGTGCAACTCACCCAAAAGATCACGCCTGACCTGAGCTCAATCATGTTATATAAGACCAATTGATGTAGCTATAGTCCTAAAACCACAATTCCCATTTACTGCATTTACTAATATAGAGCTAGTAGCCTAGTGCTATGGTGTATCATTGACATAAAAGAATTACATACAACGTATTTATGATATTTATCACATTAATTATGTCTGTAGATTTTATCATCAGAGAACACATGACTCTATACAAATGTTGATTGATAAATCATTATATGTACATATATATTGATGAAAAACATGAGACTTATTACATTGCACATTCGATAATAAGTTATGCTTGATAATAAGTTATGCAGTAAAATATATAGAAATACAAAAATAGAACTCTTTTAAAAAGAGCCTACATATAAAGAAAAATTGATCTCCATGAAAGAAGGAAATCTCTCTATAGGGAGACATTATTGCAACACAAAAAAATAAAGAAAATAAAATATCAACACAACAATTACCACCATACAAATACTACTAATCACCCTCATGATCCGTTCATCATTGCAACGGTAGCTATGAGACCTTCATTATCGCTTTGACGTTATAAAATAAAACATTATGGATCTAAGGCGGTTGCCTAACTTATAAAAATGTGTTTATCAACGTCAGATCTTAGTCAAGAATCAAATTGAGATTATACTGAATGTAATTTTGTAATAATTATTTATTTTTACCATCTTATTTTATTATCTAATATGTTAGTTTAGTTGTCAATCATATATTAGAGTTATATTTGAGTAGTGAGATTTATTAAATTAATATTGTCTTGATAAGGATAATATCATACAAAAATATGATAAATATAACTATTATTATTATTATTATTATTTAATTTACAATTTAAATTATCATCACTACATTAATTTAAGGAAAAATTGGTGAAAAGCCCATCCCAAAGAGGGTATAAGACAAATTGTGTCCTTTTAACCCCAACATATTAGAGTCTGAGCCTAATGATCCAAAAGATTTAGAAATAGATTTATGACCCTAGTGCCCTTAATTTAATAGATTTCATAATGGGAAAATTACCCATAGGTCCCATGTGAAACATGTGGTCTCCGTTTAATCCCAAAACTTTTGCACTGCACCCAAAAGTCCTTTCTCCTCTCTCTCTCTGTTTTTTGCTTCCCTTCCTCTCTCGTTTTTTTTCTGGTTTTTTGCTTCCCTCTTTACGACCTTCCGATCTGAACATCTATGCCGATCTGAACCTCTGCGGCACCACCGTCGCCACTTTCTCCACCCGCAGATCGATTATTGACGCCGAAGATCTGATCAGAGTGACCAGATTTGGTACGATGCAGAACTGAAGAACAAGAAGACGATGAAGAACAAGAACAAGAACAAGAAGACGCTCATCCTCAGATCTGTGCTTAGATTGAACAGATTTGTGTATATATCTTTGTCAATTTCTCTCTCTTTCTCTCTCTATTTACAGATTTTTTTTGGGATAGTTGTTGATCTATGGTTGTTGTTGTTGATGATGAAATAGATCTATAATATCATTGAAACAGATCTGTAATGACTCAGATTTGTACAGCTATCACACAGATTTGTAATGAGAAAATTTTCGAATTCTGAACAAGTAATTTTCGAGTTTTAGTTACAGGCGGTGAAAACTGTAAAATTTTGCAGTTTGAATTTTTTTTTTTGGTGCTGGAATGAATCATGGTTTAAAACTGTAAAATTTTGCAGTTTTATAACATGCTTTAGAAATGTAAAATTTTACAGTTTCATAACATGTTTTAAACATTACGACGACTTTCCGGCGATGTTAAACATTCCGACGAGTCTCCAACGACCGTTTGACGGAAGTCCGACGATAGTAAGATGTGAACAGTGTCTGTAAATTAAAAAAAAAAAAAAAAGGATTTTTTGGTAACAATTAAAAATGTGTTGGACTAATTGGTGCAAGTATTTTGTTTTGGGATTAGCTGGATCTTGAACTTAGTACATGGGACTTATCAGTAAGTTCCCCTTTCATAATTTATATATATTTTTTAATATAATAATGACAACTCACATAAAAAATTAAATTTGATATAAAAATGTAGGAAAAGATTATGGTACACGCGTTGAATTTACCGACGCAAAAGATAGACTTTTTGAGTCGACATAGACCTTTTGCGTCGGCAAATTTGTGCCGACGCAAAAAATTAGACCGTTTTGTGTCGGCAACTGATGCCGTAGCAAAAAAAAAAAAAATTTATAGCCAAGATATATATATTTACTTAATTATATTTAATAAATATATTTATTTATACATATACTTTTATATTAATATTGAGTGTATATACTATAAATAATATATATCTCATTAAATATCTGAAAGAGGTATGGTAGTGAAGTGGATTTAGTGCGGTGGCTTCGGGTCAAAGCGTCCAAATGGTGTGTGTTCGAAACTTGGGAGCCTCAATGAGAAAATTATGGGTTAAATTTTTTAAAACATTTAACCACTTTTTGAGTCGGCAATCTACCGCTTCAAAAAATTAAAACTTTTTGCGTCGGCAGATTGCCGACTCAAAAACTTTTTGCGACCCCACCATTTTCGTCCCTTGAATTGCCGTCGAAACGCCGTCGCAAAAAGTTTTTGCGTCGGCAAATACGCTATTTGCGATGGCACACTGCCGACTCAAAAACCCTGGTTTCTAGTAGTGACGCCCTCTCAAAGGGTGTGTACCATATGCATCTTATAACTAAAAAAAAAAATGTCATAATTTCATACTTTTTAAGTATATAAAAAAAAAAGGAAAAATAAAGTCATAACCAAACACTACATGAGGTATAACCAAAAATCTCATGAGTCATAACTAAAATGTTGTCTTAATTAAAAAGAAAATTGGTCATAACTAAAAATAAAAATGATATAATTAAGAATGCATATGATATATCCCTTTCAAGGGGGTGTATAGTAGAATTTCCCAAAAATATAATTATTCTAAAATTTATTGATTCACAGAATAACTACAAAAAGACAAATAGAATAAAGAAAAAATTACCTATTAGTGGTACTATTAGAAAATTATTACATATCTTAAAAAAATTTATAATTTTAATCCTTCATATGTATAAAATTTATCATTTATTTATAATCTTTTTTAAAAAATCTACACAGAATTAAAATTTCTCCTAAAATAAAAGTAAATGATAGAAACTATAGAGGGACAAAGTGGAGTTAGACTATTGTTAGGTCTCGTCTGTTTTTAGAGATAGATTGGAGGGAATTAATAGTAAGAAGATTAATTGTGAGTAGATTGTTAGTGAGAGAATTGATAGTGAGGGGAGTAAATAAAATTCTATTTGCTTTGATGATAGTTGTTAATATGAGGATTGTTAAATTATTTTTATATAAAATAAATGTAAAATAAACCATGGTTTTTACTCAACAAAAAAAAAAAACAATAACATTAAACATTTATGTTCAAAATGTGCTACCCAACATGTAAAAAAAAAAAATTAAAAAAAAAATATTGCACTTGGCTACTTGACTGGCCAGACATCCGATCGGATAATTGGTAACACCCTAAGTCGAACAAACTATTTTCTATTACCATCTCCCATCTCAGACTCCTAATCCATTCACCCAAGGCCTTTCGTTGTCCAAAGGGGACTATAAATCCGGAGCTCACTTTGCAAAATAAACCTGATATTATTTTACTGTTCCTCAATAACAATTCACCCCGAACTGGTATAACCGGAAACAAACAGAGCCAAGTGATAATATGGATGTATGTGATGGGTGCATTAACAAGTGAGGAGAGGAAAAGTGAAAAGTAAGAGAGTAGAAAAGAAACGGACAGGGAGACTGACGTGTAGTGCCTGCACATGTGTTTATTTATTTAGATAAATTGCATTCACACTTTCGAGGTTTGCTTTTAATAAAAATCCCTCCCTCGCATTTCAGAAATCACACTAAGGCTAAGTTTGGGATATCCCAAATAATCCAAAAAGTCAAAAAGTTACTCAAAAAGTTAAAAAGTTAACACTATTCACCAAAAGTCAATAATTACGGCTGCACAACTCCCAATTCAAATTTTCCTCTAAAAACTAATTTTTACAATTTTTTATTACACATTTTTCCATAAAAAGTCAAAAAGTTAACCCAAACATCCATATTTTCAACCTCACTTTTTTAGTCAAAAAAGACAAAAAGTACACTTATTTAGTCTTCCCAAACAAGGCCTAAACCTCCTATCAAATTTTTTTTTTTTTTTTTTTTTTTCACTTAATAGAAGTTAGACAAAAAATAAAAAAATAAAAAAAGGAGGAGGAAGAAGAAGAAGAAGAAGAAGAAGAAAGTGTAAGAACTATAATACCCTGAATTGAAGATTTGATTTTACTATATTATCAACCTGCCCAACCATCACATTTTAAATAGTCTTCATCAAGAGCTCTGTCAGTTGACTTAACGATCAACTAATGGAGGAGACAATTTGTAATGAAACTTTAAATCTTAGGAAAGTGATGTAATTTTCAGAATGTGAGGGAGAATTTATATTAGAGTCAAACCTTAAGGAGTGTTGGTGTAATTTACCCTATTTATTTTTAAAATTGTATCTATAAATAATAGTGAGTTGAAATTGGGAAATTTTAAAATAATATTAGAGACTCACATTTAAGACCCTCAAATGTCTTTACAATGATGTTGCACGGAAAAAAAGCCCCACATGATTGAATGTATGACACATCAAAATCGACACTCATCATTCCACATCATTATGGATGAAATTGTGAATATTTTATTAAAGGTCTCACATATTTTATGAAATTTTATAATGCACACACCTTTTTGTTTGTGTAATTAATTTTTGGTTATAATTTATTATAGTGATGATTCTAATTTGATTATGACCCATTGTGGTGTTAGTTAGTTATTATTTATTGTGGTTTTTATTTAAAAAATGATATACAAGTCGACTTTGTAAACTAATTTTTAGATCCAATAATATGTAAATGATATGATTGACTGATGATTAGGAAAAATATGAGAGAGAGTATTGCCTTAGATATCATAGGTGATTGCCACATCATTGGGCTTGAAAAACGAATATAATATTTGGACTTAAATAGCAATGCTCTTTTTATTTTAGTTATGACCGAAGAGATTTTGATTATGTCTCAAATAGCATTCGGTTATAACTGGTAATTGTGACCCATTGTGAATTTGATTATAACGTACTGTAATTATTATTTTTTGTTAGGATTCAAATTTATTTTTTAACTATGCCTCAAATAATATTTAATTATAACTTTTTGCGTCACGATTAAAATTCATTTAATTATTCAGACCATAAATATAACACATACCAAAATATTGTAGAAAATATGATCAATTGGTTAAGAAAACTCAAAATTGAGGAAAATGACAAAGATTGGGATAAACTTCTCCTTTTGTATGTGGCATTATCGCTCCACTACAGGAAAAAGCACATTTGGCGACCAAATTTCCCGACTAAAACAAATTTGGTCACTGAAAGTATAGCTTTTGGCGACTAAAAAAGCATTAGTAGCCAAAAGTAAAGATTTTTGGCGACTAAAAAAATTTAGTAGCCAAAAGTATAGGTTTTGGCGACTAAAAATCTGTTTGGTCGCCGATATATGGCTTTTACCGACTAAACAAATTTTAGTAGCCAAAAGTAAGGCCCTTTGGCGACTAAAAAAAATTAGTATCCAAAAGTAAGACATTCGGCGACTAGAAAGTTGTTTGGTCGCCAAAAGTGAGGCTTTTACCGACTAAAAAAATTTTAGTAGCCAAAAGTGAGGGTTTTTGGCGACTAAAAATAATTTAGTAGCCAAAAGTGAGGCATTCGGTGACTAAAAAGAAGTTTAGTCGCCAAAAGTAGTAATTTTAGTGTGGGAATTTTATTTTTAACGACTAAAAAATTATTAGTAGCCAAAAGTATAGAATTGGCGACTAAAATTATGTTTAGTCGCTAAAAGTGGTCTCTTTTTTTTTCTAATAAATAATTTATTTATACATAAATTATGTTCAATAAAAAAAATTATCTTTATATATATACTTTTATATTAATACAGGTCTATATACTATATAAATAATATATGTTGCATATATAATCATATGGTGTTATGGAGGCGTAGTGGAAAGAGGGTGTTGTATAAGGTTTATGGTGTGGGAGGTTAATGGTTCGAATCTCCACCAATAATTTAGTAGCCAAACATTGGCCCTTTGCTGACCAACTCAAATTTAGTAGCTAAAAGGTAGGTTTTGCCGACTAAATAAAATAGTAGCCAAATGTTTCACTTTCAGCGACCAAACACACGTTTAGTCGCTAAAACATTCACCGACAGGGTTTAGGCAACTAACTTGGCGACAAAAAAATTTAGTCGCTAATTGGTATCAGCGACTAAAAAAGTGACCTTTGGCGACTAATATTTTGGTCGGAAAAACTGTTATTTCTTGTAGTGCTCCTCGGCTTTGAGTATGGCAATAAGAAAGCTCCAAATTGACAAAAATGGCTACGCTGGCAAGGCTAATGCTCTGTTCTTGTGCATAGCACAACAATGTATATACATATCGAGTGTACTCTCTCTCTCTCTCTTTCCCCCCCCCTCTCTCTCTCTCTCTCTCTCTCACATATTGATATCCAAAGTGAATGCCTTGATCTTCTATAAATAGAGGTCAACAATTCATTTTTCCTAAATTTGTAATTACAATTTATATTAATCACACAATAGAAAGGTGTGAACAAATTTTTTTTCCCCCCAAAACATGATTACAAGTCCGATTGCATTTACTAATATAGAGCTAGTAGCCTAGTGTTATGGTGTACCATTGACATAAAAGAATTACAGACAATGTATTTATGATATTTATCACATTAATTATGTCTGCAAATTTTATCATCAAAAAACACATGAATTCACTCCTCTAGTTAGTTGTTTGTTTAAAGTGAAGCCCCTATTTCAATTCTACATAGCTTTCCATGGGACGTCAAAAGTGAGATAGGCTGAGAAAGTTTTTTGAAGAGACTAGCAGACTGTAAAGGAATAGAATATAGTCTAGTTTCTTTCCTTCTTTTTCTTGCTCCTGTTTTAGAAGAAAGTAATATGCTGATTTTAATCAACCTCAAAGAAGAGTTTGCATAGAAGAAGCATTCCCTTTAAAGGGAAGAATTCGTAATCTTGGTACTCTTGTGGCATACTAGATACAGATATAATATCTTTATTTATTTATGTTTCTATTTCAAATTGCTTATCCAATTGTCCGAGGATTTTTTTTTTTTTACAGCACAAGGACCTTAATGCCAAATGGACTTTAACACCTCATGGTTCTTGGTTCTATTTATGAAATTTTATTCCATCACCGTTTATTATTTCTCAAACCTTTGTATATATGTATATCTTAACCAGTTGATCATTAATTTCATGTTGCTCTATGTTTTTATTGCTGTAGGTTTGGCTCATGGGTCAAAATTTCCATATTTCTGTTGAGTTTGACAATGTAAGCAGATTTGACTTGTGTAATTTTCTTTTTAGAGTTCTCCCCTTTATGTGCTATTGTAACAGAAGTGTAACTTTTTTCTTTTTTCCTTCCCTTATGTGCGATTGTGAACGAGAAAGGCGAAGTAAATGTGACAGTGTAATTGCTTCGCACAAAATCCTCTGAATGCATTTATGTTTTGTTTCCCTTATGTGCAATTGTGAACGAGAAAGGCGAAGTAAATCTGACAGTGTAATTACTTGGCACAAAATCCTCTGAATGCATATATGTTTTGTGGTTTTATCATAAAGTGTATCATTTTTCATTTTTCCTTCCCCATAGGGAAGATGCAGAGAACCCATGCTTTTGGTCCAGAGTATGCCTGCATAATATGGCTAAGCTGGCCAAGGAGGCTACAACCACACGGCGTGTTCTGGAATTCGTGTTTTGATATTTTAATAGTGGAAATTTATGGCGGGTTGAAACTGGGCTCACTTTTCCTGTCCTCAAGGAGATGCAGGTTTTAATAGATGATTCTGGTATTATTATTACCTTTGTTAAAAAGATTTCCTTCATTATCCAAACAAAGATTTCTTCATTTATTTATGGAGGACGAAATCTTAGTTCAATGAAATAAAGATTTATGGGTATAAATAATTATAAAGATTTATGGGTATAAATAATTATAAAGAATTCTTCACCATTTTCATGGAAGAAATCTTAGTTCAAAACCAAAAATTTCCTTCATTATCTCTCTGCCCCTACACCATAAACACAGTAATTTTGATCAACCCCTTTGTTGAAAAATTTCCTATCGTCATCCTCGACCAAACAAGCAGAGAGGCTTACTACCGCTAGTCATGTTTTCATCATCTTCATTGCAATCACAAAATCAAAGGTGAGTCTCTCATCCCTCTGTCATCCATCAACCATTTCATTTTTATTCAATTTAACAATTCACATTATTTTAAAGACATGTAATTTCACTTGCAATTTAGAAATCTTTTATCCATTCTATTATTAAAAGGGAACAGTGATTTTGGTGTCATGAAGTTTTTGCCACCTGTAAATTATATATTTAAAAAAAAAAACAAAAAAACTACACTTGCATGTCTTTGCCCTACATTCTGTTCCCTTACATTTTATTATTTCACACCTGTATATCTTCTCTCACTTTAACTGTGCAATTATATTTTTTTTTACTTCATCCCTCACGTTTGTTCCCTCACTTTTTGCTTCATCCCTTTGCACAAACTTTTCAACGGATTTCCAATCTCTCTCTCAACGATTTCGTATCGGTGAATTCGATTCAATCAATTCGTCTAACAGTTTGAAGTCAAATGCGTTGGATTTGAATGGGTTCAACCATGGTTGGAAGATTGGTGGTGGATATGATTTTAATGGGTTATGTTCTATTGTTGTTTTTATTTTTAATCTCAATCATTTTGTTAATTTAAGCGACTGCTACTCAAGTAAAAATATGAAAAAAGGTATTGTCAAGTATTTTCTTTATATAATTTATTTTTATGTTATTGGTACGTAAAATACAGATTGCATACTGTGAAGTTTTTTTTTCTTCTTCCAGTTCTCTCTTAAAAAAATTTAACTGACACTCTTTTCTTCAATTTTTGTCAATTTTTTTTTTTTTTAAATTTATTACTTTATTATGATGTATCATAAAAATTCTGATAAACCAATTCAGATGGGGGTATTGTTCTATTAGCCTGTTGGTTCCTTAATTTTTACGCAGTACATAAGAACTTCCGAAAATATGAATACAAAATAATTGTTCCTCCTAGGCCATCCAAACCTCCAAATTTTGGCCCAAAAAGAAAATATGAATAGAAATATAAGAACTTCAGAAATTATGAATAGAAAATATGAAATAAAGTAGCAGTAACACCGCCCTTCTTTTACTGTAAGTGTTTTATCAGTGTTTGTTTATTTTTTTAGTATAAATTTTGTAATTGTGTAGTCCAAAAAAATGATATTTATGTATTATTTAATTTTTTTTAGTATCAAAATACATCTCAGTGATTGTTTATTTTTAATTTTTAAGTTTTTATAAATTTTGTATTTGTTTAAGAAAAAGAAAAAAAGAAAATTGGTGGCATATCTCATCTGCTTTGACTGTACATGTTTTATGAGTTTGCACAAGAAAAATTGATGGCACATCTCATCTGTTTTGACCGTACATGTTTTATTTAAAAATTAGTGTTTGTTTGTTTGTTTATTTGTTTGTTTTTTAAAAGTATAAATTTTGTAATTGTTTAGTAAAAAAAAATGGTATTTATTTATTATTTATTTTTAATGTTTATTAACTAGCAGTTTATAACTAATAACTTCTCAATGGAAAATTCACGTTTCCATTTTGTTGATCACGTTCATTGAAAAAAGGAAAGAAAAAAAAGAAAGAAATGTATACATTATAATGTGGATTTTAGGCTCATATTTTTATGATTTTTTTTCCACCATATAAAAGTTCAAACAAAATTACAAATAAAACAAAAATATATAGATATATATGTACACAATATGATGAGGATTTTACACTCATTTTTATGATTTTTTATTTTTTATTTTTTCCACCATATAAAAGTTCAATCTAAATTACAAATTAAAAAAAAAAAAAAACATGTATACATTTTTGTTTCATTTTGTTGATCATGTCGATTTACGCTCTATTTATGATTTTTTTCTTCATTTGTCCACCATATTAGAGTTCAATCTAAATTACAAAAAAAAAAAAAAAAAAACCATATATACATTATTGTTTCATTTTGTTGATCATGTTAATTGAAAAAACAACAAATAAAAAACAATATGTATACATTATAATGTAGATTTTAGGCACATATTTTTATGAAAACTTTTTCATATTTCCCACCAAATAAAAGTTCAATCTAAATTACAAATAGAAATATATATATATACTATCTATCTATACTAATTTCAATTTCTTTTTATTTTACTTTTTTATTTTATTTCTTTATTATTATATATCAATTGTGATGAATCAATTCTTCTTCTTTAAACTCTTTATTTATTTGTTTCCAACTGGTGGATTAATGTATAGTTATTTAATTGAAGCTATTTTATTTTTATTTTTAAAATTTTCTAACCTAGGTTAATTACTATTTCTTTTCACCCATTTTAAAATTAATAAATAGGATACCCATAAGATTATGTATGAGTAACAGAAAATTTTAAATTTGTTAGTTATAGTTGATAAGGTTCAATTTGTTTGTTTATTTTTTATATTTATTGATTAGTAGTTTATTTGTAGATAATAAAAAGATTCCAAAAACTATTTAAATTAAAAAAAAAAAAAAAAAGATATAGGATATCTTGAGAAATTATGTACGAATGTAATTTTAAATTTGGTTATGAAAGTAAAAAATAAAAAAATTATAGATAATAAGGAGGACACCAAAATATATTAAAATTAAAAATAAATATTTAATTTTTTTTTTTCCATGATCAATATGACAAAACTATTTGGATTGTTCCTAAAAAAAATTAAAAAAAGAAACTTAGAAAAATAATTGAAGACAAATCAAAATTTTAAATTTATTATTACAGTTGATAAGGTTCAATTTATTTGTTTATTTTTTTTTTATATATTTATTGTTTAGTAGTTTATTATTTGTAGATAATAATAAGATTCTAAAAAATGTTAAATTAAAAGAGAGAGAGAGAGAGAGAGAGAGAGAGGATACCTTAAAAAATTTTGTACGAATATAATTTTAAATTTAGTTAAAAAAATTATAAATAATAAAGAGGATACCAAAAGATATTAAAATTAAAAATAGTTATTTAATTTTTTTTATAATCTTTATCACAATATTATTTGGATTGAATAATTAAAGAGCAATCATTATTTTTCTATTATAATTATTTTTGAGTTACACATGCATTGCGTGTGCCCCACCGCTAGTTAATCCAATAAATAGCAGTGTCATTTTATTTTTGTTTTAGAGATAGATTCATGATTTTATTGTGACAGTGAGAAAGAGTTGAATGCCTCTCCTCAATTCCATGCTGTCTTCCAATACCTCACTCCATTGCTATAAGAGTCTAGATCTTCTGCAGTGTTTTCCTGCAGGGGTCCTAATGGTGCCAAACAACGTCGTGTTGGCATACCCACATCTCTCTCTCTCTCTCTTTGTCTCTCTCTATTTTTGCTGCTTCTTCTAAAACTCTTTGTTTATGCTTTATTTTTTTTTTATTTTTATTATTTTTTTAATAGTAAATTTCTTAAAAAGCAACAAAGGTACATTTGTCCAAATACTTTTACAACTTGATTGTGGTACATTTGTTGTTTATTTTCAATTACTAATGTCACTCATCTTTGTTTTAGCTTTCTGATTGAGATTTAGTGGCTTTGTTTTCTCTCTCTGTGCATTACTATCTAGGACAACAAATAGCACTCTGTGTTCGAAGTTCTTTAATAAAACGAGCTACCTAGAAATTTGTCACAGTTTGGGCTTGAATTAGAAGAGATTAGGTGAGAATGAAGATTGAAAGGACCTCGCCACTACAGAGTGGCCATCTCCTTGCCAACTCGCCGCCGTCGTCCTCCAATTCTACTATTTCCATTCTCTCTCTCTCTCTCTCCCCTCCTTTGTTCTTTCTCTGCTTAGGGGTCTCCTTAAGGTGCTTATGGTTCTCAAATTTGGGAATGGACTCGCCGCTCTCTGTTGCTGCTAAAGGATTTTCAAAATTTGAGGCCCTCAAATTTTGGCCCAAAATAGGGCCTCAAATTTTGAAAATCCTTTATACATTAAGTTTTAACAAAGACTCCATTATTGTTAGAGGCCTTCCAAAACAAAAAGGCCACTAAAAAAAGGTCCAAACACAAGTTATAGGCCAACATTAAAAACAAATAAAAAAAGTTAGCCCAATTGAAAAAAAAAAAAAAAAAAAAAACTATTTTCAAATAAAGTAGGTGATTTGCACTGCTTCACCTTTTCTTTTTTTGATAATATTTCTCTACCATCTGAAAGGCCCACTAAAAAAAGGCCTAAACACAAACATATTATAGGCCAACATTAAAAGTAAATATGTATAGGGGCCCCTCTTGAAATTTTGCCTTGGGCCCTATAGAATTTAGGGTCAGCCCTAGCCGTAGGGGTCGCCGTTGCAGCTCTCTATTGCCACTCTTGGTTGCCAGTTTCCATCGACTGCTCTCTCCCACTCTCCGTCGCCTGTATCTTAGATTTGGGTCTAGATTTAGAAATAGCGTGTAAGAGAGAGAAATATTGGGAAAAAAAGTACCAAAACGACATCGTTTTGTTACCACTACACAGAGAGAGAGAGAGAGAGAGAGAGAGAGGTTTGAGACTATTTCTCTTTGCTCCTGGAGTGGCAACTCTGTCAACAATATATGGGTCTACTCATTTTTTGTTAAAAGTTTTTAAAAGCAGTGTTATTTATTTATTAATTTTTATTTTGGATGCATGAATTTATTGTGACAGTCCTCCATCCCATGCCATCTTCCAATACCTCATTCCATTGCTATTGGCCGTCCTTGGTTTGACGTACATTGGCAAGACACTAAGCCCAATGGAAACGCACCATGCAAACTTGTGGGCATTCTTATTTGCCACAATCATCTACTGGCCTACTTTGGGACTCATGATTGCCAGGACATTCGACGGTGAAACTTGCTCCCAAATCTTGAGCTATGTTATTTTCAGCTCCAGAACGTTTTCTTGTGCCTCTCTGTTCTCAATTCTTTTGCCAAATTTGCTTGGACAATTTGTTTTATATGCGTCCTTGCCCATAATTCTTGCAATTGCCACCTTGTTTTATTTTCATGAGAAAATTGAAATTGCAATTGGTTGGGTGCAAGACAATTTAAACTCACAGACAATAGCAAATTCATTTGATTGGGTGCTAAACAAGTTCAACTCTGCAAAAGGTTAGGTCTAAGACAATTTGAACTCATAGACAATTGCAAATGCATTTGATTGGGTGCGAAACAAGTTCAACTCGGCAAGAAGTTGGGTGCGAGACAATTTCAACTCACAGACAATTGCAAATTCATTTGATTAGGTGGAAACAAGTTCAACTCTGCAAGAGATTGGGTGCAAAGGATGCTGCAGCAGCAGCAGCAGCAGCAGCAGCAGCAGTAGCATCCATCTTCTCTTTCCACGACATCCTCTCAAGTCTAAGTACTTTTATTTGATTGTTGTGTTGCTCTACACTAGTAGATAAGAATGATAAGTGGATTGTGGCAATGTGTGATTTTAAATAATTTGGACTTAAAAATAATAATTATACAACTGTCATAACTGTTTCTTGATTTGTATGTTTTAAGATTGCCTTGTATTGCATGCATAATATATGTAGTTTTGTATTAAATGATTTTTTTCTTCTTGTACAAATCATGATAATTAAACTATATTCAAGATGGATTTCTAGGACAATATAAGACATCTCTATTATGGAGGTGCCTTTTTGGTTTAGAACTCTAAATTTGACAATAATTCCTAATTTATCACTCCTAAATGATCTCTAATGACGTGGCATTGAGGTTAGACCGTACATGATGAAATATTTGATAAATCAAAATTTGACACTTGCTAGACACATCATTAGGGTTTAAGAGTAGTTTTTAAGGGTGATAAATTAGGTGTTTCAAACATTTTTGAAATCTCATATCCATAAAGTTAATTATGGGGTTGGGACAATTTTTTTTAGACTTAATATAAGGATAGATTTTTTTGGCCACAATTTCAATAAAATCTTAGGCCGTAAACAACAACTTTGTTCGTGTTCAGAAATTTTATATTGGTGGTGTGCCTAACTAATAGTAGGGGATTTAAAAGTTACATAGAGCTTAACATTAAAAAATAATTAAGGAATGACAATACACTATTAAATAGGTACACGGTCACATAATCTTTCAGAACAGAATAATAATTTCAGTTTGCTCGTCGATTCCTTGGGCTGACCCTAGTTGCTATTTTGAAAATTGTATGCCCAAAACTAGAAGAATCAAATATTATAGATTTTAGAGTCCATTTGAATAGGTGTAGATTCCAAATCAATAGATTTGAGCTTGGGATCCTTTGTTCCATATTCTTGTCCCGCTCTCTGTCCCAAAACTCTTGTCTAGACGCACGTATCCAACAAAGGAAAAAAAAAAATCGCACCTGCTATATACTATAAAGAAAAGTCCATGAACACAAAAATCTCCAAACACAGAATACACTGATAAGACATGTATACAAACATGTTCGCATCTTCGCAACTACAATTGCAAGCATGGGTCAATCTCATATTTGTGTATTCTGTGCGATACTGTAAACCAACCAAACCAGTGAATTCCGCTCTATGTCTTCCTCTCTTCCAATTTAGCAACAGACATTTCCACTTCTTGGCATTCTTCCACCCTTTCCACTTCTCTTTGGATTTGTTGCACTGCCTCATGTAACTCATAAGCAACTACATTAAATGCATTGATTATGATAGAGTAACAGTTACTAAATTAGAAGAAAATTTATTTGATCTGGGTCTTTATTTGAGTTTATTTCTTTGCTCTGTTTTGGGTTTGGGTGCTTTTCATTCATTTTATTGACTGACTTCATATTTGAGATTGTAGACTTGCACTCATGTCTTAGTTACAAGATCAGATTTTCTTTTTCTTTTTTTTTATTATTTATTTTTATTTATTTATTTGTGGTTTGAATTTGGATTCATATTTTTTGGTGTGATTTGGATTTAAATTCGAAGAGAAGAGAGAGAAAGAGAGGGGAAAGGAAGAGAGGGACAGGGAACTGAAACAGAGCACCCATTTGACCTTAAATGAATAAGGATAGTAATTCAAACTTAGATCCAATAGTTTAGTAATGAATTTGAAAATTGAATTAAATAGCTTATTCTTGAGGGATGTAAAATCACCGTATGAAATTAGTTATTTAAAATCATGCTAAGTATTTCTATTTTAACTCTACTATATATATCTTCTACTCGTTTTTTGCAACCGATTTTACTTATTACCTATCCATTGAATGAATTTTCTCATTATTATGATTAGGATATGGTGCCCCAAAACTGCTGCCATAGAAAAATTCAAGAGTCTTGTAGGCATAGATTCAAATGCCTCTTATTGATGCAAAGATCACATACTATTTTCTAATCATACCTTTAGATAGTAGTATTAATTATTAAGGTCATTTGATAAAGAGAAAGTTCAAATATATCCTTACATATTAGGGGACATGCTCAAAATCACCAACTTAAAAAAAAAATAAAAAAAATCTATAATATGATTCACACATGACCCCTTTTTAATCCACAAGGCCATTCATTGCATACAATCCCCTATATCTAGACCATTACTCGCTTAGCTTCTAACCAAAATTACTCATAACCCATTTGAGTGATAGAACACGAGCTAACAAATCCACTCAAAATGACTAAGATACACTCACAGCCCTAACATTGTCCAAGACTGGGCCACATATTTGACTATAGTTATGAACCTTAGTGTGATAAAATGAACTGTAAAATGTGAGCCTTGTCCTAGCTAAAATTGCTTAGAACTCGAAACTTGCATTCTTGAACCCACCCTTTCCATGAGATGCATAGGGGGCTTTTAGGGTTTTTTTTGCAGCGAAAGCTTCGATCATCACTGATTCGTGGCAACCATTCTTGGCATCTCCAATGGAGAAAGTGAGGTTGTAGAACTTATTTGGGATTGTTCTTATGACTTGGGCAATGGCACTTTCTCTCCCTCCAACTAGTTCGATCGCGGTGAGTCCGAAGGGGACAAAGAAGTGTCTTGAGTCTATGTATTTGTCTAGTTTGAGTGACTCAATGATCCATCCATGGACTGGTGAAATTAGGTCTTGTTTTTTGAGGAGAAGGAGGACTCCTGTAGAGAAGTTCTTGAACACATGTGGACCAATTTCAAATCCACTGTTTTTTACTAGGTTACTTGCATGAGGAAATAAAATAAATAAAATAAAATAAAAAGAATGAAAATTAAGTTTAAAAAAAAAAAAAAGGTGATAATAATAATAGTGCAATCATGTACATTTTTGGTAGGGAAAATGTATGGCCAAGTTTGTGAACCTATCATTTTGGAGGTTTGGACAATTTTGGTAAGTGCTACTAAAAGGAAAATTATATTTGTACCTAATTCACACAACAAACATTCTACATTATTGTCCTATTGGGTCAAGAGTAAACATACACATGACATTTCCATGAGAAGTAAAAAAAAGAAAAAAGAAAAAATAAAGGGAAAATTAAACTTGTAGTCTCTGTAGTTTATCTATTGTGTTAGTTTGATCCTTATAATTCTAATTGTATTAATTTTATCATTTAATTTTTCACAATGTATCAATTTAGTCTAATTAATAATGTTCATTTATAAATAGGATTGAAATGGATGGGTAAAATAATCTATCCACTAAGGAATTAGCATCCAATTTGCAATGTTTATTCACTTGAATGCACCAATTTTCCGTTGATTTCTCGTCAATTTATTTATTTTTTATTTTTATTTTTATTTTTTATTTTGTAGTAGATATCAATTTAGACAACTCAATATAAAACATTAAAGGGTAGGAAACAGTTGGAGAGAAAAATAGAGAATGAGTGTTGAGTGGTGTGAGAATGACAAATAAATAAGGAGGGTCGGAATCAATACCTGAAGAAGCAGTGGACTCCCTACGAACTGAGTTGTCTCTCACCGATAGAAAGCATCAAGGCCCATCAAGATTTCGGCCAATACCAAACCCATGCAGCTCTTTCCCTCTTTTAAAAGTTGGGCCACTTCAATCAATTGGATACTGGCTCCACCGTAACTAGGGGCAAGCAGGAAGTGCGCGAGTAGGCATAGACATAGAGCACGTTGAAGGTAGCCTCACCAGAGAAGGTCGCTCCTGTCTCCAATAGCGGAAAATTGGGTTATTAAATTGGGGATGTCCAATTCCTCATCATGAGCCAAAGACCGAGTGATTGGGCTTAACGTTTTTATAAAATGATTATTCATTCACAATAACAAATGATGACTTCATATGTATAATATATATATTTTTATCATTTTTTGAATGAACCAAATGTCGAAATGAATATTATGAAATATTATCATTTTTTATTTTATTTTAATGAACCAAGCCTAACATAAAATCTAAAATTATTTGGAACCACAAGTTTTAGACAAAACTTGGGCCCAAAGAGGCTGCCTTGACGCCTTCCTTGAGGCTATTGGTTTAATTTCATATAGGTCTTAGGATCAGCCCTGAAATGTTGGGAGGCTAGGTGAACTCTTGGAATTGGGCTTTTTATAAATGATAACACCATAAGTTTTGCACGTTTTTTAACCAAAAAAAAAGAAGTCGCAAAGCTTTTCTAAAAAGAAAAAATAAAAGAAAAAGAAGAGTATTGACCTAAATTATTTAAACAAGGAAACATTCTTATGCTTCCATTCTTCTAAATTCATTTCTTTTGCTCAACCAATTTTTTGAAAAATTTAGCTGTTATCACCTTCCAAAATTAAAACTCTTTTAATTCTATGCAAATCTCATATAAAGATCACTCTCATATTCAAAATCATAACAATCCTACCAAAATCATTTAGTATATAAATTTGATTCTAGAGAATTTAGAGAAAATCTTTCATAGATTCTAGCATATCCGAGCAATGTCTAATTTGACTAGGTGTGTAGCTTGCAAATCTCTAAGGAGAAGATGTTCTCAAGATTAATGACCAACACCAAATCAGATCACCCCCTATGCCCAAGCCGGTGATCATCGAGAAGTCATAAGGGGTCATCGTCATCTCCCCGGTGGACGGGAAGTGGAAGGAGTTGGTGGTATCCTACTACCTCTCCACTAATGCTCTGAGTAGGGCCTGACTGGCCATATAACATGAGAGGCCAGTGTAGAATAAGCCAAAGTTTACCTCGTTAACCAACTCACGAACTCAGGCGGAAAGCTCATGGTACCACTCCCTGGCTATCACGGTCCCATGCCTCTCCAAGAGCGACAGTCCTCTTGTGACAAGGAAAGAATGAATCAAATGAAAGAAAAGTCAGCTGACAGATAGTGATGAAAAGTAGTACTGAAAAGGCAAAACAAGCAGTACAAGAAAGCAAAGTTTGTACCTCAGTAGCACCATAGAAAAGGTGGCAGTCCGGCTCCCTCAGCAAAACATCTTACGGCATGCCACCGGTGAAATCATCAAAGCGCATCATGCCGCCGGGGGCCATCGCGTGCGTCTGTGGGTGGTAAGTAACTGGATCAAATGGCCTTAGTTTCAGTGGTAGCAACTTGGGCTCGGGCCCTGGAACAAAGACCTCATCGGCCTCAAAATCAACAGCAATGTCCTTCGCCGCCTCGTCGGCCCTAGCAATTGCCAGCTCCTCGATCTCTGTAGGGGGTGGAATTACAGGTGGATCCTCGGGAGGGGTGTCATCAAGAGAAATGTTGTCTACCATCTAGAAAGTGGGGTGAAAATCGGTGAAAAATGGAGAAAATGAGGAAAAAGAGGGAGAACTTGGAAAAAGTCAATCCTAGGAGAGAGAGAAAATAGGAGAAAAAATCAAAACTCAGGAAAGTTCACAAAACCCAAGAAAAACTTGAGGGGAACAAGCCCAAAGTGTTGAAAACCCAAAAAAATCAACGAAAACAAAATCTGACTGGTTCAAAGTGTAGAGGATCAAAGAGGTTTTATGAATAAAGTTCGTGTGGGGCGTTAGAAAATGCGTACAAAGCACAAATCTAGAGAGAGAAAGGACCTGGAGGGAGAGGAAGAGTGATTTTGGAGGTGTGTATATGAGGAAATGAGGTTTGGTGGTGTATTTAAAGAGATTCAAGCCGAAATTCCCATTTTGTCTCGAAATTATCATTAGTGGCTGGCCGTACACATTTGTGGCCGACCGTACACTATTAGTGGCTGGCCGGCCCCTTTTGTGGCCCAGTGCTGGTTTTTGTTGCTCTCATCTCCAAACAGTGTATCAGAGGTCCTGTTTTGGGTCTATAAAGAAGGATTGAGGTATTTGGAGTGGATTTGATTTCCGGGGATCTCGAACCTGTGTTACGGTTGCGCCATTCCAATGCCCACTGTACTCTGGCACGTGAACATGCCCTAATTTCAAATATGAACAAGTTGTATCCTTTTGAGCATTTTGCAAAGCCTCTGAGGGGTAAGTCGGAGGTTGTCGTCGAACATCGGTTTTGTTCGTTTAGTCGATTTACATATCTGTTGCATAGAACATACACTCTCACATAACTCTTACATTGCATGTGCGCATTGCATCGTAACTCATATGCTTATCCGGTGTGCATAGAACATGCTTTGACTTCTCTTGCATAGAACATGCTTTCAATTATCTTGTATAGAACATACATTGCATCTTATGTCGGTTGTCTATTATGTTGCATAGAACATGCGTTGTCATTGTACTGATTTTCAATTACGTTGCCTTGTGTCGTGTGCATGTGCAGTACTTTCTAAAGCGCCACTTTGTTTGTTTATTGTGCATCTATCGCACCTTCTCACCTCGTGCATCTATTGCACCCTCTCACCTCGTGCATCTATCGCACCCTCTCACATTGTGCATCTATCACACCCTCCCATTTCGTGCATCTATCGCACGTCCTCATTTCGTGTATCTATCACACGTCCTCATTTCGTGCATTTATCGCATGTCCCCATTTCGTGCATCTATCACACATCATCATTTCGTGCATCTATTGCACAACATCATTTCGTGCATCTATTGTACGTCATTATTTCGTGCATCTATCGCATAACATCATTTCGTGCATCTATCGCACGCTCTCACATTGTGCATCTATCGCACAATATCACATCGTGCATCTATCGCACAATGTTACCTCACGCATCTATCGTACAATTTCATACTCTGTGCATCTATCGCACAAGCATCATACTCTTTGCATCTATCGCATCAGTGCATTTCCTCTTCTCACATTTTTAACGTGATTAGAGTATCTCAGGGTGTGCGGAAGCATGCCCCTGAGCGGTTTTTCTCTTTCTCTTCTCATGTTTTTAGTGTGATTATAGTGCGTCTTCCTCTTTTTACATGGAACGCATTTGGGATTGACTTTTACTTATTTATTTGGATTATATGTTGTTATCTTGTTGTTGCGTTGTCTTGCAAGATTACAGAGTTTCAAAAAACCAGCTTCACGAAGTGTGTAAGTCCAGTTTTCAACTGTGCATATCATTTGTATCTTGCCCCTAAACTACGTTGGTTTGATTACTTACAAAGGGATACGTAGGCAGCTTTTGGGCTCAACCAATTTAATTTATGCCTTGATGGTTTCCCCAAGTTTTATAGCCTTGTCAAAATGGGTCATCTTTGGGCTTTGACATTCACTCATGTCATTTCATGACTTTGAGCTCTGTCAAAGAGGGGTAACTGTAGACACCCCATTTTTGACTGCCCTTAAAGACTTGGGTGCCATCGATTGAGCACCCAATGATGAATGCACATGCTTGTCAAATGCTTGATTTTCTCAGCAGAAAGCCTCAGATTTGAGCCTCAGAAACCTACAAGCATTACATCATTTTTGGACCACAACAGCTTTTTTTCAAGCCTGACCACCTAGAGGCCCACAGCCCCACTAGTGGCCGGCCAGCCACAAATTAATGTACGGCCGTCCCTTTAGTGGCCGGCCGGCCACTTGTGTCAAAAAAACCAGATCTTTTTGCCAGCTGTGGCGCTGTCTCCATAGGTGCATGCATTGCACTAGCTATTTCTGTATGGATATTTTCGAGAGCCTAAAATGTTTTTCTATATATACTTGACCCCTTCTCATAAAATTAGGTTAGAAAAATTTGGAGGAGGAAAATTCTTAGAAATATTTCTCTCTCTACCTTGCAACTTATACATACCTTACCTAGACTTCTTAAAAAAAAATTTGAGGTCTCTTTGCTAAAGTTCTTGAGCTTGCATCTTAGCTCTTGAGGGTGTGAAATTGGTGGTTTATAATTCAAAGGTATTACTCCTCTTCGAGAGGTATAACTCCAAGCTTCTTTGCCTTATTTACTTACCATCATTTATTGCTGTTTTTGCACTATTTTTCACCTATGTTTATGGGTTAAAACTTGTGGTTTAAGGTTATTAAAGGTAGAGGGGTTGACCACCTTTCTTTGAACCTTTCTTCCTAGGCTTTTACCCTTGTGTTTCCCATCTTTTTATCAATTTTTTTGGAGCTTTTTACCATTGATTTTCAGTGGTTTTCAGAGGTTAAAACAAGTGCTTTTGAAGTCCCAAAAATGGAGGGGTTAGCCACCCCTTCTTTGGCTTGTTTACTAGCTTAATTTCTCCATTATTTCAGCTTACTCTTTTAGCTTTTTGTGCATTAATTTTAATACTATTTTTAGGTGTCTTAGGATTGTTTTAGGTTGTTTATTTCATTTATGCTTTGTATAGTATTCTTGTAGTGAAATGGTCCTCATAAGTTTGGTGTTTTAGGCATTAGACACCAACCTATTTGAATTGATAGCATTTATTTCATGCTTTCCATACTTGTGTTCACCTCTAATCACCTTTGCACTATCCCCCTCTTTTCTTGGCATTTTATTTGTTTTGAGAGTTGCTTCAAAATGAGTGTTGTTTAAGCTTGAGAGGTGACCTTGTGCTTAATGGTTTAATCACTTCTGAGGTTCATTACCAACGGCATGATCTCCTTCTCATGCCTAAAACAACCCTCAGTTTGACACTCCGCTCCATTAGTGGACTTAATCTTCATTTTTGGACTCAACCGATTAATGAATGAAAAGGTAATTAAATGGAGTAATAAAATTAGGGCTAAAATGAAGCAGGAAAATAAAATCAACTTGGGTTCAATTGGATGTTAATTGAACCCATGGAGTCTTGAGTCATTTCATACTTGTTAGTGATGAAAATGGTTCAAGGTTCCAAGGTCAACCACTTCCCTTGATCAAAGCCATGATAGGGAGAGGTTTTTGTGTGTCTTCATCGTCATTTATTGAGATTGTATCCCTTGGTCCATAAGTCATCACGCAATGAGTTTGCATCGATTGATGGTTTGCACATCAAGCCTGCCCCTTCTTTGATCTATTTAATGAGAAGGAGAGGCAGGGTGGACAGACATCTCCTGGAAACACTCTGTTTATGCTTTGTTCCTTTCCTACTGCGGCAGGGCAATACCAACAATAGTGGTTGGCTGGCCACCTCTTTTGTATGATCGTTCACTTTTATTGGCCGACCGACCACCTTTTTCAGCCAAGCAGTGTTCATTTTCCTGCAAAACAAAGCAAAAACAGTGGCAAAACAGAGGCATTTTCTGCTGTAGACACCCCATTTTTTACGGTCCTCAAGACTTGGACGTCATCGTTTCAACACTTGATGATCATCCATGCTCATGTTCGTTTTGAGTTTCTGAAGGTCTCGGCTGCGCGCCTTGCCTTGGAACCTCTCAACTTATCTGTTTTGTGCTTGGTTGTGGACCAAGAGATTGTGGCTTTGTTTCTGAGGGAAGAGAGTGGCTTGTTGGCCAGCCCTACAACCCATCGGCCAGGCCTCATGCCTATCGGCCATTCCTTCTTTCCATCGGCCGTCAGTGGTGGCCGGTCGGCATGACTGATGGCCAGTTGGCCATGTTTGTTGGCCGAGGCCTTTTTATTTGCTTTTGCAGATATTTTTTTGCCAGTTGTGACAGCTGGTGAGCATAGAACTCATCCTCCGTACACGTGTATGGAGGGATTGAACCAAGCCTCTAGCTTGTTCAACAAGCTTGAGACTTGGATTTCTATAAGAGGAGAGGTCCCTCTCCCTTTCCAGAGGTTCTAAAAATTTGCATTAGAGATAAGATATCCCTCTCTCTCTATATTTGCACTTGTTTGTGCCTTAAAGTGGTTTTTGTTCACACTTTTACACAAAAGCACCTAGTGAAACACCACACTCTTGTTGCTGAGGTACCTGAGGGTCTTGCTTGGACTCAAGAGCTGGTTTTAGCTCAGAAAAGTTGCTGGAGTTGCTGCTTTGAAGTTGTTTTTCAAGGGTGAGTCTCTAGCCCCCTTTTAAGCTTTTTTTCATTGCTTATTTGGCCCTATTTGCGTGATGTTTTAGGCTTAACCTTAAACTATAAAAAGCTTCATTTTCAAGTATTTGAAATGTTTGTTTGAGGCTCCTTTGGTGTTGGGGGTGGTCTACCCCCTTTTGTGCCTTGTTTGGCTTTGTTTTGTGCTATCCTTTTAGGCCTTTGAGATCATCTTCTCTTGGCCTTTTAGCCACTGAAATCCAGTGGATTTTCAGTGGTAGAAAGTGTGTTTTGAGGCTCCAAATAGGTGGGGGTGGTCCCCCTTTTTGTATCATGTTTGCTTGTGTTGATGGCTCATCAAAGTAGCATGTCTTTTTAGCATGTTTTGGCTCCATCTTAGCATGTTTTTGTGACTTTTCTAACATGTTATAGCTCTGTTTGGGTTTGGTTTGGTTGCCTCTTGTATGCTTCATACCCTTGTAGTGCAATCCTCCCTATAGCCTTAACATGCATCATGCTTTGGACCATCATTTTAGCATGTTTTTGGCTTCACTCCAGCAAGCTTTTACTCATGTTTTGCCATGCTTAAGCTCTGTTTGAAGTTGTTTTGGTCATGCATGCCTTGCTTTGTATAGCCATGGTGCAATCTTGCTCACTAGCTTCGTGTTTTGGGTCCACTAGCATGCATTGCTTGGGCTATTTGCATGATTTAGCATCATTTGATATGTGATTTCAGAGCATGTTTCACTATCATGTCCTCACATCTTTCACTCTTTCAATGCTTTGGAGGGTTGGTGCTTTATGCCTTGATCTTGGCCTAACTTGTATGCATGCATGCCTAAGCCTTTGGGCTACCATTTTAGTGTATTTTTGGTGTTATTTTGCCATAATACAACTCTTTTTTTGGTTGGGTTGAGCATCCCTCATTTGCTTCTTATACTTGTAGTGTAACCATGCTCATTGGCCTAGCTTACTTGATGTTTTGGCCCTTCATGCTAGCTTGTCTTGGCTATACTCCATACATGTTTTAGCATTATTTTGACATGCTTTAGGACTGTTTTGGATGTTCTTGGCCTTTTGAGGTTTGCTTTGTATAGCTATGGTGTTAATGCCTTGACTAGCTTTGAGTTTTGAGGTATCTTGCATGCTTGACTTGAGGTATTTGCATGTTTTTGGCATCATTTGGAATGATATTTCAGAGCATATAGGGTTGTCACACTTCCATGTTTTTCACTCTTTAATTGCTTTTAAGAGTTGACCTTTATGCCTAGTTGATGAGCCATCACATGAGCATGTGTTCTTAGCCCCTTTTGTGCCTAAGTTTTGGTGTGTTGGCCACCGTTTTGGACCCTTTTAGGTTTGTCCATATGTAGTTTAAGTCCATTGAGCATCGTATTGCATGCCTCTTCTATGATGCTCTTTACTTGCTTTCATGCTTTAGCCTCCAAATATGTCATGCATGCATTGTTTGCATGGTAGAATCTTGTGCATGCCATTCTAGCATTGTTAGGAGAGCATGTTGTTTACATGTTGTTGCATTGCATGTTGTTTGCATGTTGTTGCATTGAATGTTGTTTGCATGTTGTTGCATAGCATGTTGTTTGCATGTGTGTTACATTGCATTGTGTTTGGATTAGATGTTGATCCAAACACGAGAAATGAGGGACGTTTCATACTTGAAGTGATGCAACATGCCTCATTTCTCAATCGCCGACCCTCTTGATCAAGCATTATAGAGGTGTAGGCTCATTGTGTCATTTGTGCATTCATTGACATTGAATTGTGCAAACTTGGCTCATTTCGCCATCATGCATTGAGATGCGTGATTGATGGTCCGAGAGTCGAGTACCTGTAACATGCCCGGGGGGTACCCGCGCGCGTTAAACAGTTCGGACTCCCGAGATCTCTTTGATCTCAATGTCTCACGAGTGCAATGTGAAACGTAGATGAGAGTCCAGATTTGGCAACTTTTATTGAAAATCCATTTTATTGCAATTTTGTCAAAAATGGACTGCGTCATCAGATCTCAGAGTCGCCACCTAATATTTTGGGAAATTAGGAAACCCATGACTCAGTGCCAAGGCCACTGTTCGTAGTAACCAAGGATGCTTGGCTCGGAACCTTAGGTATGAGAGGGGAAGGTCAATAATGAGCACCCCCGCTCAGCCGATCAAAAGATCGGCCTCTACTAAACCATGATATGACTTTTATTTTCTTTATATGTTCATGTTCTGATTAGTTAATAAATCCTAAAATTTACTATGTGAAGCATACAAGTATAGACTAGTTTGCTCAAATTGGAACAATTTAATTTCATGTTTGTTTTTCGAAAGGGATTTGAATTTGCCACCTCAAGTGGGCTTAGAACGTACATTTATTGAATTATTCCAATTCAAACAACAAGCCTTCATCCACAGGCATTCATACAGTTATATCACTTAAGCAAATAGCCACATAGTAGGATGCTAAACATAATAAGAAAATCACACACAAATGAGATGCTAAAGCATAAAAACTCACAGATTGACCGACGTCCCTCGAACAGCTACAAAAAAAAGTTAGTAAAATATGCATGATCTTATATACAGAATCCTAATGCAATTCACTCATGAGATGCACTAAAGATTCGGCTTCTAGAATATGGCATGTGAATCATCTCAAACATACGGTAGCGCATAGAATCACAGAAGAATTGATTAAATCCACACATGTAAATACAGCCGAATCTTAATGCATGAGACATAAATGTAAAGCATGGATATGCATGGCATGTCAGATATATACATACACACAGTTAGGGAAAGCAATTAAAGAATGGGATAGAAAGAAGCGGGGTGGGGGATTATTACAACACTTTAATATTACAAATCCAAATGAGGGAGAGAGGAGAGAAAAATAAAATAAAATAAAATCTCACAACACTCAAAATAAAAATAAAATAAACAACTTCATTACTGGCACATGTCACTCCTTTTCGCATGTCCCGGGTTCCGCAACATCGCATGATTCACATTTTCTAGATTCAAGCGGCAAACCAAGGAACGGATTTGAAATCTGACTAGCATGGCTTATAGGGAAATCACTATTGGATGATGTGCAAATTTCCTGAGAGTGTAGAGAGAGAAAGAGTGACTATCTCTTCTTTAGAACCTCGGAGTTGTACCTCGCATGCTACATTATATCATTCATCCACTCGCCACCTTTTTCCTCTCTTCAAAGATGCAATCCGAGAGAGAGAGAGATGTCGTGCCTGTCTTGAGAGAGAGAGAGAGAGAGAGCTGCCCGTGTGTGTGTGCATGGGTCTCTAGAGAGAGAGAGTGCCGTGTGTGGGTGTGTGTTGAGATCAGTGTGTGTGTGCATGGGTCTCTAGAGAGAGAGAGTGCCATGTGAGGGTGTGTGGGTGTGTGTTTCCTGTGTGAGAGTGTACGGGTGTGTGTTAGAGAGAGAAGAGAGAGAGAGCTGGGTTGTGTAGTGGTGCTAGGTTTGGTCCTTGGTTTGGGGAGAGATCAACAGAAGTGGGTGCCCATGTGTGGAGGGTGTGTGTATTCTATGAGGTAGTAGTGGTGTGTGTGGGTGTTAGCAGTGCCGTGTGTGGGTGTGTGCTTGGTGTGTGTTAGAGATCAGTGTGTGTGTTAGTGGTGGTGGTGTGCGATGTGTTATGTGCATGGGTTGTTCTCCCTCAGCTGCTGCTGTGTGTGGGTGTACCAGTGTGTTGTTTTTCAGCTGAGAGAGTGAGAGAGCTCCGAGAGAGTGAGAGAGCTCTGTTAGAGAGAGAGAGAGCTGGGTTTGGTCTGTTGTCTATGTGTGTGTGCTCTCTTTCTTTAAAACCGTGTGTGTGTGCTTGGTCTGTGATGGGTGTTGAGAGTGGTGGGTGTGTGTGTCATGCATGGGGTGTGTTTGTGAGCTGCTGCCGTGAGTGTGTGTGCATGGCCGTGACGGGTGTTGTGGCTACTGGTGTGTGTGGTGTGCCGTGTGTGCATGGCGGGTCTGTGCTGTATCTCCCTAACCCGTGCATGTCAATGGTGTCTTGGCCGTGTATGAATGGGTGGGTGTGTTGAGTGGTGGCGAAAGGTGGGTGTGTGCATGGTCTCTCTCTCCAAGCCGAGAGAGAGAGAGTTGTAAACCGAAGGGAGAGAGAGAGATCAACCCCCCCTCCCCCTTGTGTGTGTTCTCCAGTTTCTCTCCACCAAGCCGAGAGAGAGAGAGTGGGATGTGTATAGGTGGTCTGCCCTCTCTCTCTAACCGTATGTCTCTCCTCTTTTTTAATCTTCTTCACCTGCTCCCCCTTATATTTTTGAAAACAATATTCTCTCACATTTGAACCCCACCCCATCCTCATAATGTGTCTTTCTTAGCTGTCTTCCTTTCTCAAAATAATTTTCCACCATTCTAAACATCATCATTTGCATACCCCTTTCTTCCACCACCCCTCTCCATTTGATGCTGTGGTCCCTCATAGATATGCTTTTTATCCTCCACCTCAACCCATCATATAATGTTTCCATCATATATTCCACCCAAATAAAAAACAAATATCACCTTATTATTCTTTTCTTTTCTTTTCTTTTCTTTTCTTTTCTTTTCTCTTTTTTTTTGTTTATTATTTTCTTCTTTTTTTTATTAAATATTTATCAATTTATATAAAACACACCTAAAACAAATGTACACATACATAAATTTATATAAAAAATATAAAATTATAAAATACTACAAATTAATAAAATATTAGTGATGGCCAAAATGGGTGAGGTTTGGGATTAAAATTTCAATTTGATTTTTCTGGTGAGAGTGGTCAAAATAAAGTGCCCAAGTCTTAGGGCCGGTCAAAATGGGGTGTCTACAGTACCGTACTCCCTTAAGCTTGAGAAATGATAGGGAGGGTGGTTGTGCACACATACCTTGCAAATACACTGCCATGCCTCTGTTTGTGCTCTGTTGCAGTAAAAGAAGAAATTGCAGGAAGCAGTGGCTGACCGGCCACCAAGTCTGCCGATCGGCTATAAAAAGTGGCCGATGACCATTATCTTTGGCCGATGGCCATTCCTCTTGGCCGACCATCTCTCAGCATGTTCTTAAGGTGGATCAGAAGCATCTGGGAAGTTGGCACAATTTTTAGAAGTCCAAATGAATGCAAACAGGGGCATTAGAGGCACGGTAGTGGATTTCCGAGCGAGGCGATCGAGCATGTATGCACTTCTCGCCCAGAGGCCATTTTAACTACTTTGTTTAGCTAGTTAATTTGCTGATTTTGTAATTAATTAGTTAATGTATTTAGCTAATTTATTTCATCTTTGTAATATTCTAATTAGCTTAGTATAGCTAGTTTTAATTCGGTTTGTAATTAATTAGCTTAGCGTAGCTAGTTAGTTGATTTATTCGGACCCTCCGTCGGGAGGGCACATTGTTGTAATAAGCGTGCGTACGTGTGTGTGATGAATGTCTTCCAACCCCACGTCTTTCTCCTTTTTACTTATCATCTTTTGATGGTTAGTTTTAGGGCATGTTTCAATTAGCATACTTATGCTTTGCATACGTGCATCATTCATCTGTCTTGCATGCACCGGGCTCGGCGCATCATTCAAACTGCATTGTATTTCAATACACTTTCTTGAATACGTGTTTCAGAGCATGTTATCAAGTGTTGCATTCATATGCCATTCTAGATAGCCGAGCCTATTTTAGTTGCATTTTTGCACGTGTTGCATTAGGCATTGTTGACATAGCTAGGATCATGCATTGATTACTAGCTAGCTTCTTTTTTGGCTCGGAGTACACTGTAAGTGTTTATGCTTTAGCATCCTTGCATGTGTGTAAGTGACTGCCATGACAGCATGCTTGCCATGAGGCTATCTGCTTAAGTGTTTAACTGTTTGAATGCCTGTAGATGAAGGCTTTATTGCTTGAATTGGAACAATTCATCAAATGTGCGTTTTAAGCCCACTTGAAGTGGCAAAATCATGTTGTTTTCTAAGCCCACTCGAGGGTGGCAAATCCGCGTCTTAGCCTACTTGCGAGTAGCAACTTCAAACCATTTTCGAAAAACAAACATGAGTTGTTTTGTTCCAATCCGCGTGATTGAGTCTATACTTGTATGCTGTGCGCTTCACATAGTAAGTTAGCTAAATAACCGGAATAAGAACACATGTGTTTTCAAAAATAACATATCATGTTTGGTAGAGGCCGATCCTTTGATCGGGCGAGCGGGGGTGCTCATTGCAGGACCTTTCTCTCTCGTACCCAAGTTCCCGAGCCGAGGCAACTTTGGTGATGACGGACACGTGGCCTTAGGCACGAGTCAGGGTTTCCTAAATTTCCCAAAACAAAATATTTAGGTGGCGACTCTGAAATCTGGCAAAGCAGTCCATGTTTGGCACTTTTTGATAAAAATCGATTTTCCAAAACGATGTGCCGGATTTGGACTCTTTGGTGATTTATCAGTCTTACATTGCACTTTGTGAGATTAGATTCAGAACCATGACAAGAGTCCGAACTGTAGTAGCTAGAACTACAATTCGCGCCTTCAGCGCGGAGCGGAGTTTCGGGCGGTCTACATCTGCAGAAAGAACATTCTGCAGCAAAACAGAGGCATTTTAGGGAGGATGGTCACATTGGCATGCATGGTTGTTTAAACGCCGCTCAGGTTTAATTAGTGTTGATTAATTAGTGAGTTAATTCCTTTTAGTTGTAATAACTTAGTTAATTCATCTTGTGTTGTAATTAATTAATTAGTTTAATCTTCATTTGTAATAATTAGCTAGTATAGTTAATTTATTTCATTTGGTTTGTAATAGCTAGTTAATTTGGTAATTAGCTAGGGCATTTATTCAGACCCTCCTGCCTGAGGGAGGGAAAATATGTACTAATGTGTACATGTCTTTCAACCCCCATTTCTTTCTCCCTTTTATTTCCTTGCTTATGATGGATAGCGTAGAACATCATATTTACTTAGCATTTTCCATGATTTGCATCCACTTGTTTCGCATGCATAGGGTTCGGTTCATCATTCCAACGGCATTGTCATTTATTACTTCCTTGAATACGTGTGCCACCACATGCTATCAAAGTGATTTACATGATACATTAGACAACCGAACCTATTAGTTGCATTTTTGGATGTGTTGCATTAGTCATTTGCGTAGTTAGGATCATGCATTTTTCTAACCCTTTTATTTCTTTTGACTCACCTCGAAGTACTAGGTGAGCACTTATCGCTTTAGCATATCGCATGCGTGTGATTGTTGCCATGTTAAGCATGATTACAATGAGGCTAAGTGCTTAATTGATATAACTCTTGAATGCCAGTGAATGAAGGCAAATTGCTTGAATTGGAATAATTTGATGAATGTGCATATGAGATCACTTTTTCAAGTGGTACATATTCAAAACTTTTCAAAACACACATAAAATCAAAGAGTACCAATTTTTGTCAATTAGTCTATACTTGTATGCATCACATAGTAAAAATAGCCTAATAATCGGAACAACAACATACAATGTAAATAAGAATCACATCATGATTAGTAGAAGCCGATCTTTGATCGGGCGAGTGGGGTGCTCAATTCATGACCTTCCCTTCTTGTACCTAAGTTCCTGAGCCGAGACACTTTGGTGATAACAAATAAGTGGCCTTTGGCATGAGTCTCGGGTTTCCTAAATTTCTCCAAAATATTTAGGTGTTGACTCTGAAATCTGGCAAAGCAGTCCATTTTTGGCATTTTGATTTAAAATTGATTTTCCAAAAGATTTTCCGGATTTGGACTCATTTGTGTTTATCTATTTCACATTGCACTTGTGAAATCAAATTTAGAACCACAGGAGTCCGAACTGTAGGGCTAGTCGTATCCGAAAGGAGCACGAAAAGAAAGCTACACCTTGGTTGCATTATATGAAGATTGTGTCCTCTACCCTCTGTCAAATGCTGAAATACCATCATGAGGAAGGAGTGGCAACTGTTTTTGGTAATTCATCTATTCATCTACCGTTAGAGGTAACTACACCTTTGTTGGAAATCAATCACGATGATGAGGATGTATTTCTTTTGGGATTCACTCTGGCGAAAGCCCAAGTGGTATAGGTCATCTTAACCGAAGGCGAAGGCATGTATGTCAGTGCTCGGTCCATTTACTTCATGAACAAGTTGCGGCATATTCCAGGAATGGAGCTCGGAAGGAGTGGGAGGAAAGGTGTTGCGGTGCCAGATGAGGTGCCACATAATCCACATGCCTTTAAGTTGGGCTATGTGCCCACCAAAGAGGACTAGAGAAGGAATGGAGAAGAAATAAGAAAAAAGGCCAAGGCCAAAAGAGCCGGGAGGCATCATGAGCTGGTTCATAGGCTAATCCAGGAAACGTTGAATGGGCGCTTTGTTAAAGAATGAGAGGATTTCCCCTTATGTGGCTTTCTTGAGCCTTGGGTGGATTCTTCGATGAAAAAGTGTTTCCCCAGATTTGAAATATTTGTCAACCACTAGCTTCAAGACAGTGATGAAGAGGGGACTGATCTAAGTATCGAAGCTGGCCAAAGTGAAGATGACGATTCAGACAACAGTGAGGCTGGAGTAGGGGCAACACTGGCCAATCTCCTGATAGATCCTGAGACCAATATGGGGAACTTAGGGGATACCTTTACTGTCTCCGTGATCAGAGAGGAATCCATTGTGGACTCCACCAGTTGCATTCTAGACACGTCAAGGGCGACACGCCTCACTTGGCAGTTAGAGAAGGGCTTTACTTCTAGTTCTGAATCGGATAATGAGCCAGAATCTGATTCCACCGAGTTTGTTGAGTCAAAATTAGATTCGAGTAAGTCTGAGGCTTTTGAGTCTGGCACTTTCGGGGGTGGTAGCCCAGATGCCAAGGTCTTGTCTAGGTCCTCTTTTGCATTTTGTTTTGAGTTTGTTGTAACTGAAGAGCCAGAACTTCTAAGTGAGAGTGTTGTAGATTCTGTCTACTTCTCTGTGCTATTAATTTATTGCATTGACTAAGATTTTCAAAATTTTAATGAAAACGAAGAGGAAGAAATTCCTCTGGCTTTGAAAAACTTGATTGATCGAGAAAAGAAGAGGCGTGCTAAGCCCTGTATAGATGAGATCATTGTAATTAATGTGGGTATTGGGAAGGATCCACGCTTAGTCCAGATTGGGTCCATATTGTCTCCGGAGGAACATGAGTGTTTATTCGCTTTACTAAAAGATTTCAAAGCTATTTTCGCATGGTCCTACAAAGACATGCCTAGAATCGATGCTGAGATTGTACAACACTAGATCCCTCTTGACCCTAAGGCCCAACCAGTCAAGTAGAAACTCTATAGAATCCATCCAGATTGGGCACTGAAGATTAAAGAGGATGTCACCAAGCAGATTGATGTTGGGTTTTTGTTGGTGTCTGAATATTCGCCTTGGTTGACCAATATTGTTCCAGTTCCAAAAAGGGATGGTAGAATCAGAGTTGCGTCGACTTTCGGGATCTGAATAAGGCTAGTCTGAAGGATGATTTTCCACTGCCAGCCATGCGTTGCTATCGTTTATGGATGGGTTTTTTGGGTATAACTAGATTTTGATGGTGCTTGAGGATAGAGAGAAGACTGTATTCACCATTCTGTGGGGTACTTACGGCTATAGAGTTATGCCATTCAAGTTGAAGAACGTCGGGGCTATATATCAGAGGGCTGCGACCACCATTTTGCACAACATAATCCATAAGGAAGTCGAGGTGTATGTGGATGACATGATTGTTAAATCCAGAGAACAAGAAGGCCACTACACTGCGTTGGAAAAATTCTTCAAACGGATTAGGAAGTACAGACTGAGGTTGAACCCGCAAAAATGCACCTTTCGGGTGACTGAGGAGAAAATGCTAGGATTTCTGATTACGTAGAGGGGAATTGAAGTAGATCCACCCAAGATCAAGGCCATCTTAGAAATGCCACCACCAAAGACTTAAAAAGAGGTGCACGACTTTCTAGGCAAAGTGCAATTCATAAGACGGTTTATCACAAAATTAACCTTGACTTGTGAACAACTATTTGGCCTCTTGAAAAGGGGGAAGAAGTTCCGATGGGATAATCGATGTCAGTTCACTTTCGAACAGGTCAAGCAGTACTTTCAGAATCCACCTGTATTGTTGCTGCCAAAATCGCGGAAGCCACTGATCATGTCTTTTTCGGTAACAGATTAAACCATAGGGTGCATGCTAGCTCAAGATTCAGAAGCTAAAGTGGAGCAGGCCATCTACTATTTGAGCAAGAAGATGCTAGATTACGAGACCCGCTACACTCTTCTAGAGAAAGCTTGCTTAGCTTTGGTTTGGCCAACTAAGAAGTCGAGACACTACTTGTTAGCTCACTTCGTAATTCTGGTTTCGAGATTAGATCCCATTAAATATCTCTTTGAGAAATCGGCATTTACGGGTAGGCTAGCTCATTGGTTGCTTCTTCTTTTTGAGTTTGACCTCAAGTACGTCACTTGCAAGTCCATCAAATGGATAGCAGTAGCGAAATTTTTAGTAGACAACCCCGTGGAAGGAGATGAAGTAGCAGAGTACCTATTCCCAGATGAGGAGATTCTGCAGGTAGAGGAAAAGCAGACTTGGACAATGTACTTTGATGGAGCCACTAGCCAATACGGTTATGGGATAGGTGTGTTGCTAATAGCACCCGATGATTCCCATATACTTCTAACTTTCAAACTCCGATTCAAAGTATCTAACAATAAAGCAGAATACGAGGTGTGTATCGCTGGATTGGAAGCTGCCTTAGAACCATGGGCAATAAGGTTAGACGTTACTTGAGACTCAAATCTGGTTGTTTCTCAAGCCAACGGAGACTAGAAGGTCAACGAAGAGAAAATGAAGTTTATCATCAGACCCTCGACATTCTAATTTTGAGGTTTCAAAAACTAACATTCACACATTTGCTAAGAGAGAACAACCGGTTCGCTGATGCACTGGCAACTCTACCCTTCATAATAGACATACCGCTTGGGGTTAAGAAGCATCTGATCGTCGCTGAACAGAAGTATACGTCTGCTTATGAGATGATAGTCACAATAGATGAAGTTCAAGACAAGAACCCCTGGTATTACGATATTTGGAACTTTCTGGAGAAGGATATGTATCCACTAGGGGCAAATGCCAAAGATAAATGGGGAATATGTCTTCTAGCCATCCAGTTCATCATCTGCAGGAATAAGTTGTACAAGAGAGGCCATCTAGGAATGCACAAGCTCTTCGTTGAAGAAGAGGAGTCAAAGCATCTCATGGAGGCCATTCATGAGAAGAGTGTGGAGCACACATGAATGGTGTGATGCTGGCTAGAAAGATCCTCAGACAAGGCTATTATTGGTCAACTATGGAGAAGGATTGTATTAACTTTGTTTGGTGATGACACAAATGTCAAAGTCATGCTAATCGCATGAACATCCCACTATCAAAGCTTTACAACATGACTTCACCATAGCCTTTCTCAGTCTGGGGAATTGACGTCTTCAGGGCAGTCTCGCCAAAGGGCTCAAATGGACATGGATTCATCTTGGTGGTGATCGACTATTTTACCAAGTGGGTGGAAGTGCAGTTTTACTCAGTGTTGAAAGTGTCACATGTGGCCAAGTTCATCAAAAACAACATCATCTGCAGGTATGGGGTACCAAATGAGATCATCTCGGACAACGTGGCTTTTCATAAGTCATCAACGTATCGACCACAGACTGACGGAGCTGTTGAGGCCGCCAACAAGAATGTCAAGAACATCCTATGAAAGATGGTGGAAACTTACAAAGACTGGCAAGATAAACTACCTTTTGCACTTTGGGGATATAGAATGTCAATTCAAATATCTATAGGGGCAACCCCCTATTCTCTACTATATGAGATGGAAGTTGTTTTGCCGATTGAGATCCAAGTACTGTCGTTGAGAATTATGGCCAGTGTCAAATAACAGAGGTAGATTGGCAGCAGAAAAGGTTTGAAGAATTGATGTTGTTTGATAAGAGGAGGTTGAAGGCATTGTACCATGTCCAAGGATATCAGCGTAGAATTGCCAGGGCCTTCAACAAGAAAGTTAAATCCAGAAACCTCAATGAAGGAGATATGGTGCTCAAAGACAATCGAGCTCCCATCCATGACCCTAGGGGCAAGTTCAGACCCAATTGGACTAGTCCTTACATCATCAAGTCTATCTGATCAGGAGGAGCGATTATTCTTATGGATTTGGATGGTTTGAAGTTTTCGCAACCGATCAACATGGACAAGTTGAAGAAATACTATCCCTGAGAGGCTCACTAGGCCAAAAACCTGAAAGGGCAACCTAGGTGTAGACACCCCATTTTTGACCATCCTTAAAACTTAGACGTCATCGCTCATGCACTCAATGATTGTGTGTTTGTGTTCGTTTTGAGCGCCCGAAGTCCTCGGCCGAATGCCCTGTCTTTGAGCCTTTGAACCTTGTTCTTTATGTGCCTCGTTTTGGACCAAAACTTGGTGTCTGGACCTCTTGGTGACCTGTTGGCCACCACCCAAGGCTGTCAGCCATGGGGTGTTTCTGTCGGCCATGGGTGTGGCCGGTCGGCCACCAGTGGTGGCCGGTCGACTATTAGTGGTGGCCGACGGCCTCCAGTTCCTTTTTTTAGATATTTATTGACAGTTGTGCCAACTGTTGCACACTGAGCTGCATCTCTATACACGTGTATGGTGAGATGTTTCTAAGCTGAAGGGGTGGTTTTTCTATATATAGGGGGTTCCTCCTCCATTTTGGAGGGTTAGAAAAATTAGAGCAAAAATCTCTCTCTCTGTCTTGATATTTTGTGCACATTTGCTCATAAGTCCTTAGCTATTGCAAATCAACCCTTAACCAAATACTCTCACCTTTGGGCTGAGACTACTTGAAGTCTTGTGTGTGCTCTAGAAGGTGGTTTGAGCTTGGATTGTTGGCTATTTTGTGCTTTGCTTAAAAGGTATAGTACTTACCTTGTTTAAGCTTATTTTGTATCTTTGTTTTGTCACCTTTTCCAACTGTTTTTGGGCTGATTTTGAATTGTCAAAAACTCTGTTTTTGTGACATGAAAGTGTTGGTTTGAGGTCTCTTTGAGTTAGGGGGTGGTCCACCCTTCTTGCTCCTTTGTTTGTTAAGCTTTTTATATCATTTTTCATCACTTTCAAATCAACTTTTTTGGCCCTTTTAACCACTGAATTTTAGAGGTTTTTTAGTGGTAAAAACCTTGTTTTGAAGTCCAAAATTGGAGGGGTTAACCTCCCCTTCTTGTGTCTTGTTTGCATGCCTAGTTAGCCTCACATGTTAGCTTATTATTTTAGCCTTTTGTGGCTTAAGTCCAGCATGTTTTTGCCTCTGAAATAACCTGTTTTGGCTTTGTGACATGAAAGTGTCTTGTTTGCATGCCTAGTTAGCCTCACATGTTAGCTTATTATTTCATGCCCAAAGTAACTTCTTGTTTGAGCCATCTATCTATTAGAGGACACTCACTAATGGACGAATCAATTAAAGAATGGTTTTGGTAATTAAAATGAGTAAACAAAATTAGACAAGTAAAAGAGCCAAGATAAGCATCATTCATGTTGCATTGCATGTGTTTGAATCGGACGTTAATTTGAACATAAGGAAAATGGGACATTTCATACTCAAAAGTGATGAAATGTGCCACTTTCCTTGGTCACCATCACCCTTGATCATGCATGATAGGGTGGTGGTCTTTTTGAGTCTTGTTTTGCAATCATTAAACTTGTACAAACTTGGTTCTTTGGCCATCATGCATGAAAATTGCTTGATTGATGGTTTGAGAGCCAAGAGTTTCACTTCTTTGAGCTTGTTTGATGATAAGGAGTGTAAACAGTACACACAAACCTGTGAGAATACACTGTTTTGCTCTGTTTGCTCTCTATTGCAGCAAAAAGAGGAGTTCATGTCATCAGTGGCCGACCGGGCACCATTGGTAGCCGACAAGGCCCCTATCGGGCACCAATGAAATTTGCATAGTGTGTTCTTAAGGTGGAGCCGAGGTATTCTGGAAGTTGGCAGAATTTTTGGTGTTCAAATGTGCAAACAGAGGCTCACAACAGCAAAACGGTGGCTTTTCGGGTGAAGGAACCGAGCATGCATGCATCCCTCGTTTCCTGAGGCCGTTTAGTTAACTTGTCTAGTTAGTTAGTTGTTTAATTCATGTTGTAATTAATCAACTTAATTGTTTTGTAATTAGTTAGTTTATTTGCAATATTTAATTAGCTTAGAGTAGTTAGTTAAATATTGTGTTGTAATTATTAGCTTAGCTTAATTAGCGTAACTAGTTGGTTAGCTTTTATTCATTCGGGCCCTCCTTCGCGAGGGCGTAATGTTGTAATAAGTGTGCGTGCATGTGTGTATGTCTTCCAACCCCACGTCTTTCTCCTTTTTATTTACTTGCTTTTAATGGTTAGATTAGGGACATTTTCAATTAGCATACCTTATGCTTGTATTTTCGCATCCATTCATTTGTCTTGCATGCACCGAGGCTCGGCGCATCATTCAAAATGCATCATTTTTTTTCAATATCTTCTTTGAATACGTGTTTAACCACATGTTATCAAATTAATCCATATGCCACATTAGTAGCCGAGCCTATTAATTGCATTCTTTGTATGTGTTGCATTAGACATCTTGTATAGTTAGGATCATGTATTTTTCTAACTAGTTTCTGTTTTGGCTTGGAGTACTCTGTAAGTTTTTACGCTTTAGCATACTTGCATGAGTGTGATTGCCATATTGCCATGATTCACATGCTTGCCATGATGTTATGTGCTTAAGTGCTAAACTGCATGAATGCCTGTGGATAAAGGCTTGTTGTTTGAATTGGAACGTTTCAACGAATGTATGTTTTAAGCCCCTTTGTTGAGTGGCAAATCATGTTTGAAGCCCACTACGTTTGGTGGCAAAACCGAATCTTTAAGCCCACTTGAGGGTGGCAAATTCAAACCATTTTCGCAAACAAACATGAGTTGGATTATTCCAAGTCTTGCAAACTAGTCTATACTTACTTGTGCGCATCACATAGTAAAGCTAGTTTAATAATCAGAACAAGAACAAATAATGTTTATAAAATGTCATATCATGGTTAGTAGAGGCCGATCTTTGATCGGGCGAGCGGGGGTGCTCAATTCATGACCTTCTCCCCTCGTACCTAAGTTCCCAAGCCGAGGCAACTTTGGTGATGGCGGACACGTGGCCTTTGGCATGAGTCAGGGTTTCCTAAATTTCCCAAAAATAAAATATTTAGGTGGCAACTCTGTATCTGGCAAAGCAGTCCAATTTTGGCATTATTTGATTTAAAATCGATTTTCCAAAAAGGTTTTTCGGATTTGGACTCTTTGGTGTTTATCAGTTTCACATTGCACTTGTGAGACTAGATTCAGAACCACGGGAGTCTGAATTGTGAGGCTTTTTATTTCAACCCTTTCCGAAAGCCGGGCATAGAAAAAGGCGAGTCCATAGTTTCTGGCGACTCTACGGGGGAGTTAGAGAACTTGACTCAAACTCATGATATGTTATTTTATCTACACTTATGCGTTTCTTTGCATTTGCATTTGCATTTGCATCAGTGCGCTTAAGTCATAGTGTTTTCCATCTACTATTCCTGAATGGTTTGCCAAAGGCTCGCTTGGAAAAGCTTGCCAAAAGGCTGACCGGTTGCGGGCTCTGCCATGATGGGAACACAACCCTTAGATCTAGACTACCGCTGTACCATTTGATCCTCCTTTCACTTCTCGGTGTTAGGTGTGAAAGGTATATTAGGTAGTCTTGCTGAGATACCTTTTTTGACCAATCGGCCTAGTTGCATATCGAAAGGCATAAGACTGTTCCAAACTAGGATAGGTTGCTCACCCGAATGCAGGAATTGTTTGAAACCGCTTGTTTTGCGTAGTGAATCCCTAGCTCTTGACGAAATTAGGACAGGGTAACCCTACCCCATTATAGGAGTGTTTTGGCTCTCACTTGCTTGATACGTGCTTTTAGAGTGAAACTTTGCAGGAATGTATGTATCAGTTGCAAGTCTGGGTATCAGTTTTGGGGCAAAAATCAGTGTTTGAGTACAGTTCTCCAGCGTAGGATTGCAACTGCGTGTTGTTTCTATCTGAGCCGAGGTGCTGTGCGATTTTTTATTTTTGTTTCTTTTTGCTTTATTTTCTTTTTGCAAGGTAGTCTTTCACCATTGCTTCAGATGATTCTATTACCCCTCAAGCACTCTGGACCCAAGTTAGAAGGATTTGCAGATCTAGGGATAGCCAGTGTTTGTTTCACTCCCGTTGGTTACTAGACGGAGGAGGATTCGGCATAATTCGCCAATTCAGCAGTCACTGTTTACCTTGCCTGTGCCCAGTCAGGCCCAATCATCTACTTTTACTCTAGACAAAGAGTATTCGCCGGTTCTGGCAGTTCAAAGTCCTTCAGCCAACATGGAAGACATGCTTCGCCAATTCCAGCAGACTATTGAGAACATATAGCTAGATGTTGCCCGACAAGCTAAAACCACAGCTCGCCAAGCCGAGGTTGTAGCCCGCTAAGCAGAGGTAATAGACAGGCTTCAACAACAGTAGCTGCAACTTGCAGTAGCCTCAGCATCCCATGCACCCCCAACTGGAATTCCGACACCTGGGTCACAATCAATGTCTAAGAAAATGCAGGCATTCAGGCAGATCCTATCCCACCTTAGACCTCTAAGGCACCGGTTTATCTGACAGAGGCGCATTTGAATTCGAGGTCGACCCTACTGCACTGAAAGTGAGCAAGTTGGAAAAGCTCTTTAAACGGGCACAGGGCGTGAATTCGATCCTTGATATTGAAGATGGCTATACTGATTTGACGGTGACGTTGCTAGATAGATTCAAGATGCCGTATATAGACCGGTTTGACAGTTCCGGGGATCCTATGGTCCATCTACGACTATTCTTGGACATCCTACGACCCATAGGTCTCATCAGACTACAGAAGTTGTCGCTCTTTGGCCAGACCCTGTCAGGTATAGCGGCCATTTGCTATGCTAAGCTTGAAGACTCTGTGACAAGAAATTGGGAGGAAATGGCCGAGGCCTTCATAACGCAATACTCCTACAACACCCAGATCGAGGTCACTACCCGTGATCTCGAAGCAACTCGCCAGGAGCTGAAGGAGGGCTTCTCGAATTTTATGATCCGGTGGAGGGCCAAGGCCTCTATGATGACTGTTCGGCCATCTGAAAAGGACCAAATCAGAATGGTGGTCCGTAATTTGCAAGGAAGATTATTATAGAAAATGATTGTCTTGCCTTTGTCTACTTATGCTGACCTCTACGAAATAGGGGTGCAAATAGAGGATGCAATGAAGCAGGGTCTGATAGACCATGAGAAGGAGCAGCCCAAGAGGGCTTTCACACGCAGTTCCAATGCGACTACTAGCGGTAATGCAGCTGCAAGGCCTTCAAATGTGAACATGGTCACCACCACACCTGAGACTACCAACCGTTTTGCCATCACATCCAATACAACTCCCCAAACCTGTAGCCATCAGGCTCCAGGCCAGATGGTCTTCACCCCACTCTATATGTCCTTATTCGTAGCCTGAGGGTCCTGATCAAAAAAGCGCATCTGAAATCGTTAGAACAACACCCACTGCCCGATCCTCTCCCTCCTAAACACAACCCGGCCAAATATTGTGCTTTCCACCAACAACATGGTCATGATACTGATTAATGCTTTAGATTACGGCATGAGATTCAAGATCTCATTGACAATAAGGTGATAGCACCCCCCGAAAAACCCAATGTCACTACAAATCCTCTCCTACCACATAACCAAGCCCCTCCACCCCAGCAAATAAACCTCATACAAACACTGGCCGTTCCTTACGACCCCAGTATATATATCACCCCTGTCCACCTACCTAAGTCGGCGTTGTTAATCTCGAAAAGCACAGATTTGTGCATGATGAACGCGTCCACATCCCAACCCAAACCTGTGGTGATGACAGTGGAAGATGGAGAGAGATCAACTTTGGTGGAGATTACCAGTTCTGTGCCTGAGGGCCCCGTGGATTTTTCTAAGGAGGAATATAATCCATGCTGTTATATTGTATCGACCAATCAAGCCAAATCAGAAGTGGAGTTGCCAATAGGAATGGAGGTCAATGTAGTCCGGGAGGATGGCCCAAGCCAAGGATCAGATGATCTAGCTAATCTGGAAGAAGACATCAACAATCTGTAGTTCTTCCACGAGCAGGATTCCGGAGATATGCACATTAACTGGTTCGATATGAACAGGTCGACAGACAACTCTGGGTGGCTCAGTGATGAACTTGATGTGGATCAGGAACTTCAACCAAAGCTGGAACAGTCAGAAGCAGGAACTGCTACAAGGGTTAGAACGGCTGAGGACAAGAGGAAATTGTCGGAGAGCATCGGTATTAAGAATTTGGCTCAGGAATTGGCATTGTTAGTACTGCTGATACGGAACAAGAAGCCACACTGAAATGGTTTGAACAGGAAAGGGATGAGAATAGTCAGAAAGTTGGAAAAGCCAAACACCCTGCGGGGAATGACTGTGATGTAAGAGTAATTACAATGGAACCGGACAATTACCTGTCGGTTGTCAGAGGACTATGGTGGAAAGATGATGATCTGCACCTTGCCCACATCGACGAGGATTAGGGCCAGGACTTGCCAGACAACACTTGATACTCTAAGGAGGTGGATCATATGACTAGAAGCGGGCGGTACTTCAAGCCCCCACACTTAGACCAACTCGAAGCATCCGAAAAGGACAAAGAGGTTGAAAGACAAAGGGAAAAACTATTAGAGGAAGAGGCTATGCTGAAGCAGTTGAAGAAGATTAAAGCAGACATATCTATTTGGGGGTTTCTTATGGCTTTGTGCGTGCACCGACAAGCTGTACTTTCAGCAATGGATAAAGTAAAGTTGTCTGTCGACACCACCCCGAAGCAACTAGTGGGACTTGTCTTCCTAGGAGGTGATGCGCTAGCTTTGACCTTCTCGGATAGGGAATTGCCACCCAAAGGCTCTGCACATAACAAACCGCTATACATCTCAGTTGAGTGTAGAGAGAAGTGGGTGCCGATTGTATTGGTTGACACTGGGTCTGCAATCAATGTTTGTCCATCTCGCACAGCCTATGCTATTGGCTTGAAGCCTGCGGATTTTGTACCAATGGCCCAGGTGATCCGAGCTTACGACAACACAAGCAAAAAGGTGATGGGAACAGTTCAGATCAGAACATAGGTCGGGCCGGCCCAACAAGATATTGAGTTTCATGTCCTGAATGTTCCGGCTACTTTCAACTTGTTACTTGGGTGACCCTGGCTACCCCAAATAAAAGCTGTTTCTTCCACCTTGCATCAAATGCTGAAGTACCCTCTTGGCAAGGGGGTAGCCATTATTTTCAAGAATTCATCTGTACATCCTTCTCCAGAGGTTACTACACCCGTATTGGAGATTGTGTATGGTGACGATGATGTTTTCTTGTCTGGTTTTACCTTGGCTGAAGCCCGGGTGGTGCAAAATATCTTAGCTGTTGATGAGGGCTTATAGTCAGTGCTCAATCAGTTTATCTCGTGAACAAGCTACAGCATATACCCGGGATGGGATTAGGAAAGAGCGGCCGGAAGGGCGTTACTGCACTGGCCGAAGTGCCACATAACCCTCATGCCCTTGGCTTGGGCTATACGCCCACCAAAGAGGACTAGGCGAGGAAAGGGAAAGAAATGACTGGAAGAGCTAGAGCAAAACAAAGTGGGAAGCACTTTGAGCTTGTGCATAGGCCAATTCAGGGAACTCTGAATGGCCGCTTTGTCCAGGAGGGGATAGACTTCATATTTTGCGGCTTTCCTGAGCCATGGTTGAACTCTGAGAAGTGGCGTCTACCCAGCTTCGAGATTTTCTTCGACTTACAGCTGCAAGACGGTGAAGCCACAGAGGAACAGACTGAATTAACTGCTGAGGCTGAACAGAGCACAGAAAGTGAGTCCAATAGTAGTGAACTTGAGATAGGAGCAGCACTAGCATGTCTCCTTTCGGATCCTCAGATCAACCCAGAGAGCTTAGGGGATGACCTAACCATTTCCATGATCAGAGACCAATCAGGTATGGACCCTTCCGATGGTATTCTGGATGCATCTAACGCACCATCCCTCACTTGGCAGCTGGAGGAGGGTTTTCTATCCAGTAGTTCTGAATTAAGTAGTTGTAGACTCGACTTTCTTCGTGGGCCCCCTTTCGGAGAGGGCGCGAATTGATCTCCTACAGTTCGGACTCCTGTCACGGTTCTGAATCTAATCTCACAAAGTGCAATGTAAGACAGATAAACACCAAAGAGTCCAATCCGGCAAATCATTTTTGGAAAATCAGATTTTGAATCAAATAATGCCAAAACTGGACTACTTTGCCAGATTACAAAGTCGTCACCTAAATGTTTTATTTTTGGGAAATTTAGGAAACCCTTACTCGTGCCAAAGGCCACGTGTCCGTCATCACCAAAGTTGTCTTGGCTCGGGAACTTGGGTACGAGAGGGGAATGTCCTGAAATGAGCACCCCCACTTGCCCGATCAAAGGATCAACCTCTACTAACATGATATATTGTTTCATAAACACATGTGTTCTTATCTGGTTATTAGCTAATTTTACTATGTGATGCGCACAACATACAAGTATAGACTAAAATCGCAAGAATTGGAACAAAACAACTCATGTTCGTTTTTGAAAATGGTTTGAAAGTGCTACTCACAAGTAGGCTAAAATGCGGATTTGCCACGCTCAAGTGGGCTTAAAACATGATGATTTGCCACTTCACAAAGTGGGCTTAAAACTCGCAATTCAAGCAATAAAGCCTCCATCCACAGGCATTCATGCAGTTTATCAATTAAACAAATAGCATCATGCCAAGTATGTGGAACATGGCAACACTCACACTCATGCAAGTATGCTAAAGCGTAAAAACTTACAGTGTACTCCAAGCCAAAACAAAAGCTAGTTAGAAATCATGCATGATCCTAACTATGTTCAAGATGCCTAATGCAACGCATGCAATAATGCAACTAAATAGGCTCGGCTAACCATTATGGCATATGAATGCAACACTTTGATACATGTATTCAAATAGGTATTGAAATACGATGTAGTTTGAATGATGCACTGAGCCCGGTGCATGCAAGACAGATGAATGATGCAAACATGCGAGCATAAGGTATGGTAATCAAAACATGCCCTAATCTAACCACCGAAAGTTGATAAATAAAAGGGAGAAAGAAGTGGGGTTGGGAGACATGCACACACACACGCACACTTATTACAACATTGCGCCCTCGCAAAGGAGGGTCCGAATGAATAAGCTAAGCTAATCTAAGCTAAGCTAAGCTAACTAATCTAATTAAACTAATTAAACTAATTATTACAAGCCAAGATAAAGAAATAGCTAAACTAAGCTACTTAATTATTACAACACTTAATTAATTAACAAACTAATTAATTAAATTACAAAACCATGCTAACTAACAAGTAAAGCATTATCTACATTTCCTCAGCTCTGCTTGAAGAAAGTCGAACATGCATGCATTCGGTTTCTCGCCCCGAAAAGCCTTCTGGTTTGCTCTTTAGAGGCTTTGTTTGCAGGGTGTCTCCAAGAACTTTCTGCTAAACCTTACCAAACACTGCTGGGAGTGCACCAGTGGCCTGCCAGCCATGATGGGTTGCTGTCGGCCATCTACTAGCCAAGAGTGGGCTCTGCCGGCCAAGGATGAAAGAGTGCCGCTAACAATGAAGAACTGCTGGCCACTGGTGTGCTGTAACACCAAACTACATCATAGCACAAAACAGAGAAAAATAGAGGTTTTTCCAGAGACATGTTTGTACTATGCCACTCCTTATCATCTCAAAACATCAAAGGAGTGGCACCATTGGGTCTAAAGCCACCAATCAAGCATTTTCAATGCATGATGGCCAAGGATCCAACTTGCACAAGTTCAATAAATGCACAAAACAAAGACACAAGTCCATTACCTTATCATGAGACATCAAAGGCAATGGAGACAAAGGAGATTGGCTCATTTCATCATTTCAAGTATGAAATGAACCAATCTTCCTTGTGTTCAATATAATGTTCGATTGAACACAATGCAATGCACACATAACATGCTTATCCTGGCATGTTTTACTTGATTCAATTCTTGTTTACACATTTTAAGTTACCAAACCATTCTTTAATTGATTTGTCCAATGTGAAAGTCCTCTAATGAAAGAGAGGTCAATCAAAGGGATGGTTCAAGGCATGAGAGAGATCATGCCTTTGGTTAGTAGAAACCCTCAAAAGAAGGCTAAAACCATTGAGCATAAGTCTCAATCTCAAGCTTGAACACAACCTTAAGCTTAACCAACCCTCAAAACAAATCAAAAGTGAAGAAATGAGGGAGGTGGCAGAATTCCAGTGCTGAAATGGCATGAAACACAAGACTCTAACATGCAAACAACTCATGTACAACATGTTAGGGGACTCAAGCATTAAAGCTAGTGAAGAGCTTTACACTAGAACCATGTAATATCAAACTCAAATGGCCAAACCAGCCCTAGTCAGACCTCAAACATGCCAAAAAAGTGGCCAAAATGAGCTGAGATGGCAGCATGAAAAGCAAGAAAATCATGCTTATGTATTGGCTCATAAACAAAGCATAAAGCACAACTCTCAAACACAATGAAAAAGTGATTAAAGTGAGAGTGTGACAGAGGTATATGCACTGAAATCACATGCTAAATGATGCTATATCATGCAAACATCACAAGCAAAGCATGCTAAAGGCCTCAAAACACAAGGCTAGTGAAGCTAATTACACTATAGCTATACAAAGCAAGTCCCGAAGGACCAAGACCACTCAAAATAGAGTTTAAGCATGTCAAAGCAAGGCCAAAAACATGCTGGAGTGGAGCCAACACATGCTAGAATAATAAGCTAACACATCAAGTATGTTGAGCTAGTGAACAAGATTACACTACAAGTGTAAGAAGCAAACAAGATGTGACTCAACCAGCCAAAAACAGAGTTATAACATGCTGAAATAAGGCCAAAAATATACTTGAACCAAGCCACAAAAAGGTAGAAACACATGCTCATATATGAGGCCATCAACACATGCAAACAAAACACAAGGAGGGGAGGCCACCCCCTCCTATTTTGAACCTCAAAACCAAGTTTCTACCACTAAAAAACCTCTGAGTTTCAGTGGTAGAAAGACCAAACAAAGAGTGTTTCAAAAGCTTTAAAAGATGGCACAAAGCTTAGCAAATAAGCCACAAAAGAGGGGGGGACACCCCCAACCCCAAAAGGGCGTCAAACTAACATTTTCAACACTTAAAAATGGAGGTTTTTGTAGTTGACAACTAGGCCAAAAACATCATGCAAGGGTGGCCAAACCAATGTACAAAAATAAGCTTAAAATGGGGGAACTTCTCACCCTTGAAGCACAACAGCAAATTAGCAACAAAGACAAGCCAAAACCACTCCAAGAAGCTCAAACAAGGCCTCCAAGAACCTCAGCCTCAAGGTGAAGGTGTTTGGCTAAGGGTGCCAGTGCAAATGTGTAGAGAAAACATACTTTCAAGCCTAAAATATAGAGATAGAGAATTCTAGAGAGAGATATATAGCTCAGCCAAAATTTTCTAGCCCTTTGCATGCATATAGATGAGCTCTATATATAGGAGATACAAGAAGCCTTCAAACAAATCCAGCCATCCATGTGCATGCAGATGAGCTCATCTGTGCAAACAGCTATCAAAATATCTACAAAAATATCTTCTGATGCATTAGTGGCCGGCAGGGCCTCATTGATGGCCCGGCAGGGCAAAGCCCATGGCCGGCAGCCCTCAATGATGGCCGGCAAGCCATCTAGAGAATTACTATGCAAAGACCAACACATGGTCCAAATATGAGACATAATGAAAATTGCGTCTGGAAAGATAAAACCTGGAGCATTCCATCGTGAAAGTCGAGTACTCGACGAGCAATCAAACTTGTTACTGGATGTACCCTGCAAGAACACCCAAGTCTTGAGGACGGTCAAAAATGGGGTGTCTATAGTAGTGAGCCAGAATCTAATTCCACAAAGTCTGTGGAGTCGAAATTAGATTCCAGTTCTTCTGAGTCAGAGTCCGGTATTCCTAGGGTTGATAACCCTGATGCCGTAGTTTTGTCCAAGTCGTCCTTTTCCTTTTCTTTTGAGTCGGTTGTAACCGAGGAATTGGATGACCTGGATTTTTTGAATGTGAATACCACTGTAGTTTCTGAGTACTTCTCTGTGCCACTTGTATATTGCATTGATCATGACTTTCAAAATTTTGATAAAAACGATGAGGAAGGAATTCCTCTGGTTTTGAAACATTTGATTGATCGAGAGGAGGAGAGGTTTGTAAAACCCCTTGTTGATGAAATCATTCCAATTAATGTGGGTACTGAGAAGGATCCGCGTCTAGTCCAAAACGGGTCCACGTTGTCTTCGGAGGAACGCGAGCGCTTAGTCGCTTTATTAAAAGATTTCAAAGATGTTTTCGCGTGGTCCTACGAAGACATGCCTAGAATCGATCCTAAGATTATACAGTATCGGATCCCTCTTGACCCCACAGAAGTTGCGGAGAATATGCCCAAATTGGGCTTTGAAGATTAAGGAAGAGGTCACCAAGTAGATAGACGTAGGGTTCTTACTAGTATCTGATTATCCGACTTGGTTGGCCAACATTGTTCCTGTGCCGAAGAAAGATGGCAGAATTCGGGTGTGTGTGGATTTCATAGATCTGAACACAGCTCGTCCAAAGGACGACTTTCCTCTGTCGCACATCGATGAATTGGTGGACTTCACCGCAGGCCATGCGTTGCTCTCCTTCATGGATGGATTTTTTGGGTATAACCAGATTCTGATGGCACCCGAGGATAGAGAGAAGACTACCTTCACCATGCCATGGGGAACCTATTACTACGGGGTGATGCTGTTTGGATTGAAGAATGTTGGGGCCACCTATCAACGGGCTGCAACCACAATTCTATATGATATGATCCACAAAGAGGTCGAGGTGTATGTGGACGACATGATTGTCAAGTCCAAGGAAAGAGAGGGCCACTACACCGCCTTGAAGAAATTCTTTCAACGGATCAGAGAATATCGGTTGAGGCTGAATCCACAGAAGTGCACTTTTGGTGTAACAGCAGGGAAAATGCTGGGTTTCTTGATTACACAAAGGGGCATCAAGGTTGTTCCTTCCAAAATCAAGGCCATCCTAGAAATGCCACCACCAAGGACTGAAAAGGAGGTGCAAGGCTTTCTGTGTAAAGTGCAATTCACAAGACGGTTTATTGCAAAATTAACCTTGACTTGCGAACCACTATTTGGTCTTCTGAAGAAAAGAAAGAAATTCCAATGGGATGACCAATGCCAGTTTGCTTTTGAGCAGATCAAGCAGTACCTTCAGAACCCACCCATGTTGTCGCCGCCAGAGTCGGGGAAGCCGTTGATTCTGTACCTATCAGTAACGGACACAATGATGGGATGCATGCTTGCTCAGGAATCTGAGGATAGAGTGGAGAAAGCCATCTATTGCCTAAATAAGAAGATGCTGGATTATGAGACTCGGTACACCCCGCTGGAGAAGGCTTGCTCAGCCTTGGTGTGGGCTACCAGGAAGCTAAGGCATTACCTGTTAGCTCACTCCATAATTTTGGTCTCGAGATTAGATCCTATCAAATATCTCTTTGAGAAACCAGTGCCTGCGGGTAGGCTAGCCCGTTGGTTGCTTCTCCTCTCCGAATTTGATTTGAAGTATGTGACTCGCAAGTCTGTCAAGGGGAGAACAGTAGCAGAGTTTCTGGCAGATCACCCAGTGGAAGGAGATGAAGCAGTAGAATACCTATTCCCAGATGAAGTTATTCTACAGATCGAGGAAGAGATTTGGACAATGTACTTTGATGGAGCGTCTAACCAATACGGTTATAGGATAGGGGTGTTGCTAATAGCATCCGACAATTCCCATATATCCTTAGCCTTTGAACTTCGGTTCAAAGTATCCAACAAGGAAGCAGAATATGAAGCGTGTATTGCTGGTTTGGAAGTCGCCCTAGAACTAGGGGCAAAAAGGTTAGACGTCATTGGGGACTCAAACCTAGTTGTGTCTCAAGCAAAAGGAGACTGGAAGGTGAAAGAAGAAAGGATAAAAATCTATCACCAAACCCTGGATGTTCTGATTCCTAGGTTGGAGACACTAACCTTCACGCATCTGTTAAGAGAGAACAACAGGTTCGCTGGCGCCTTATCAACTCTATCTTCCATGATAGACATCCCGTTAGGAGTCTGGATGCATTTGATCATTATTGAACAGAGATATGCGACGGCCTATGAGTTTATCGCCGCAATAGATGAAGTGCAAGATCAAAACCCCTGGTACTATGATATCTGGAACTTCTTGGAAAATGAGGTTTATCCACTAGGGGCAAATGCCAAAGATAAAAGGGCAATACGGCAAATGGCCATTCAGTTTATCATCTGCGGGGGTAAGTCGTGTAAGAGGGGTCATTTGGGAATGCACAAGCTGTGTGTTGACGCAGAAGAGTCGAAGCGCCTAATAGAGGCTATCCATGGAGGAGAGTGTGGAGCACACATGAGCGGAGTAATGTTAGCCCGGAAGATTCTCAGGCAAGGTTACTATTGGTCTACAATGGAGAAGGATTGTATTGGTTTTGTTCGGCAATACCACAAATGCCAAATTCATGCAAATCGCATGAACATCCCGCCGTCGAAGCTGTACAACATGACTTCACTGTCACGACCCAAACCCGCCCCTATGGGTTTAGCACCGTAACCGGCCAGTAATCCGAGATTACCGAAGGCCTGCTTAACAGTAATACAGTAAAACAGAGTACAGGGGCATGGCGGAAGCCAATACAGTAGATAAAAAATGCCCAATGAGCTATGACCATCTGTATGCAAAAAGACTTTTCATACATTCACATATATATACGGTACAGAACAGTATGCAAAACATTTACAAACATTCAGGACAGGGATCAAGTCCCTATTAACCAGTACAGTGCAGTCTATACAGTCTATACAATAAACAAACAGTACAGGAGGGGGAAAACTAAAACACCCCATAGCCTAAGCTTGGCAGGCTCGGAACCTCGTAGTGAGGCACATTGGTTGGCTTGACAAAACTGGAGCTTACCCCGACGCCTCTAGCATTGATCCGGTGCCTGTACACCTACATATATATATGAGCAGTGAGCTAAAGCCCAGTGAATAACATAAAGCGTAAAGGGGTTTAGAATGAATGTCCTTACAGTAGTGAAAACAGTTCATTTCAATCAGTATTTCAGTTGTTCAGTACAATCAGTCATATGTGGTACATCCATTAGCATAACAGTACAGTAAGCAGTAGGTCTTAAAGACCCAACAGTAATGATGGCCATCAATCAGTAAACAGTAGTGGTTCCACGAGGGAACCGACAGAGATCTCTGTAACAGTAACAGTAAGCAGTAGGTGCTAAGGATACCACAGTACACTTCAGAATATAGGACATACACTCATTCAATAAACAATATCAGTTCAGTAAACAGTTCAGTTCAGTATTCAGAAGATAATCATTTTGAACATATCTTTACACAATTGTTACTCACAGAGTTCTGGGCTACAGTGAACTAGAGCGTCTCCTTGGAAAGCCAACCCTACACAGTTTACAGATTGAACACACACTAAGCTACACAGTTGGGAAAGATAATAACTTAATCCCTAATTTGCCTCGGTGTGGTTCTACATCTATATCCTCTTTAAGATGCCTTAAATATGTCCTAGGAATGCCTAGGATGGAAAGAGGATGCAAAGATGCACTTTTGAACACTTTACAAAATTTGCTGAAAACAGGGGTCTCGCTCGAGCGTGGCTTTCTACACTCGAGCGGACATGCAGACAAAGGAGCTCCGCTTGAGCGTGAATTCCGTCGCTCGAGCGGACTGTGTGCTACAGTAAAAATGCTGGATGCTCCAAATTTACGCTCGATGGACGCTCCACCCTCGCTCGAGCGTAAGACACAAGTCCTCGCTCGAGCATAAGTTTCCTCGCTCGAGCGGACTGTGAACTCATGCAAAGTACTGGATGCTCGCAGTTCACGCTCGAGCGTCACTTTTCTCGCTCGAGCGGAAGGCAGGATCACAGAGTGTACGCTCGAGCGTGGACTTCCTCGCTCGAGCGTAGGCCCAAAATCTAGAAATTCCAGATTTGAGTCCCAAGCTCAAAATCAAGTTTAAATGCAAAATTTTCGATCCTCTTGGGCTAAAAACCTGGAAAACACTTGTAAACACATAACATTATATATTTCAAAGATCAATTTGGTAAATCAAAGCCCAAGGGTGTTTAATTCAAACTCAATTTCAAATCAATTTTCATGAACATGCCACAAACATGACATGCATGGATTTAAACCATTTCAAAACTTCAAAACATGCTCTAATGAGCTCCAATCTTCCAAAGACAAGATGAAAACATGGACTCTAACAATAATATGAACATGTATGTGCCAAATTCCATGTAATCAACCTCAAAATGCAAGGATATAGCCATGCATGCAACATTTAAGCTTCTAATGCAACACTTTCAACCATTCCTAGGCTCAATTCTTCAAATTAGCATGAAACATGCAAGAATCAACTCAAAGGCACAAAGAAGAAGATGAATTTCCTTACCTAAGTCTTGAATTAGAGGTATGGAGGCTTAATTGACAATCTACACTTTAATTTCCTTAAGATCACCAAGCAATTTGCAAGAACAATTCAACTCTCCTACTTTCACTCTCTCTAGTTCGGTTAGGCACTCAAAATAGGCTAATGTGATGTGTTGGAATAAAGCTCAAGTGATGTATACAAGTGATTAAACAAGTCTAGATTTGATCACTAAGGGGCAAAGTTGTAATTAAAGCCACTTCTTGTAATTGGCTTATATTAATCTGATTTAATCGTACCAAATCAGTTTTCGGATAATTACACCATAAAATCACATAAATTATGATGATCATGAAATACCAATCGGTTTCCGGTTCGGCCGCCGATAAGGCCTTCAATTAGCAATTTAAACATAAAAACATGAACAGATAATCAAACAAGCAACAGATAGAATGTAATTCAATGCAATTCAAACAGATACATGCAATCAATTTAGTTTTAGATTTCAGTCAGTCGGTTCAGTAAGTCAGTCAGTTCAATTACTTTCCATATTCGATCTCAGTTTAGCAGTAATCGGTAATCAATCAGTTATTAATCGATAAACAGTACGAGGGTTGTTACATTCACCATGGCCTTTCTCAGTCTAGGGAATTGACGTCATTGTGGCAGTTGCACCGAAAGGGTAAAATGGGCATGAGTACATTCTGGTGGAAATTGATTATTTCACGAAGTGGGTAGAAGCTTAGTCTTATGCAGTGTTGAAAGCAGCGCATGTGGCTAAGTTCATCCGCAACAACATTATTTGCCGTTATGGAGTCCCGAACGAGATCATTTCAGACAATGGCTCCCATTTCATGAAAGAAGTGATCGACTTGTTGGAGAAATACAACGTGGCTTTTCATAAGTCATCCACATATTGGCCGCAAACCAACAGAGCAGTTGAGGCTGCCAACAAGAACATCAAGTACATTTTGCAAAAAATGGTTGAGACCTATAGGGACTGGCTGGACAAATTGCCATTTACTCTCTGGGGCTACAGGACTTCGATTTGAACATCTACTGGGGCAACTCCGTACGCTCTGGTTTATGGTATGGAAGTTGTTCTACCGATTGAAATAGAAGTTCCGTCATTGCGGGTTATGGTTGAGTGCCAGAAAGCAGAAGCAGATTGGTAGCAGAGCAGGTTCGAAGAACTAATGCTGTTTGATGAGAGGAGGCTGAAAGCACTGTACCATGTTCAAGGTTATCAACATAGGATTGCCAGGGCTTTTAACAAGAAAGTTAAGTCTCAGAATCTTAAGGAAGGGGATTTGACGCTGAAAGACAATCGAGCTGCCATCCATAACCCTAGGGGCAAGTTCAGACCCAATTGGACTGGTCCTTACATTATCAAGACCATTTGGTCGGGTGGAGCCGTTATTCTTATGGTCCTGGATGGCCTAGAATTCTCCCAACCAATCAACATGGACAAGTTGACAAAAACTATCCTTGAGTGGCTCGCTAGGCTGAAAACCTGGAAGGGTGACTTAGGTAAAAGTTAGAGCACAAAAAATTGGAAAAAAGAAAAACTGAACTCGCAAGGTTGAAAACCCAGAAAAGGCGGCCTTGGCAAAAGTTAGAGCGCAAAAGGAGAGTGTCAATACCCGAGTGAACCCGAACCGAACTACGTAAGGCCTGATTCCCATCTTCGAGATACGTAGGCAACTTAATTCCGAAGTCCGGCCGTAAACACCTCCAAATCAACTGTGTCCATGCGTTTGATCAAGGCATCTTTGTCCACTCATTATCTGAAAGATCGGTTGTGATACTTACCCTGAAAGAAGTGCTAATTATAGTGCTGAGCAGTGCTATTCAGTCTAGGGGCAATTTTCCATTTCTGGATTCAGGGTTGTACATCTCGAGGATAGGTTCCAGGCGTGTCTAGTTTGTGATCCTTATCGAAAATGGTTTTGAAAAGTTTTGATAAAAGTTGATTTTGTTCAAATTAATCTTTTTACAACTTAGACCATTCTTAAACCACAAGGAAAAATTTTCAGTACCCACAACTTCAATTTCATTGATTTCAATACAAAGTTCTCTAACTCTCGATACAAATCAAAGTTGCTTTTATTACATTCAAAAGGAAAACTTGAAAAGTTAGATCAAAGCAATAAACTTGGGGCATAGATGAGTCAGGTGTTCCTCCGTCCCCTCCCTATGCTTGTGGAAGCTTCTGATGCTAAAGTAGGCCTGATTTGCGCCTCATCTTCAAGAAAAACCAGGCACTCGCCAGAAAGGGCGTAGCTAAAATTTGGAGCGGGGGCCAAAAGTTCTCTTGTCTTCCAAGCATTGGGGTATCGAGCAAACTGTGAACCTCAGATTAGAAATGAAGCCGGGTATTCTACCCCCTCTTCTGGGCAAGTCTGGTCGTGTCCAAACTAACGCCTGAATCGGAACGGAAAGTAAAATACATAGTGTGTCAAGCCAATCAGTTGAATGTCAGCTTGTCGAGCCCTGCTGTAGCTCATATCGGGCAGATCAAACCAGGGGCAACGCCAAGCAATGTCAACAGCGGACTTGTTACACATCCAATGGCACCAACACCCTTCGTTCGGGAAGTCAACTAGCTGTTGGCGATAGAAATAGCCTCATGCTGAATATGCAGGGCAAGAGTCCACTACTTTCAGTTTGTCCATGAGCCATATCTAGGGAGGGATGAAAGAAAAGAGAGATTAAAGAATAGAGAGGTGTATGTTGAGAGAAAAAGAGAGAAAGGATTTTGAGAGAAAAACAGAGCATGAGTACCGAGTAATGTGAGAAACACATGTGACAGGGTGGGAAACATTACCTGCAAAAGTAGTGGACTCCCTACAAATTTGTTTGTCTCTCACCGATGGAAGGCGTCTAAGCCTATCAAAGTCTCGCCCAATGATAAGCTAATGCAACTTTTGCCCTCTTTCAAGCCTTGGGCCACTTCAATCAAGCGAATGCTAGACCCTCCAAAACTCCGGGCAAGAAGAAAATGAGCCAACGTGCACAAACAAAGGGCATGCTGCCGAAAACTCTGCCAAAGACGGTCGCCGCGGTCACCAGTGTCAGAAAATCGATGAATGAGGCTGGGAATGTCCAGTTCTCCATTGTAGGCCAGAGATCAAGCCTCGTGCATGGTGAGTCCACACATCCTTTCCAAAGCTTGGGCAGGACCAAAACGAGACTGGGGCAAGATTTCCTCGTCACGCCGAGATTCCATCAAAACTTAAAATTCTTCGATTGTAGGGCACATCTCTTGCCCCCCGAAGCTAAACATGTGCGTAATCAGGCTCCAACACCTAGCCGCGGTGTGAAGGAATGGAAAACACAGTGGAGAATAACTTAGCGGGAATAGTGCATTTATCCCGAAACCCCAGAAATTCACTTTTTCCGAGCCATCTAAAGTTGCAATCCAATTTGAGAGTTTTTTAGTAAAGAATGGCTCCATTTGTGGCAAAAACAGAGCTGGAATGAAGAAACTATGAAGTCCTAACTTTTATAGAAGATAAGGCACTGAGTGGAAGACATGTGGCAACCATCTGGAGGTCCCTTACACTGATGACCGATCGGCCAGTGGTGATGGCCGACAGCCACCTTTTGTAGCTGACCGACCACCACTGGTGGCCGATAGCCTTTGTTCATGGCCAGCAGCATTCTTGTTTGTCCTATGGTCTCCCTGTGTGTTGAGAGTGATGAGAATTTGTGTTTTGTTCTGCTCTTTGGGTATTGTGTTATCCTGTTTTAGTTAGTTTTGTTGAGCCATTTTGTTTCAATTTGTTTATCGAGTTGTATTTGTCTTGTTTTGTTGATCGAGTTGTATTTGTCTTGTTTTACTTATCGAGTTGTATTTGTTGTTGTATGTTGTGTGTTGTTTATCAAGTTGTATATTACTTGATTTCATTTATCGAGTTGTACATTGTTTTTCTTGTTTTGTTGATAGTCAACATTACCTGATTAAGAAGGTTGTGCCAATACAATGTTCAAATTCCATCAATCAAGTTCACTCTCATTTTTATGCAATGCGGTGCTCAGAATGAAAAATACAACACTTTTTCATACAAAAAGATTGGTTTTCATTCCGATCATGGTTACTTTTTACAAAAGAGTACAAGTTTTTTTTTATTTATAAAACCTATGTAAAACTGTACAAAGTGCTAACACTACTAGCAAAAAGAAACTAAACAAAAATATAGAAAATCAATGCCAGCTATCTTAGTCTCGAGAGGCCCTCTTCGTCCTCTTCTTGGGCAGAACCTGAGATCTGTCTCCGTCAACACCGCAGTTTGCAGCTCTCTCTGAACCGGAACCAGAATCGTCGCTGCCCTCATCCTCAGAGCCTGACTCAGCATCATCTCCACTAGAAGAACTCAAGCCAGCGTCATCTCCGCTCTCAGATGACTCAGCGTGCTGACTTGCTGCCTCCTCAGCCTCGTCATCACTCAGAAGGGCCACTCTCATCTTCGGTGTCCCTGGCTCTGCCTCGGCTGTGTGCCGAAGCTTGTCTCTCTCTCCTCCCTGCTGCCGGAGAGGGCACTGATGGTCCTGCTGTAGCCATCGCTGGTGCTGTCGGTACGGGTGGGACCTGAAAAGGCGGTTGTCATATGTTAGCCATAGTATGTGTATCAAATGCAAGTGTGATGTGCAGAATAAGTGTATGTAGGAGTGAGATACAATGTATGAGTACAGTCTAGAAGTGCAGTATTTCAGATGCAGTGTATCAGTGCAGTGTGGGTCAGATGCAATGTGTCAGTGTAATGTGGGGAAGTGTTCAGTTGAAATGTCAATTTCAGTGTGTTAGCAGAAATTTGATAACTGGAATGTATGTAAGAAAACTGAAGAAATTACCTGAATGCCGTGAAAGCTGAGTAGTGCCTCCCTCCTCAATATCATGCCCTCGAACGAGGCTAATAGCTCCAGCAGATCCTCGGTATATCCTGGGGGTGCCTGCAAATGCATTTTGGGAATGATCAATGTCCAGAGGGAACAGATAGCAAAAAGAGATGGGAAGACGAAAAAATGTGGTACATACCGGGGGTGCATCATGAGCCCTGACGTATCTATGTCCCGCTGTGGCAGGCTCAATAGGGATCTCATATGCCTCCCTAGTATACCACCAACAAGTGAGAGCAGTAGGCAGCTCCGGCCAGCTGGTCCTCTGCCATAGGCCCTGGCTGCCCTGGTCGCTCTAGGCCGTATCCTCACAACAAGAGCTCTCGCTCCCTCGTCTCCGCAAACACCGATCAGAGGTGGCATAAGGTGTGTTTGAATGAAGACTGCATAATCACCCTCAACTCGGAAGTACTCCGCCTCCAAGCCCACCATGAACTGGATAACTTTGTCAAGAAATAGGTTGTCCGTTGATCTTATGGACTCTGGCGGCGTCATCGGTTTGAACGGAGCAGACATACCCAGAGATTGGTGTACGACTCTCTTGCCAAGATACCAGGCTCGGCAGACTGGACCCTCAAGCAGAATGTGATAACGAGACATGCCCCAGGCCGCATTATACCGGCCTCCAACTCTTCTCGGTATCGTGGCCCATGGCTGCCATGTGATCTACAAATGGAAGTTATATAGATTGTCAGTGGCTACAATGTGAATCAAACAGTGTGAAAGTAAATGATGACCGTGTTTTAGGTCACCTCGTGAGCAGCTACGGTGTCAAAGTAACGCCTGAAGAAAGAAAAGGGCTCGCGAGTGTTACGGCGAAGCTGACCATCGTACACCCGTGAAAAGGGGATTATCAATGGAACCTCATCTACAGGCTCTGGGGCAAGAGTCAGGAAGTATGCGCATACCCATAATTGTGGAGAAAGTGTAGTGATATGTGACCAGTATATAGTGCATGAACAGATATAGAAAGTACAAAGCAGAAAGTACATGTGTTAAACTAATATAAAACAAGAAATACTGAGCAGAAAATGTAAAGTGTGGCGAGGGTACTGAGATTTGTACCTCCCAGGCTCGCCAGCAGCCTCCGATCAAGTATCCAATCTCGCGGGAGGTCGAGCTCATATAACTGTATAGCGTAACAAGGCTAGCCCCGCCCCAATTATAGAAACTTACTCAGGGAAGAACCACCAGTGCGCTCAGTAAATATAGCCTTACGGTGTTCTCCCTGTTCGGGAACAGGATGGTACCGGAGAGGAACATCAAAAAATCCCCGAGCGTAGTGCTCTATCTCCTCTATTGTCTCTAGCATGGTCCCCCAAAACCGCTCCTCGAACCAGCTGTATCTGACTTGGGTTGTTCCAAACAAAGGCGGGCACACCCCCAGAAGCTCAATCCAAGCAGCCTCCTACTCCCCCCATATCAGGATCAAGGGGAATCGGATCACTCCCTATGTCGAGGCCTGTGATTATGGCGAAGTTGTAAAGGTCATCGTCATCTCTCCGGTAGTGGAAATGTGGAGAGAGTTGGTGGTGTCCCACCATCTCTCCACTAGTGCTCCCAGAAGTGGACAGCTCACTATGACTCGAGTCAATCTAGAGCAAAATGGGCCGAAGCCTGCCCCGTCAACAATAGCTCATACTTCAACAGGGAGCTCGTCATACCAATCTTTGGCCATCGTGGCCCCATAGCCCCTGTATGCGCGGGCATCACCCTATGGTAAAGGACATGTGAATTAGTGTAAATACAGTGCAAGAGTGTGATTAGTGCAAGAAATGCAAGTAAAGAACATCAGTTGTGCAAGTGTATAGAATTCGTACCTCAACGGCAATGATTGAAAGATGGGAGTCTGGCTCCCTCAATAAAAGATCTTCCAGTGCATCAGCGAAATCAGTGAAGTGCCTAACGCCACTAGCAGGCAAAATGTGTGTCTGGGAATGATACCTCGCTACGTCAAAAGGACTCACATCCAGTGGTAAAGGCTCCGGCTCTACATCAGAATCGAACTCCGCCTCGAACTCCACCTCCAAAGGAGCCCCATCATGTGGAAAGTCATCTGTCATCTGGAATGTAGATGAAGAGTCGATGAAAAGTGAAGGAAATGAGGAAAATAGGTGGGAAATGCCAAAATTCAACTCAAGTCAAACCCTAGGAGAGAGAAAGTGGAAGAAAAAGTCAAAGCTCGGGAAAAGGCACCGAACTCGAGGGGAACAAGCCTCAATTGGTGAAAATGAAGAAAAAAGCACCGAAATCAGTTTTCTATCAGTTCAAAACAAAGGAAATCAAGAGGTTTTAGCGAATCAACTTCACGTGGGGCGTTGGAAAATGCACATAAAGCTCAGATCTAGAGAGAAGGAAAGTCTAGAGTGAGAGAGGGATGAATTTCGAACAAGAGGAAGTGAGGAAATGAAGTTTGGGTGTGTGTACTTAAAAACCCGAATGTGAAAAGACCAAAATGGGGCAATCTGCCATCGATGGCCGGTTAGCCACCACTGGTGGCTGACAATGCTTAGGGCTCGCCGACAGGTAGCCGACACCCCTCCCTGATGGATGTCAAGCTTCTAGTGCTCCTCCTTTGTGTTTTGCTGCTGTTTTGTGTCCTCAGTGCTCGAGAAGTGCATGGAAAGTTCACTTTTTAAGCTCAAATTGCCTCTGTGGAAGCTCCAAACCGTGTCTTCGGTGCATGATGATTCATCACTAATCAACACAAATGAAGTGTATCCTTTTTAACTTTTTGCAACTCTTCCGAGAGGTAAATTGGAAGTTGCTTGCATAGAATATACATTTCTCCATTGTTGCATAGAATATGCATAGAACATATCTTTCATAATTTGTTGCATAGAACGTGCACTTATCCATTATAGCATAGAACATGTTTCCAATTATCATGCATAGAGCATGCTGTCACTACATTTGCATAGAACATGCTTTGTTTATTGTGCATAGAACATGCGCCCTTATTACACTGTACCTGTTAAGTCTCTTTCTTATACAGGCACGATATTGTATGTACGGTCCCTTCAAAGGAGTTCCAGGTGAAATCATTTGTGTCCTTCGAATTACTCACTTCGGTTAGAAACATTCGGGTATGCCCGGTGTTTACACCACCATCTTTCTTCTCTCGCGTGCGGCGCGTTAGGACGCTTTGGTTTCGAACACGCGGATGCGTCTCGGTGTTCACCCTCTTTCTCCTTTCGCGTGCGACACGTTATGACGCTTCAGTTAGAAACATTCAAGTACGCCCAATGTTTACACCACCCTCTTTCTCCACTAGCGTGCGGCACGTTAGGATGCTTTGGTTTGGAACATGCGGGTGTGTCCTGGTGTCCACTCTCTTTCTCCTTTCGTGTGCGGCGCATTAGGACGCTTTGGGTTAGAGACATTTGGGTGTGTCCCGGTGCTCTCATTACCTCTTTCTCCTCTCGCGTGCGACGCGTTAGAACGCTTCGGTTAGAAACATTCGAGTGCATTCCGGTGTTCATGCCTCTCTTTTCTCTTTTCGCGTGCAATGCGTTGGAATCTTGCTTGAGACCTCGGGTGCGCCCGACGGTGGTGTTTCTCTTCGTCTTTCTTGTGCATCGCGTAGTTAAGCTTGCATAATTTTCACGTCCTTTTCGCATGAAATGTGGTTTGGCTTGTGATTCCCACGCATGGCGTGTTTATTTAGTTACTTCTTTTCATGTATGAGATTGTTGTACCTTTTTCGATTTGTATGAATGTAGCATTTCTTTGCATGACATTTGTATCTAGATGTTTCATTACAGCCTCATTGCATGATCATAAGTTATGTTCCTACATCATGCGTAGCATTTGCATCTTGCCCCAGAACTACACTGGTTTGATTCCTTGCAAAGGGATACGTAGGCAGCCTGCGGGCACAACCATTTGTTTTGTCTTGTTTGTTTGCTTGTCCAAGTCTTCGGCCTTGTCAAAAATGGGTCGTCTTTGGGCTTTGACATTCACTCCCGTCATTTCATGACTCCCGAGTTTTGTCAAAGAGGGGCAACTATAGACACCCCATTTTTGACCGTCCTCAAGACAGACGTCATCACTTGTGCACTCGATGATTTTGTGTTTGTGTTCGTTTTGAGCGCTCGAAGTCCTCGACAAAATGCCCTGTCTTTGAGCCTTTGAACCTTGTTTTTTCTATGCCTTGTTTTAGACCAAAACTTGGTGTCTGGACCTCTTGGTGACCTATCGGCCACCACCCAAGGCTGTCGGCCATGGGGTGTTTCTGTCGGCTATGGGTGTGGCCAGTCGGCCACCAGTGCCTTTTTCTAAATATTTATTGACAGTTGTGCCAGCTGTTGCACACTGAGCTGCTTCTCCATACACGTGTATGGTGAGATATTTCTAAGCTCAAGGGGTGGTTTTTCTATATATAAGGGGGTTCCTCCCCCATTTTGGAGGGTTAGAAAAATTAGAGCAAAAATCGCTCTCTCTCTATAGAGTTCTCTCTCTCTCTTGATATTTTTTACACATTTGCTCATAAGTCCTTAGCTTTTGCATATCAACCCTTAACCAAATACTCTCACCTTTGGGCTGAGATTATTTTGTGCTTTGCTTCAAAGGTATAGTACTTACCTTGTTTAAGCTTATTTTGTATCTTTGTTTTGTCACCTTTTCCAACTATTTTTGGGCTAATTTTGAACTGTTAAAAACTATGTTTTGTGACTTAAAAGTGTTGGTTTGAGGTCTCTTTGAGTTAGGGGGTGGTCCACCCTTCTTGCTCCTTTGTTTGTTAAGCTTTTTATATCATTTTTCTTCACTTTCAAATCAACTTTTTTGGCCCTTTTAACCACTGAATTTTAGAGGTTTTTCAGTGGTAAAAACCTTGTTTTGAAGTCCAAAATTGGAGAGGTTAGCCTCCCCTTCTTGTGTCTTGTTTGCATGCCTAGTTAGCCTCACATGTTAGCTTATTATTTTAGCCTTTTGTGGCTTAAGTCCGGCATGTTTTTGCCTCTGAAATAACCTGTTTTGGCTCTATTTTGGGCTGGTTAGTTTAGTTGAGGCATGTTTTGCATAGTTGTAGTGTTATCTCCTTCACTAGTTTGATGTTTTAATTCTTTGATCATCATTGTTTTGAGTTAATAGCATGTTGTAGTGTTGTTTTACACTTCATTTTAGCACTTAAAATCTTTACAATCTCCCTCTATTCTTCACTCTTTTATTTGCTTTGAAAGTGGCTTTAAACCTCGTGTTTGCCTAAGTGTGAAATGGAGGTGTTGCATCTAATGGTTTAATCCCTTAATGGGTTCATTACCAACAGTGTAATGCCTCTCTCATGCCCAAAACAACTTGTTGTTTGAGCCATCTTTCTATTAGAGGACACTCACTAATGGACGAATCAATTAAAGAATGGTTTTGGTAATTAAAATGAGTAAACAAAATTGGACAAGTAAAAGTGGCAAGATAAGTATCTTTCGTGTTGCATTGCATGTGTTCGAATCGAACGTTAATTCGAACATAAGGAAAATGGGACATTTCATACTCAAAAGTGATGAAATGTGCCACTTTCCTTGGTCACCATCACCCTTGATCATGCATGATAGGGTGGTGGTCTTTTTGAGTCTTGTTTTGCACTCATTAAACTTGTACAAACTTGGTTCTTTGGCCATCATGCATGGAAATTGCTTGATTGATGGTTTGAGAGCCAAGAGTTTCACTCCTTTGTGCTTGTTTGATGGTAAGGAGTGTAAACAGTACACACAAACCTGTGAGAATACACTTTTTTGCTCTGTCTGCTCTCTGTTGCGGCAAAAAGTGGAGTTCATGTCATCAGTGGCCGACCGGTCACCATTGGTAGCTGACAAGGCCCGTATCAGGCACCAATGAAATTTGCACAGTGTGTTCTTGAGGTGGAGCAGAGGTATTCTGGAAGTTGGCAAAATTTTTGGTGTTCAAATGTGCAAACAGAGGCTCACAACGGCAAAACGGTGGCTTTTCGGGTGGAGGAGCCGAGCATGCATGCATCCCTCGTTTCCCGAAGCCGTTTAGTTAACTTGTCTAGTTAGTTAGTTGTTTAATTCATGTTGTAATTAATTAGTTTATTTGTAATATTTAATTAGCTTAGGGAAGTTAGTTAAATATTGTGTTGTAATAATTAGCTTAGCTTAATTAGCGTAGCTAGTTGGTTAGCTTTTATTCATTAGGGCCCTCCTTTACAAGGGCGTAATGTTGTAATAAGTGTGCGTGCGTGCGTGTGTGTATGTCTTCCAACCCCACGTCTTTCTCCCTTTTATTTACTTGCTTTTGATGGTTAGATTAGGGATATTTTCAATTAGCATATCTTATGCTTGCATTTTTGCATCCATTCATTTGTCTTGCATGTACCGAGGCTCGGCGCATTATTCAAAATGCATCGTTTTTTTCAATATCTTCTTTGAATACGTGTTTAACCGCATGTTATCAAATTGATCCATATGCCAAATTAGTAGCCAAGCCTATTAATTGCATTCTTCGCATGTGTTGCATTAGACATCTTGTATAGTTAGGATCATGTATTTTTCTAACTAGTTTATGTTTTGGCTTGGAGTACTTTGTAAGTTTTTACGCTTTAGCATACTTGCATGAGTGTGATTGTCATATTGCCATGATTCGCATTCTTACCATGAGGCTATTTGCGTAAGTGCCAAATTGTATGAATGCCTGTGGATAAAGGCTTGTTTCAATTGGAACGATTCGATGAATGTATGTTTTAAGCCCACTTTGTTGAGTGGAAAATCATGTTTTAAGCCCATTACGTTTGGTGGCACAATCGAATCTTTAAGCCCACTTGAGGGTGGCAAATTCAAACCATTTTTGCAAATAAACATGAATTGGATTGTTCCAAGTCTTGCAAACTAGTCTATACTTGCTTGTGTGCTTCACATAGTAAAGCTAGTTTAATAATCAGAACAAGAACATATAATGTTTATAAAACATCATATCATGGTTAGTAGAGACCGATCTTTGATCGGGCGAGCGGGGGTGCTCAATTCATGACCTTCCCCCCTCGTACCTAAGTTCCTGAGTCGAGGCAACTTTGGTGATGACGAACACATGGCCTTCGGCACGAGTCAAGGTTTCCTAAATTTTCCAAAAAATAAAATATTTAGGTGGCAACTTTGTATTTAGCAAAGCAATCCAATTTTGGCATTATTTGATTTAAAATCGATTTTCCAAAAAGGTTTGCCGGATTTGGACTCTTTGATACTTATCAGTTTCACATTGCACTTGTAAGACTAGATTCAGAACCATGGGAGTCCGAACTGTGAGGCCTTTCATTTCAACCCTTTCCGAAAGACGGGGTGCAGAAAAAGGCGAGTCCATACTAGGCAAAAGTTAGAGCATGAAAAATTAGAAATAAAGAAAAGTAGAGCTCGCAAGGTTGAAAACCTGAAAGGACAGCTTTGGCAAAAGTTAGAGCACAAAAGAAGAGAGTAAATACTCAAGCAAACCCTAACCAAACTATGTAAGGCCTGATTCCCATCTTTGGGATACGTAAGCAACTTCATCCCGAAGTTCAGCCATAACCATTTTCCAACTCAACTATCCTATTCATTTGTTTGATTGGTCCATCTTTTTTCATTGTCTGTTAGCTTGGTTGTGTTACCTCCATTTGGGTAGAAAGGCCAGTTGGAAGATAGAGCAATGATGGTGAATGCAGTTGTGGGCAGTTATGATTCTTCGATTTGTGGCTATACATCTTGAGGATTGATTCCTTGTGTATCAGGTAGTGACCGTTTTCGGAAATTGTTTTGAAAAGTTTTAATGAAGCTGATCTTCTCAAAATTTTACCTTTTTCAACACAGAACATTAATTGGACCAAAAACGAAAATTTTTAGTGCTTACAACTTTAATTACATGATTTCAACACAAGTACATTCTTCAACTCTCTTGTTAAATCAAAGTTGCTTTTACATCATTAAAACTTGAAAAGAAAAGTCAAAGTAATAAACTAGGGGCACAGACGAGTCAGGTGACTATTTTCTACTTCCTGCTCGCGCTATCAGAAGTCTCTGCAGCCAAGGATGGCCTAACCTATGCCTCGTCCTCAAACCAAGCCAAGCCAAGCACTCGCTGGAAAGGACGTAACTGAAGCTAGCAGTAGGGACCAGAAGCTCTCTCGTCCTCCAAGCAACGAGGTATAGAGCCAGGTGCGAAGCACGAACTGGAAATGGAGCAGGGTATTCCACCCCCTCATCTGGGCGAGCCTTATGAGGCACTTGAAAATTTTATTTTCTTAATAGTCCCTTACTTTTAAATTATTTCTTTGAAGTCCCTTAATTTCTTAATTAATTGTAATTCTAACCCTAGGACCGAAATGCATGCGCCAACTAAAACCACGCAAACCCTAATCGATTTCGGTAACTTAGAAATAAATTCTAATACCCTACTACTGATTAATTGACTCCCTAAATGTGAAATTACCACCCGAAAATCCTAGATTTTCCAGTTTTCATTTTGTTCGTCGGTAGATAACCTTTTTATTTGAAACAAGAAATTCAGACTGAATTAGATTCTCTAACTCTAATTTAATTTAATTTTATACTAAAATAAATATTCCAATTCATAATTAAACCCAAAACCCTCACATTTTTATCAAATTAACACAAAGACCCCAAACAAGTACCATTATATGCTTATATATACACTTGTACCCTAAAATCTTTTTTTTTTAAAAACATTTTATTTTACAAATTCCAACAATTGTACACAAAATATATATATATATATATAAAAGTCCCTCAAATCTCTAGTTATGGTCGGCCATCACATTGTAGATGATATGATTGTACTTTTGGAGGCAAGCTTGCATAATTCAAGGAAAAAATCTTTGACTTGGTACAACTTATATATATATATATATATGTATATATGCAACTAGGTTGGTTTGATTAGGAGAAAAACCCTAACTAGATCATGTTTAGGAACCTAATTAAGGCCTCTAATCCTCTACTATTCCATTGAATTCAAACTAAATCCAAACTATCCAATCCAATTCCAACCAATGGGCATTTATGACCTTTTGCACCAAATTCATTATAAAAACAACCCCTTCCATAGCATTTTACATGCAAGAACACATACATACACACTATATTCAGTTGAGAGAGAAGAGAGGAAGGAGGGTGAGCTTCGTAGAAAAGAGAAGAGGAAGAAAAAGTTGCTAGCAATTCCAACAACCCTCAAGTAAGCCACAACACAACTCTCTCTTATTTCTTTTCCTTTCAAATACATACCCTTAGAAGTTTTAAACATTCATTTCAGAAGTGTTTTGATGGCATTATTGTGTTTAAAATGAAAGGAGTTGAGCCTTGATTCTACACTTCTTGTATTTCTCTTAATCGGTATAAGACTACCTTTTTTCCAGATCAAACTCTCAAAATTCCCAAAGGCACACCTTCACCTTAAATTTTTAAGTTTATTATATATTATCTAGCATGTTTTCATCACAAGAGAAGTGGAAAATTTCCCCTAGTTGAGTTCTTTTCTCACCAAATTTCTATTTTCAAGAACTGTGCCAGAAAAATCTGTTTTACAACAAATTTACGAAAATTATACAAAAATTTATAAAAATATTATGAACCTCCATTTTATGTCAAAATCTTCCTTAAGGAGTTATCTTTCAAGGAAAATTGGTTTCATGGAAAGCTAGTGAGCGGTTTGTGAGAAAATCCAATTTTTGTAACGGTCGACTAATTTGAACAAAGCTGGGGTATGTCTAAAATAACTAAAAATTTGGAAAAGCTATTACATTTCTAAAAAATGTTATGAGAACTAGATAAATTTCTCTTCATGGATTTGGGAAAAATCTGAAATAGTTCTTTTAATTTTGATCTTTAAGTGACTCTGAATCTGGAAATTCTGTTTACATTGATGTTTTGTACTCTTGACTTTATGAATGTGCTTACTTATATATAATCATGTCTTGGTATGAAATTATAAATGTCATGGTTATGTATTTTTTTTTCCTTTAATGATGCTTACACTTATGCAAATTTTTTGTCCTTCTCGCTTATACTAATTAATTACAATGATTAATCTAACGGAAAACTTAATGGGGGTGGCTAATTGGGTTTCAATCACCTGATTATTATTATTATGAGAAGAAGTTATTAGTTAGTGGGATGTGTTCCCTTTGGTAAGTTAAATCTTGTGCAAGTGGTTGTTTCGGAACCCTTGAATGGAGCAATTGTATTCAGACCCTAGGTAGTTTGGTATAAGGAGGGATTTGGGCAAGGCCCATCATTACCGTCTCCTTTGAGGCCCTACGGTTGGCGCTACGCGGTATATAACCGTTGGTAGGCATCTGAGGTACAGTTTACAACAAAGTAGCAAAAGAGATGGCATACCGAATAATCCGCGTCCAATTCTTGGAGTTAGGAGGACGAAATCGCTTTGGGGCATTTCTAGACTACTAACAATTAACCATATAATATGTGCTATGAACTTAAATTCCATGATCCTTTCCTCTGTTTTTTTTTAAATGCCGTTGTGTATTGAACTGGGAAAAAGGGATGGGGTGTGTGTGTGCGTTTACTGGGCATTCAAAGCTCATGGCGTATCATGCCAAGTGTCGAAGAGGAGCGTGCAGCAAAAGACGACGAACTGGAAACCTTCGAGGGCTTTTGGCTATCCTAGAAAGTTAGGATTTTCTTTTGTCATTTTGTAAAGTCCATATGAAACTTTAAATTTTATTTTGAATGTAATATTGTTGGAACGAGCTTTTGTATTAAGGATATTGGTAATTATCCTATTATTATGTATTTATATTCCAACACCACTATAATTCCCTACGTTGCTTATCAGATCTTGTGTCAATGCCCCTTAAGATCTGTCAAAAGGGTAGTGCGCTACCTAAGAAAGCTGGACTTAGAAAGGAGGCTAATTTGACTCCTTCGACAATCTGGGATCTTACTTGGTTATTGGCCATAGGACTCATTAGTGACTTTTCCTTAACTATAACAACCCTTAGTGTAGATGTGGGGTGTCACAATTTGGTATCAAAGCTTAGGTTCAACCTTTAGCCCGTGCAACCCAATACGCGACTCTAGAAGCCCTTACGCCTTTACATTACTGTATTTTACTATTACACTATTATATTTATTTAAAAGAGACTAATAATTAAAATCTTTTCCCTCCACCCTAGGATGTCGTTAGAAAGCCGCCAGACAACCGACATCAGTCTTGACATGTGGGGAGCATTCCGCATGGAAAGCAAGAAGGCCCTATTCCTCAATACCTACTTCAGCTGTCGAAGGTGTGAATTCGCCGCCGAGGAGATGATTATCAAAGAGATACGAAAGGTGGAAATGGATTACTCTTATTACATGAGGGAACAAAAAAGGTCCTTGGTTCGACGATGCCTACAATACCTAAGTCGCGCAGCATGAAGTGCAGTTCGAAAGGAGCAAGATGACCAGAAAATGGACTCTCTGATGCATCGAGTCTTAGCAGGAGAAGCACTGCACCAATTTCCCTTACAAGTGGAAAGCAGCGAGTCTCACTACCCTAGACAGAACAACAGTCAGCCAATGGAGGTAGATTAACCACCAGTACAACCAGGAACAACTCTAGCCTTCCCAATTAAGGTGTCATCTGAACACTTCCACCCTTCGCTGACATACACGCCCTGCTCCCTTGGCCAAGAAACCGACTCAGCTGATGAGAACCCCAAAGAAGACTTCGATTGGTCAGGGAATGAGAGTTAATCTAGGGATAGTAAGCTAGACTTTTTATGAGATCCACTCATGGTAAGGGTCTTTAAAATGTATGCAGCAACTTTGTGACTATGGTGTGTGTAATGCTTTTAAGTGAAACTATGGTATGTAAGCCTTTTGTACTAATGCCTAATATAATTATATAAAATGATGACTTGCTCTATATCTGTTGACTGTTAGTTGTTTTAATATTAGTCACACCCGAAGAAAACTAAACCTTAATTTCAAATCTCGTAGAAAGATTACCTTTAGCTAGAAATCTAGAAACCAACTTACCCCGTACCATGAACAGAATGGTGGATACGCAAGCTAACGACTATTCAAAAACTAGCAACAATGCCTGAAACTGTCCTAGAAACCAGCATGGGCCCGTACCCCTAGGAGCCAGTATCCCTAATAATCTTGGGTATCAAATTCTGGAAGAGTTAGGACAACTAAGAAACAATTGGCAAAACGAAAAGACTCGACTCTTTTCGAAGTTTAGAAAACAAAGGCCCCCAAAATTCACAGGAGTACCAGACCTGAAGGTGGCTAAGAATTGGGTTCGGCAGATAGAGAAGATGCTGGACACTATGGGAATAACTGAAGATGCTGATAGGATAGCCTTGGCCGTGTTCGAGCTTGATGATGAGGCGGAACATTGGTGGGTGTGGACGCGCCCGGAGAACTCCCGAGAAAATGTCGTTTTGTTCTTTAGCTACTATAGTTTGGACTCAATGTCACGGTTATGAATCTAATCTCGCAAAGTGCGATACAAGAACGATAAATCACCAAAGAGTCCAAATCCGGCAAATCGTTTTGGAAAACTGATTTTTAAGAAAGAAGTGTCAAACATGGACTGCTTTGCCAGATACAGAGTCGCCACCTAAATATTTTATTTTGGGGGGAATTTAGGAAACCCTGACTCGTGCCTAAGGCCACGTGTCCTTCATCACCAAAGTTGCCTCGGCTTGGGAACTTGGGTGCGAGAGGGGAAGGTCATGCAATGAGCACCCTCGCTCGCCCGATCAAAGATCGGCCTGTACTAAGCATGATATCTTGTTTTTGAAAACACATGCGTTCTTATTCCGGTTAATTAGCTAGAATTACTATGTGATGCGCACAACACACAAGTATAGACTAGATCGCCTAATTTGGAACAAAGCATCACATATCCGTTTGTTTGGAAATGGTTTGAAGTTTGCTACTCGCAAGTAGGCTAAAACACGAATTTCAATGAATCGTTCTAATTCAAGTAATCCAACCTTCACCCATAGGCATTCAGGTAGTTATATCACATAAGCAATTATCCTCATGGCACGCATGCTGTCATGTTAACACTCACACGCATGCAAGATGCTAAAGCATAAACACTCACAGCGTACTCCGAGCCAAAACAAAGAACTAGTTAGTAATCAATGCATGATCCTAATTCATGTGAAGATGGGTAATGCAACACAGGCAAAATGCAACTAGAATAGGCTCGGCTATTCTAAGATGGCATATAAGATGCGACAATTCGATACATGTATTCAAGTAGGGATTGAAATACAATGCAGTTAGTATGATGCGCCGAGCCTGGTGCATGCAATACAGATGAATGATACAAACATGCATAGCATAAGGATGCTAAATGAAATATGCCCTAAAACTAACCATCGTAAGCGGTTATGTAAAAGGGAGAAAGACGTGGGGTTGGAAGACATGCATCACACACACGAACGCTTATTACAAAATTGTGCCCTCTCAACGGAGGGTCCGAAAGAATAATATAAACTATCTAATTAACTAACTAACAAGCTAATTAATTATTACACAATCAAATGAATAACTAGCTACAACTAATTATTACAACACTTAAATAATTAACAAATTAATTAAGTTACGCAAAACAGTAAAGAGGCCTCGAGAAGAGGGACAAATGCATACCCGGTCGGCTTCGCTTGGAAATCCGTTGTCATGCTTCATGTTGCCTCTGTTTGCACTGCTCTGTACCTCTGCAAAGTGTGAAAATTCCCAACACACTTCTGATTCACCCCATGGGCACTGTGGGAGGCCATCGGCCAAAAATCATGGTCATCGGCTAAGATAAATAGGTCATCGACCAAATATGAAACCATCGGCCAAACACTTGTATCCGACCGGCACTGAAGATGGCCGATCGGCCATCCCTTCCTGTAAAATGCTCTTTTGTTGCAGCAGAGGACAAACAGAGCATGTCAATGCATTTACAAGACAATGTTTGCAGCTACACCACTTATCATGTTTGAGACTCAAAGGAGTGTAGTTCTCGACCCTCAGACCATCAATGGCTCATTTCAATGCATGATGGCCAAAAGAGTCAAGTGTGCAATTCAATATCAAATAAAATGCACAAAACACATAAGGGACCTTAACCTCTATCATGTTTGATCAAGAGGCAAAGCAATGCACACACAATGCAATGCAACCTAAGCATGCAACAACATGCAATGGAACTAATATGCGACAACATATAATGTACTAAATATGTAACAAGCATGGGACAACATGCAACGCAAGATGGATGAGCATGCAACAACATGTCAATTGGCAAGTATGTGACAACATGCAATATGACAAGCATGCAACAAGCATATAAGCATGATGTAAAGTAGCAACTTTGAACAACATGGTAGATGGACTTAAACTAAAGATGGATAGACCTCAGCCATGCCCAAAATCAGTGGCCAAAGTTATAAGTTGGAAGCATGAAAATGCAAAACAAACATGCACATGTAAATGGTCCAACACCTAGGCATAGAAGGGCAACTTTCAAGAGCACTTAAAAGGGGACAAATATGGACATGCGACAAACATTGTAAGCTCTGAAATCATGCAAGGAAAGGTGTCAAACCAACAAAACAAAGCACGCAAAGCATACAAGAAAGCCCAAAGCTTAGGCTAGCCAAGGACTCAAACCATGGCCACAAGAATCAAGCCCCAAGGGCCAAGGGCATCCAAAATAGTCCCAATGCAGGTCAAGACAGGACCAAAAACACGCTCGAAACTAGCTGACACAAGCTAGAATACAACTCCAAAAGGCACGAGGCATGCAACGCTACAAAGGGGTGTTACACTACACCTATCAAAACCAAACATGGCATGAATTAACTAATGAAAAATAGAGTTATGGCATATCAAAATAAGCCCAAAAACCCCATGGGCAGGAGGGAGGAGATGACCCCCAACCAAAAATTGACCTTAACCAAAGATTTAAAGCATGTAAAAACAGAACTTTTATCAGTCAAGAGTTAAGCTTAAAACAATAAGCAAGTAGGTCTAAAAGCTAAAACAAGAATGGGGGTTTAAAAGCAAGGAACTCACCCTTGAAGACCACCTTCAAGAACACTGCTCCAGCAGCCTTCTCTGATCAAAACCAGCCCAAGAACACTAAAATCAACCTCAAGGGACCTCATCTCCAAGAGGATGGTGTTCTAGTGTGTGTTTGTGTACAATAGTAAGACAAAATGACACTTTTGAAGCACAAAATGAAGAATCAAGGCAAGATAGATACAAAACTATATCTATCTCTCTAACCCTAATTTTCTGAACCTCTGGAAAGGGAGGAGGAGCTCCCTCTTTATAGAAGTTCAATTCCTAAGCTTGTTGAGCAAGCTAAGCAATTGAAACAAATCCCTCCATAGTGTATGGAGGATGTGAATTGTGCATGCCAGCTATGACAGCTGGCATAAAATATCTGCATAAAGCAGATGAACAAGGCTCGGCCAGAAAATATGGCCGATCGACCAACATAAGTGCCGATCGACCAAAAAAAGTGCCGATCGGCCAATACTTTTGGCCGATGGCAAGAAAACAAGGCCGATGGCTTCATGCCTCGGCCGATGGGTTGAGGGGATGGCCAACAAGCCACCATTTTCCCTCAGAAGCAAAAACACAAGTCCTTGGCCCACAACCAAGTACAAAACAGACAAGTTGAGAGATCTTGAGGCAAGGCGCGCGGCCAAGACCTCCGGGAACTCAAAATGAACACGAACATGGATGATCATCGAGTGTTCAAACGATGACGTCCAAGTCTTGAGGACGGTCAAAAATGGGGTGTCTACGGTTGACCCTCTTTGACAGAACTCGAAAGTCATAAAAATGACGATAGTGAATATCAAAGCCCAGAGACGACCCATTTTTGACAAGGCCGAAGACTTAGACAAGCATACAAGATAGCAAGATATGTGCCCGCAAGCGGGGGCAAAATGCAGAGGACATGCACGGTGCCGAACATAACTTATGATCATGCAAAGGGAACTGTAACGAAGCATAACATGCAACAGTTTTAAGCAAGCAAATAAATAAAAAAAACAAACTACATTACATGCAAAAAGGATGTAAGAGAATTATACAATTCTCGCTACGTCTCACACGGAGAATATATAATACCGTCCGGTTCGTCTGGTCGCTCCAGCTTCAAATGAACCGTACATACAATATCGTGCTTGCAAAAGAAAGAAACTTAACAGGTATAATATCGTTAGAAACATGCATAGCAATGCAAGTGAGAAATGTGTGACAACGCGAGTGAAGTGTGCATAATAATGCAAGTAACGTGCGAGACAACGCAAGTTAAAGATGTACACAACAATGTAAGTAAGAGAAGTGCGAAACAACGCAAGTTAGATGAAGGTGCGAAACAACGCAAGTTAGATGGGGTGCGAAACAACGCAATGCACTAACAAGTGCAAGTAAGGTGCGCAAGATAGCGCGAACAATGCAATGCATTAACAAGTGCGGGTGAAATGCGCAAGATAACGCGAATGATACTATGTAATGCACAAAACAGTGTGATGCGCTAAACAGCGCGAGTGATGCAATGCACAAAATAGTGTGATGCACAAAATAGCGCGAATGAAATGCAATGCACTAACAGGTGTAGATGAGGTGCACAAGATAGCGCGATGCACAAAATAGCGCGAATGAAATGCAATGCACTAACAGGTGTAGATGAGGTACGTAAGATAGCACGATGCGCAAAATAGCGCGAATGCAATGCAATGCACTAATAGGTGCAGATGAGGTGCACAAGATAGCGCGATGCGTAAAATAGCGCGAATGAAATGCAATGTACTAACAGGTGCAAATGAGGATAAACTCTTACCATGCTGAAATTGTGAGAAGAGGTAAATAATTCCAAATACGCTGAAATCGTGTAAGGAAGGGAACAAACTCTAACCACGCTGAAATCGTGAGAAGAGGAAAAACAAACAATCAGGCCCGTACACAACACAACCTGAGATAAATTCCAAACACGCTAAAATCGTGTGAGGAAAATGACACTCAAACCACGCTGAAATCATGAGTGGAGGTCAAAAACAACCCGCCCAGGTGCGTATACAACGTAACCTGAGATAAATTCCAAACACGCTGAAATCGTGTAAGGAAAGGGACACTCAAACCACGCGAAAATCGTGAGAGGAGGTCCAAAACAACTCGCCCAGGTGCGTATACAACGCAACCTGAGATAAATTCCAAACACGCTAAAATCATGTAAGGAAAGGGACACTCAAACCACGCTGAAATCGTGAGAGGAGGTCCAAAACAACCCGCCCAGGCGCGTATACAATGCAACCTGAGATAAATTCCAAACACGCTGAAATCGTGTAAGGAAAGGGACACTCAAACCACGCGAAAATCGTGAGAGGAGGTCCAAATTAACCAGCCCAGGCGCGTATACAACGCAACCTGAGATAAATTCCAAACACGCTGAAATCGTGTAAGGAAAGGGACACTCAAACCACGCTGAAATCGTGAGAGGAGGTCCAAAACAACCCACCCAGGCGCGTATACAATGCAACCTGAGATAAATTGCAAACACGCTGAAATCGTGTAAAGAAAGGGACACTCAAACCATGCCGAAATCGTGAGAGGAGGTCCAAAACAACCCGCCCAGGCGCGTATACAACGCAACCTGAGATAAATTCCAAACCCGCTGAAATCGTGTAAGGAAAGAGACACTCAAACCACGCTGAAATCGTGAGAGGAGGTCCAAAACAACCCGCCCAGGTGCGTATACAACGCAACCTGAGAAAGTCCCAGAGGACAACGATCCTAAGCGCTGCTCAGCGTAAAGGATAAACGATACAAGATAACACAAGATACAAATAAATGCAGTAAGTGAGATGATACAATACATGTTACAAGCAATGTAGAGCATGATGTTTAGGGAATGCAATAAACAAAGAAAGCGGCGCTTTAAAAAGCACCTCATGGGGTGAGTGGCGGTGAACTGCTCCACTCTGACGGAGATCTCCCCTTGTGTTCTTCGAACACTTACCTTCAACTCGCAGTACAAAGGTCCTGAAATGCTGACGAGGAGCAACGTCTGCTGGGGAAACCACGGATGCCGCTTTTCTTCCTGATCATACTCACAACTTTCCCTATTCTTCAATGGGGTCACAGACTAGGTTGGATCAGTATCCAGAACTGAGGCGCATACCCGCTACCTTAACCTATGGGGCTTCCATACAGATTTTAAGCCGGGGATACACCCCTGGGTATTCAAACCAGACTTTAGTCTCAGAAATTTTAAACCTTTGTGTTCTAGGCATCAGCCATTTGAACTCTAGTTTCCACCGTCGTAGTTGATCTCCTAGGAACTCATTGCAAACACTGCCAAGATGCCTCTGGCAGGGAATGGAACTCAGGGAGAGCACTTCTGATTGCCATTCTTGCATTGAGACAGTCAACACGGTATTCGGTTGACTTTGAACACAGAGCTCGTACAGCATACTGCTCATTCTGAACACACAGCTCATAACATAGTACTCAATTTATTCTGCACACGGCGAATTCTGTACACACTGCTCATTCTGAACACACAGCTCATAACACAGTACTCGGTTTATTCGACACACAGCTCACACATCACACTGCTCATTCTGAACACACAGTTCATAACACAGTACTCGGTTTATTCGGCACACAGCTCACACATCACACTGCTCATTCTGAACACACAGTTCATAACATAGTACTCAGTTTATTCGGCACACAGCTCACACATCACGTTGCTCATTCTGAACATATAGCTCATAACATAGTACTCGGTTTATTAGGCACACAGCTCACACATCACACTGCTCATTCTGAATACACAGTTCATTCTGAACATGCTGGATACAATAACGGCATTTGAAGAAGTTGAAACAAACTCGGATGCTCCAAGTTTTCCCTCTTTTCTTTTGTTTCACGGTCTGGAACCTTTGTAGCTTCAGATAGGTCCTGGTTCTACTGTTCTAACATGACCCGGGTTGAACCGTGCGATTTTATGAAAGAACAAATCCTGTTTTGCACAAATGTGGAGAACGGTACAACACTCCTGGCACAAAACGATTTATTTTGAAATTAAGAAATGAGTTCTTAACCGGGTATTGAGCTTACGATTGAACATAACACAAAATGACTCAATAAAGAAAGACAAAAGGTAAACAACCTAAACAGATCGAGAAACACTCGGAACGACTCAAAACAAGAATCGAGACAAAACAAAAGACACGACACTCAGACGTGTTACAAAGGCGAGAGACCTCTTAGTTCACGAGGAGCCAGTTTCTTCGGGTATTGTTTCCCACCCTTTTCTCATTTGTGATTCTCACACCACTCTGACACCTAGTCTCTTTTTTTCAGAAAAGATTTTTTCTCACTTTTCTCTCAACGCACATCTCTCTATTCTTCAATCTCTCATTTTTTTATCCCTCCCCTAGGTGATTGATGGATAAACAAGAAGTTGCGAGTTCTTGCCCCTAGCATTCTACTAGATTCTTCTTATTCTGCTCATAACAGTGAGCTTTCCCACAGAGGGGTTGCGTACAACGGGGTGTGTAGCAAATCTGCAACTGACATCAGTTGACGATGTTCTACTGGGGAGTTTGGACATGATTAGATCTGTCCAGATGAGGGAATGGAATATCCTGCTCCATTCGAGCTTGTGGCTCGCAATTAGCTTGATACCTCGTTGCTTGGAGGATGAGAGAGCTTTCAGCCCTTTATTGTTAACTTTAGTTGTGCCCTTTTGGCAGCTAGAGTGCCCTTTCTGGCAACTATGTTGACAATGGGGAAAAGACAGAACACCTAATTTAACTGTGCCCCTAGTTCATCATTTTGACCATTTTTGTTTTGGTTTTCTACTAAAACAATTTTGATCAGCATGAGAGTTAGATTAACATGCTTGTTTGACTTTTTGGTCTGAAATCATGCAAGTCAGGCTATGAGCACTGAAAATTCTCCTTTTTTGGGTCTAATAAATGGTTTAGTTTTGGAAAACGATGGAATAATTTTCGAGAGAATCAGTCAACTTTATTAAAAGTTCTCAAAAACTACTTTTGCAAATGGCCACTGCTCGACCAACATGGAACTAACCCTTGAGATGCACAACCTCAGATCCAAAACAATGGAAAATTGCCCATTGTTTGGATGGCACCGCAGCACATTGTATGGCAACGGGAAGTTGCCCCTTGTCTGAATGGCACCGCAGCGCATTGTAATCAGTCCTTAGAGTGACGATCACAATCAAACTTTTGGATGCAGAGAAGGCAAAGATTATCAAAAACCAATACATGGACAGGATCAATTTGGAAGTGTTTGTGGCTGGACTTCAGAATGAAGTTGCCTACGTATCCCAAACATGGGAATCAAGCCTTACGTAGTTTCGGTTAAGGTACACTCGGGTATTAACCTCTCATTTTGTGCTCTAACTTTTGCCAAGGCCGCCCTTCCAAGTTTTCAACCTTGCGAGCTATGTTTTTCTTTTCTATTCTTTTCATCTTTTCTTTTGTTCTTTTTTTTTTTTTCCATTTCTTCTTTCATCTTTTCTTCATTCTTTGCATTTTCTTCTTTTTTCATTTGCTATAACTTTTGCCTGGGTCGCCATTCCGGGTTTTCGGCCCAGCGAGCCTCTCAAGGGTAAAAGTGTAGCTCTGTCCATGTCAAATGGTTTTTGGATCTCGAGGCCATCTGAACCCAGAAGAATGGCTGCTGTTCGCTGATGATGTAGAAGTCCATCCAATGGGGGCTGAACTTGCCCCTAGTGTTGTGGATAGGGACCTAGTTGTCCTTCAGCAATACTTTCTTCTTTCCTCCCTTCTGGGATTTGGCATTCTTGCCGATCTTCATTGATTTGCGGAATGATCCATCTTTGGCTCTTCGAGCATAATCTGACATCTTTTGCCCCTAGTTCGAGGGGTGTTCCTGATCTAGCTTCGCAAGCTTCTTTTGATCACATATGATATTCTCGCCTCTAGTTTATGGGCTGCTTCTGATCTGGCCACACAGGCCTTACATTGTGGTTGACCTTTGAACATTCTGAATCCAAGTTCAAGGTTTGAAAGCAAGGGGTCGAGTCTCGAGGCTGAGAGCGATCCTAGGCTGTATAATCTCAAGAGCAATTCCACATAGGTCTTCGCAGGACTACGCAAAACATTTTTTGAAATCTTTTAAGAAAGCGACTAATCGCTCGCACTGAAGACAGTGTAGAACCAATCCGGACCAAGCCAGGATCCTTCTCAGTACTCACGTTAACAAACATGATCTCATTCATTAAGGGCTTAGCACGCCTTTCTTCCTCTCAGTTGATCAAATTTTGCAAAACCCGAGGAATTCCTCCCTCTTCGTTTTCGTCACAATGTTCAAAAAGTTTTGAAAAACTTAAGTCAATGTAATGACTTAAAGGCACAGAAGAAGTAGGTGAAAGTGCACTGCCGTTTCATTCAAACTTCTGGCACAACCGGCGCAAGGCAGAAGCAAACAGAAGAGTGTGAAAATTACTGCTGTTTCATTCAGGTCTATTGGCACAACTGGCTCCAATGCAGAAACAGACTCAAAGGAAAGCGAAAAGACAAACACAAAACAAATAGTGATGTCCGAGGTAACGCCCCCGGAATCACTCGATTCCTATACAACAGGATTGACTCGATACAACACGACAAACCCAACTGACTTAAGTACAAAAGACTGACTATGTACAACAAAACAAGACTGACCCAAAATACCCAAGTCTGAAAGTACAAAAACTAACATTCGCAAATGCTCAAAACAGTGCGTGCCATACGCCACATCCGGAGTAAACTGAACGCCGCCCACAGGTGGTTCGTCCCCTGATCACATCACATTATCCTCTAGATTCACCGACCAGTGACGATAGACTTTGCTGAGCTTGGTAGGAGGATGACCCCATTGTCAAACAAATCTTGTACTTCGTGGCGAAGACAGAAGCAATTGTCAGTGCTGTGACCAGTTTGTTGATGGTACACGCAATACTGGGTGGCATCATGACTAGGTGGAAGACGACCAGGGAGAGGCCGAGGCTCGAGGGGTTTGAGATGCCCCTTTTCAACAAGGATTTGAAGAGCCTTGGACAAAGGCATATAGAGGGCATGGAAGACCCTGCGACCTCGGGGTAAATACTTCGAGGTTTGTGAATTTTTGCTCGGTGCACTAGAAAAGGGTCGGCAGGTACTGGCTTGGTCTGCTGATCTTTCCCGGGTGTAGAATTAGGGTTAGAAGGAACAGTTCTGGTATGACGGCCCTTCTCCCGATTTTCCCCTTGGCTCAAACTGCCCTCATTCTGAGTAATGAAAGTGTCATCCATAGTTTTTGTAGCAACTGCGAGCACTTGCTGTTTGTTTAGTCCCCCGGCTTTCAAAGCCTCAACATCCTGCAGAAGTTGTTCATAGGGATCAGTACCCGCCTCCACTTTGTTCTTACCACTCACCGCAGCTTGATTGAAGGTTTGGGTTGCTACATCAGTACGAAGTCTTGTTGTTGTCGACATGTCATTGCTGGAACTAGGGATGGTTTTGGTTGACTAAGTTCAATCACAATTCGCCCCAATAGTGGAGGCTCTTCCGGCATGAAGTTCCTGGCATGTGATATGATCGATGGCAGAGCCGACATCCCGAAGGCTAGATCAGCCACAGACTTCTGAAGATTGCCGATCATTCCCATCAGCTCAAAAGTGGTGGGCTCACGGGTTTGGAATAATTGGGGATCCCAGATTGGATGTGCGGCAGGTGACCTGGGCGGGCGTTGCATTTCAACATCGGTCTCACCCTTCATGGCGATTCCTTGGTTTAATGCTACTGCCATGACCACAATTTCTTCTGAATTTTGCGTAATCACGAGTCTGCTGAACTGAACAGAGGTGATGTGACTGGTGACTAACGGGTCAGATGAACCAGTGAGCCTTGACGGGCCTTTCTCTGCTTTGCCTCAGCGAAGGAAAATACTGGCTGCTTTTGAACTGAATCTCTGACCTGACAAAGTCTATCAGCACAAATCCAATGAACCTGGGGGATGTCGGAGCCTTCTGAAGCTATGATTCCCAAAACTACCCTAGCAAAAGAGAAAACAGGCAGCATCTCAGCCCAATTTCACTGGAACAGATACGAGCATAGCTGAATGGCTGTACTCTCTACTGAATTCTACCAAAACTCTGCCTGAAAAACTGATACCCTCAGGTTAAACTGATTCCCCAAAATACTGATGCCCTCAGGCCTGATACCCAGACTTGCAAACTGATACGTGCATTCCTGTAGAGGCACACTCTAAAAGCACATAGCAAGCAAATGAGAGCAAAAACACCCCTATGGAGGGGTAGGGTTTCCCTGTCCTATCTTGTCAGGAGCTAAGGTTTCACTATGCACGCAGTGGTTTCAAATAACCTAAAATCGGGTAAGCAACCTGTCCTAGTTTGGAATAGTCACTATGGATTCTGATATACACTAGGTCGAATGGTCAAAAAGGGTGCCCCGGTAAAAACCGAGGTTTGTGTTCCCGTCGTTGCAGAGCCAGCAACCGGTCAGCCTTATGGCACGCTTCCCAAAGTAAGCCTCCGACAAACCGTTCAGGAATAGCATACGGCAAACACGGTGTCCTAGGCGCCCCAATGCAAATGCAATGCAAAGAGACAAATAAGTGTAATCAAAACAAGATATCATGAGTTCGAGTCAAGTTCTCTACATCCCCAGCGGAGTCGCCAGAAACTGTGGACGCGCCCGAAGAACTCTTGAGAAAATCTCGTTTTGTTCTCTAGCTACTGCAGTTCGGACTCAATGTCACGGTTCTGAATCTAATCTCGCAAAGTGCGAAGCAAGACTGATAAATCACCAAAGAGTCCAAATCCGGCAAATCATTTTGGAAAACTAATTTTTAAGAAAGAAGTGCCAAACATGGACTGCTTTGCCAGATACAGAGTCGCCACCTAAATATTTTATTTTGGGGGGAATTTAGGAAACCCTGACTCGTGCCTAAGGCCACGTGTCCATCATCACCAAAGTTGCCTCGGCTTGGGAACTTGGGTGCGAGAGGGGAAGGTCATGTAATGAGCACCCCCGCTCGCCCGATCAAAGATTGGCCTGTACTAAGCATGATATCTTGTTTTTGAAAACACATGAGTTCTTATTCCGGTTAATTAGCTAGAATTACTATGTGATGCGCACAACACACAAGTATAGACTAGATCGCCTAATTTGGAACAAAGCATCGCATATCCGTTTGTTTGGAAATGGTTTGAAGTTTGCTACTCGCAAGTAGGCTAAAACACGGATTTCAATGAATCGTTCCAATTCAAGTAATCTAACCTTCACCCACAGGCATTCAGGTAGTTATATTACATAAGCAATTATCCTTATGGCAAGCATGCTGTCATGTTAACACTCACACACATGCACAACATGCTAAAGCATAAACACTCATAGCGTACTCCGAGCCAAAACAAAGAACTAGTTAGTAATCAATGCATGATCCTAATTCATGTCAAGATGGGTAATGAAACACAGGCAAAATGCAACTAGAATAGGCTCGGCTATTCTAAGATGGCATATGAGATGCGACAATTCGATGCATGTATTCAAGTAGGGATTGAAATACAATGCAGTTAGTATGATGCGCCGAGCCTGGTGCATACAATACAGATGAATGATACAAACATGCATAGCATAAGGATGCTAAATGAAATATGCCCTAAAACTAACCATCGTAAGTGGTTAAGTAAAAGGGAGAAGACGTGGGGTTGGAAGACATGCATCACACACACGCACGCTTATTACAAAATTGTGCCCTCTCGACGGAGGGTCCGAAAGAATAATACAAACTATCTAATTAACTAACTAACAAGCTAATTAATTATTACACAATCAAATGAATAACTAGCTACAACTAATTATTACAACACTTAAATAATTAACAAATTAATTAAGTTACGCAAAACAGTAAAGAGGCCTCGAGAAGAGAGACAAATGCATACTCGGTCGGCTTCGCTTGGAAATCCGTTGCCATGCCTCATGTTGCCTCTGTTTGCACTGCTCTGTACCTCTGCAAAGTGTGAAAATTCCCAACACACTTTTGATTCACCCCATGGGCACTGTGGGAGGCCATCGGCCAAAAATCATGGTCATCGGCTAAGATAAACAGGTCATCGACCAAATATGAAGCCATCGGCCAAACACTTGTATCCGACCGGCACTGAAGATGGCCGATCGGCCATCCCTTCCTGTAAAATGCTCTTTTGTTGCAGCAGAGGACAAACAGAGCATGTCAATGCATTTACAAGACAATGTTTGCAGCTACACCCCTTATCATGTTTGAGACTCAAAGGAGTGTAGTTCTCGACCCTCAGACCATCAATGGCTCATTTCAATGCATGATGGCCAAAAGAGTCAAGGATGCAATTCAATATCAAATAAAATGCACAAAACACATAAGGGTCCTTAACCTCTATCATGTTCGATCAAGAGGCAAAGCAATGCACACACAATGCAATGCAACCTAAGCATGCAACAACATGCAATGGAACTAATATGCGACAACATATAATGTACAAAATATGTAACAAGCATGGGACAACATGCAAGGCAAGATGGATGAGCATGCAACAACATGTCAATTGGCAAGTATGTGACAACATGCAATATGACAAGCATGCAACAAGCATGTAAGCATGATGTAAAGTAGTAACTTTGAACAACATGGTAGATGGACTTAAACTAAAGATGGACAGACCTCAGCCATGCCCAAAATCAGTGGCCAAAGTTATGAGTTGGAAACATGAAAATGCAAAACAAACATGCACATGTAAATGGTCCAACACCTAGGCATAGGAGGGCAACTTTCAAGAGCACTTAAAAGGGGACAAATATGGACATGTGACAAACATTGTAAGCTCTGAAATCATGCAAGGAAAGGTGTCAAACCAACTAAACAAAGCACGCAAAGCATACAAGAAAGCCCAAAGCTTAAGGCTAGCCAAGGGACTCAAACCATGGCCACAAGAATCAAGCCCCAAAGGGCCAATGGCATCCAAAATAGTCCCAAGGCAGGTCCAGACAAGACCAAAAACACGCTCGAAACTAGCCGACACAAGCTAGAATACAACTCCAAAAGGTACGAGGCATGCAACGCTACAAAGGGGTGTTACACTACACCTATCAAAACCAAACATGGCATGAATTAACTAATGAAAAATAGAGTTATGGCATATCAAAATAAGCCCAAAAACCCACTTGGATGGCATCCCAAAGACCTAAGCATGAAGGCATACACAATGGTCCATTCACGAGGCATAAGACATCAACTCTTTAAAGCATTAAAGGAGTGATAAGTGCAAGTATATGAGCATGAAACATGAACTGAAATAACATTTTAAATGATGCCAAATCATGATAATAGTCCAAATAAAGCATGCTAGTGACTTGGACACTCAAAGCTAACAAGCTAGAATGCCTTATGGCTATACAAAGCGTGGCATATATGATCAAAACAATACAAAACAGAGCTCAAGCATGGTAAAACAAAGGCTAAAAGCTTCTTTGAGTTGTGCCAAAACATGCAAGAATGGTAGTCTAAACGCAAAATGCATGTTAAGGCAAATGAGAGGATTGCAAGACAAGTACATGAAGCATGTAAGAGCCAACTAAACCCACCCAAAACAGAGTCATGGCATGCTAAAGCAACACCAAAAACCCACTAAAATGGAGTCAACATAAGTTAGAAAGACATGCTCAAACATGAAGCATACAAGACTAGTTTGTGTGATTTGCACTACAAGTGTATTAGGCATGCATGGAGTGACAAAACCAAGGAAAAATAGTGTTGTATCATGGCAAAACAAAGCCTAATACATACTGAAATGAAGCTAAAACAAGCTAAGCCAACATGCCACCAATATGAGCCACTTATACAAGCATACAAAACAACAAGGAGAGGGGATGACCCTCTCCTATTTAGGACTCCAAAACCACCTTTCCACCACTGAAAATCCTCTGGATTTCAGTGGTAGAAAGGTCATGCAAAACCTAAAACAAGGGCCAAAAGGGATGGCCTAAAACAAGGCCTAACAAGGCCTTGGAGAGAGGAGATGACCCCCAACCAAAAAGTGACCTTAACCAAAGATTTAAAGCATGTAAAAACAGAACTTTTATCACTTAAGAGTTAAGCTTAAAACAATAAGCAAGTAGGCCTAAAAGCTAAAACAAGAATGGGGGTTTAAAAGCAAGGAACTCACCCTTGAAGACCACTACCAGCCCAAGAACACTAAAATCAACCTCAAGGGACCTCAGTTCCAAGAGGATGGTGTTCTAGTGTGTGTTTGTGTACAATAGTAAGACAAAATGACACTTTTGAAGCACAAAATGAAGAATCAAGGCAAGATAGATACAAAACTATATCTATCTCTCTAACCCTAATTTTCTGAACCTCTAGAAAGGGAGGAGGAGCTCCCTCTTTATAGAAGTTCAATTCCTAAGCTTGTTGAGCAAGCTAAGCAATTGAAACAAATCCCTCCATACACGTGTATGGAGGATGTGAATTGTGCATGCCAGCTATGACAGCTAGCATAAAATATCCGCATAAAGTAGATGAACACGGCTCGGCCAGGAAATATGGCCGATCGACCAACATAAGTGCCAATCGACCAAAAAAAGTGCCGATCAGCCAACACTTTTGGCCGATGGCTTCATGCCTCAGCCAATGGGTTGAGGGGATGGCCAACAAGCCACCCTCTTCCCTCAGAAGCAAAACACAAGTCTTTGGTTCACAACCAAGCACAAAACAGACAAGTTGAGAGATCTTGAGGCAAGGTGCGTGGCCGAGACCTTCGGGAACTCAAAACGAACACGAACATGGATGATCATCGAGTGTTCAAACGATGACGTCCAAGTCTTGAGGACGGTCAAAAATGGGGTGTCTATAGTGGGAACTAATCAAGAATACGCGTGACGTTACAAACATGTCATGGAACCAGTTTAAGGAATTTGTTAATCATGTTGTTTAATTTTGATGATGTCTAAAATATTAATTGAAAATTTGTAAATGATATACATATTTTATATTATTTGACACAAAATATTATCTGTTTAAAATATATATTTGTTAAATATTATTTAAATAAAAATATTTTTGAAAACTCTACTATTCACTTTTTGAAAAATTAGGCTGATCACTATTCATATTTTAACAAATTTGATATTGATTAGTTGTATTATTTTGATAAATTTGATATTGATGAGTTGTCTTCTTTTGACAAAAGTAATATATCCACATGGAGTGGTAGGTTATATTTATTTTAAAATCTCTATAACATATAAAGAAATTTAAAAAAGGGTATATATGTTCAAATCTATCATAAATATTACTTAAAAGAGATTTGACTGTATATGGAAATATTTGATTAGAATATTATATATAATGCACATAATATAAGTAGAATACATCACGTGAGCAATTAGATTTTTTACACTACATTGATTATATCATGTCACACACACACATATATATATATATATATATTATAATAAAACAAGAAGAAAAAGTTGGAGCAAAATCATTTGCTTGTGTGAATTTAGAGATGTGATAATTGTATTATATTATTTATAATGTTCAATTTGCGTTCAAACGGTGGCTCCATGTTTGAAAAAAAAAAAGGGGGAGGGGGGGGGGAGGGAAGATGGTTTTACTTTTATCATTTTTCCAAACATTATCATTTGCTGTCTATTTGAAATCAAGGAGCTTGCCCATGCAATCCATGATGTTAGCAAGGAGCGTCCTACTTCCAACATGTACATTTTTGGGTATAAATAGAAGTGTTGTGTGTGGAGAAAAATCAAGAACTTGAAGAGAAAAAAATTGTGTGCTCCAAAATTTTGAGTATATTGTATTCTGCTCTTTCACTTTTAGATCTAAGTGTAGCTGTTGTTCTTACACTCTCATATTTACTCTTTGTGAGGGAATTATTGTAAAAGAGGGTTTAAATACCACTTATTTTTATTCATTATTTTTGTGAGAGATTTTTGTAAGAGTGAGGCATTTATTGTTGAGTGAGTCTCAATAGATAAGAGTAAGTCCTATGCAAAATCCACAAGCTTGGTGAAAAGTTGGTGGTGTATTAATTCATTTTGATAGTAAAGAAATTCTCGAGGTTCCTTTGGGAGTAGACGTAGGCCTGGCATGCCGAACCGCTATAAATCTCAGTGTTTGATTTTCTCTCCCTATCTCTCTTACTTTTATATTGACAATTATTATTCTATTTTTTATTTATTAAAATTCTGAATATTGTGTGTATAAATTTTAATATTGTAAAATTTTTTAAATAACCTAATTCACCCCCCTTCTTGGGTTGCCTACCTGGGATAACAATTAGTATCAGAGCCTAAACTCTAGTTTGTGTGACTTAACCGTCTTAGAGTAGATCATGGCAACCCCTAGTTATTCTTACCTGAAGAACAAGCATCCAATAGGTCACCACCGTTTAGCAGCACAAATTTTAGCTATTGGAAAACTAAAATGACCATACATGTTCAATCTAATGATTATGAATGTTGAAAAATTATTTGCAATGGCCCAAAAATTCCTACCAAAACCGTAGATGGCCTTGAGGTACCAAAACCTGAAGATGAGTTGAATGAATCAGATACTAGAATGACCCAAATTAATATCAGAGCCACAAACATGTTGTATTGCACCCTAAATGCCAACGAATTCAATAGAATTTCCACATGTAAAACCATAAAAGAAATTTGGGATAAGCTTATAGTGACTTATGAGGGAACCAAATAAGTTAAAGAATCTAGAGTCAGTTTACTAGTCCATAATTATGAACTCTTTAAAATGAAGCCTGATGAAACTATTCCTCAAATGTTTACTCGCTTTACTGATATTATTAATGGTTTAACTTCTCTTGGCAAAATATATACTAATGCTGAAAATGTAAGAAAAGTGCTTATGTCTTTCCCAAAAGGTTGGAAGACAAAAGTCATTGCCATTACCGAAGTCAATGATTTATCAAAGCTAAGTCTAGATGAGTTAATGTGATCTCTCTTAACTCATTAGCTCATAACGCAAGAAGGAAAAGAAGAGGAGGACAACAACAAGAAGAAATGAATAGCCTTCAAATCCATCTCGAAACATCAAGAGGATGAGGAAGATGATTTGAAAGATGATGAGGAAATGGCATTCATCCTAGTTGGTAAGGGAGTATGCTCATCTCCTTACTGACCAGGATTTGAATCCCCTACTACTGAAGGGGAAGTCCGACGGTTTAGGTGGATCGGCTAGCTTCCCCCAGTTTGGCTTGTAAGGGTGGATCCTAAGGGTCTTGCCTTGGGAGAGTTCTGGGTATCAAAAAAAAAAAAATGGATATAAACCTTTTTCAAAAGTAAAAACTACCAAAAATGGTTTTGTGCATGCATCTTCTAGTCACTCTCATCTCACATGTCATTTTTATGGTACAAAATGTCATATTTCGCCTTCGTGTCCTGTTAAAAGAAATCCTTTTGTTAAAATAAAAAAGATGTGGGTTCCTAAGGACATTTCAAGAGTATCAAAATCTAACTTTTATGGACCCAAGAAAATATGGGTACTAATAGAAAAATCAAATTTTTGTAGGTATGTTTCAAGACAAAATCCAGTAACGATAGATGGTATCTCGACAGTGCATGCTCGAGGCACATGACTGAAAATAAAGCTATGTTCACCACACTCCAACCAAAGGATGGTGGATATGTGACTTTCGGCGACAATAACAAGGATAAAATCATAGGTGTAGGTAGTATCAGTAAAAATCCTTCTCCTATTATTGAAAATGTTTTACTTGTTGAAGGTTTAAAACATAACTTGCTTAACATTAGTCAATTATGTGATAAAGGGTATAAAGTTATTTTTGAGAAAACTCATTGCACTATTAAGAACACCATAGAAAACAAAACTTTATTTGTAGGTTATAGACATGAGAATGTATATGTGTTTGATTTGCATAATTTATCTTCTTATTTTAATATTAAATGTTTATCTGCTATAAATGATAATGGTTGGCTTTGGCATAGAGGATTAGGACATGCTCATTTTGATTTAATTTCCAAACTTTTAAAAAATGAGTTAGTCATTGGTTTACCAAAAATTATTTATGCAAAAGACAAATTTTGTGATACATGTCAATTTGGAAAACAAACTAGAATTTCTTTTAAATCCAAAAATATCGTTTCAACTACTAAACCGCTTCAACTCTTGCATATTGATTTATTCGAACCATCTAGAACATTAAGTTTAGGAGGAAAATCGTGTGCTCTTGTTTGTGTTGATGATTATACTAGATATACATGGGTATTATTTTTAGCACACAAAAATGAAGCTTTTTATAATTTCTCAAGACTTTGTAAAATAATTCAAAATAAAAAAAATCTTAATATTTGTAGTATTAAAAGTGATCATGGTAGAGAATTTGAAAATGATAATTTTATTATGTTTTGTGATGAGTTTGAAATTGATCATAATTTTTCTGCCCGTAGAACTCCTCAACAAAATGAGGTAGTTGAAAGAAAAAATAAAACTCTTAAAGAAATGGCCCGTACTATGTTTTGTGAAAATAATTTGCCTAAATATTTTTGGGCAGAAGCTGTTAACACTGCATGCTATGTTGTAATTGAGCTATGATTAGACCTATCCTTAAGAAAGCCCCTTATGAAATTTGAAAAGGTAGAAAACCTAATATTAGTCAGTTGCGTGCATTTGGTTGTAAATGCTTTGTATTGAATAACAATAAAGATAACTTAGGAAAATTTGATGCTAAATCGGATGAAGCTATATTTCTTGGTTATTCTATTTCCAGTAAAGCTTATAGAGTATTCAATAAAAGAACTCTACTTGTTGAAGAATCTGTGCATATTGTTTTTTGATGAATCTAATAACATTATTTCCAAGAATCTCGTAAGAAATGATATTGTAGAAAATCAACCAAGCATGGAGAGCATTTACATAAAAGAAAATGAAGAAAATCCATTATGTGAACATGAAGAAGAAATGACAATAGAGAAACTTCAAGAAATATATACTCTTCCAGAAAATGACTCAAATCTATCAAAAGAATGCAAGTATGCTCATGGCCACCCCAAAGACCTCATCATAGGTGATGTGGCGAAAGGTACAAAAACTCGTTCCTCTCATAAAAATGTTTGTGGTAACTTAGCATTTGTTTCACAAATTGAACCAAAATTGTTTTCAGAAGCTGAAAATTGGATTTTAGCAATGCAAGAAGAATTAAATCAATTTGAAAGGAATGAAGTTTGGTTTTTAACTCCTCGACCTAAGGATCATCCCGTTATTGGTACAAAATGGGTTTTTCGAAATAAAATGGATGAATCCGGAGTTGTTACTAGAAATAAAGCTAGATTAGTAGCTCAAGGTTATAATTAAGAAGAGGGCATTTATTTTGATGAAACTTTTGCACCAGTTGCTAGACTTGAAGCTATTAGAATGTTACTTGCTTTTGCATGCTTTAAAGATTTTAAATTATATCAAATGGATGTTAAAAGTGTTTTTTTAAATGGGTACATTTCGATGGAAGTTTATGTTGAACAACTTCCTGATTTTGAAAATCATAAATACCCAGATCATGTTTTCAAACTTTCAAAAGCCTTATACAGTTTAAAACAAGCTCTTAGAGCTTGGTATGAAAGATTGAGTAATTTTCTACTTGACAAAGGTTTTTCTAAGGAAAAATTGATACAACACTTTTTATAAAAATAAAAAATGAAGATATCCTAATTGTTCAAATTTATGTTGATGATATCATTTTTTGGTGCTACTAATGAAAATTTGTGCAAAGAGTTTGCTAAAGTTATGCAAGGTGAATTTGAAATGAGTATGATGGGGGAGTTAAATTACTTCCTTGGTTTACAAATTAAACAAACTAATGACGGAATCCATTTAAATCAAACGAAATATATCAAGGATCTACTCAAAAGGTTTGAAATGGAATCATCAAAGCCTACAGCAAACTCCAATGAGCACATCAATACAAATCGACAAAGATGAGCAAGGTAAACCTGTAGATGAAAAGAAATATCGAGGTATGATTGGTTCCTTACTCTATCTTACTGCAAGTAGACCCGATATAATGTTTAGTGTTTGTATGTATGCATGTTTTCAATCTGCACCAAAAGAGTCACACATTACCGCAGTCAAACGTATTTTCAGATATCTTGTTGGCACTCCAAATTTGGGATTATGGTATCCTATGGGAACCACTTTTAAACTTTTTGGTTACTCAGATGCCGACTTTGCGGGATGTAGACTTGACCGAAAAAGCACTAGTGGCACTTGTCATTTTCTTGGACACTCTCTCACTTCTTGGTTTTGCAAAAAACAAAACTCAGTGGCTCTGTCAACTGCTGAAGCTGAATACATTGCCGCCGCTGGGTGTTGTGCACAATTACTTTGGATGAAACAACAACTTCCAGATTTTGGACTTTACTATGATCATATTCCTATAAAATGTGACAACACAAGTACCACTAATCTTTCAAAAAATCCTATTCAACACTCACGCACTAAACACATTGAAATAAGGCATTATTTTCTAAGAGATCATGTACTCAAAGGTGACATTGAACTCGAACTTGTGCCTACAAATCGTCAATTAGCTGACATATTTACCAAGCCTCTAAATGAAGAACAATTTTGTTATATTAGAACTGCACTTGGTATGATGAATACTCAATAAAATGTTTATATTAAAAATAATTTTTTTTATAAATAAATAATAAATAATAAATAATTAAATAAAATAACTATAATAATATTATTATTATAAAAAATATATATATATATATATATAATATAAAATTATATACATATATACTCTCTCTATCTCTCACCCGTTCTCTCTCTCACTCTTTGTTATCTCATTCTCTCGCTTTTTCGCTTTCCCTTTCTTCCTCTCATTCTGAGACGACACCATCTTCATTATGATAACCCTGGTCCATATTATGCTAATTGATCTTAATTGTGATTGTGATTATGTGTTTGATATGATTTTGGGTGCCATTTATATGAATATATGTGGTTTTAAATTTCTCTCTGTTCACCGTAGGAATATCTATTCAACTTATTGTTATAAACTGAAAATTGAAGGCCTTGTCGGCCACAGAAATCGAAATTGACTACGCCATTGTGATTAGCGTAATTTTTAGAGCCTACGGTGAAATTTAATTGAAAATTTATTCGGATCAAAATAATTAGATTCAGAACGATTAATTAGGCACTATTATTAACCTTAATCAATTTGATTAAGTGTGAGACTATAAAAGGGACTCTATTACACTTATATTCATTTGGTTTTGAGCTCAAGTCTGAAATTGCACTCTAGAGAGAGAGAGTGTGCCGGTTAGAGAGAGAGGGAGCTCAAGTTGATGAATTGCTCAAGAAGCTTGAAGATCTTGGAGTGTAACTCAAGAATTAGCTATAATTTGGAAGATTTGAACATCTAGGTGAGCATTTGAGCGTGGATTCATGAGTTTAAGTTTGTAAATTTGTGTATTCAAGCTAGTTGGGTAATCAAGAACATAAATTGAAATGAAATTGAAGAATTTAAAGCCTATATGTACATGCATGTAAGAATTTGCCATGAAGTTGTATAATTGAGCATGAAAAATACGATCCATGTAGAATTGTGGTTAAAGTTCATGCTTTTGATCATCATTTGTATCATCTAAGTTGAAAATGGAAGTTGTAATTCATATGCAAGTGCAATTCATAGAAGCATGAGTGTTGGATGCATGAAATTGAAGTATTGATGATGGGTTTGTTATGAATCGTGTGTGTATGTAAGTAATTCATGGAAATTAAGCTTCATAATGTTGTAATCTAGCATTTGTATCATGTTAGAAGGTTTGCATGTAAAGTACAAGTCGTGGTATGCAAGTTATTTGAGTTTGAATGTAAGTTTGAGCCTCAAGAACAGTTCTGGAAAACCTAGAATTTGGCATGTCCGCTCAAGCGGGGAAAGCGCCGCTCGAGCGTGAAACGCAAGCTCCCAGCAGTTTTGCAGTCAGTGATGTCTGCTTGAGCGGGGACATTCACGCTCGAGCGGGGAACCCTGTTTCTGAAATTTTGTAAAGCTAAATTGAGTTTCATTTTCCGTTCTCTTCCACCTCTAAGCGCTCTTAGGCATGCATTAAGCATTGTAAATGAGTTAAAAGGATAAGAACGAAGCCTAAGAGGAATATATGAAGTAAGAATGGAATGAATCGTTTGCAACCCATTATGTTCATGAAATGTGTAGAGTCAAGCACGAAGGCAAATCCACTGGCAGATCACTGTAAGTAATATCTTAATAAAGATATCTGAAGTATGTTATTTGTCCAATTGCTTACTTTCATATAAGTCTTGTAAGTTTGTTACATTGAATTGAGGGCAAATATTTGTTATGCCATAGGAATGATTGGGCCAAAGGTCGTCTGACACGAATGATAGTCTGACATGAATGATAGTCTGACATATGAATGATTGGGCCAAAGGCCGTCTGACACGAATAATAGTCTGACATGAATGATAGTCTGACATATGAATGATTGGGCCAAAGGCCGTCTGATACGAATGATAGTCTGACATATGAATGATTGGGCCAAAGACCATCTGACACGAATGATAGTCTGACATATAAATGATTGGGCCAAAGGCCGTCTGACACGATTGATAGTCTGACATATGAATGATTGGGCCAAAGGCCGTCTGACATGAATGATAGTTTGGTATGAACGAGTGGGCTAAAGGCCGTCAGATATGAACGATTGGGCCGAAGGCCTTCGGATCTAAACGATTGGGCCAAAGGCCGTCGGGTATGAGCTAATTGGGCCTGAGGCCATTTGATACGTCTAGAACTTTAGTCGATTGATACATTAAATAGAAACATGAATTGGGCCCAAGGCCGTCTAATGTAACTGTTTCAAAGATTGTTCAAGTATCTTTTTTAGTTGATATTATTCACCGGGCTTTCGCTCACACTCATTCATGTCTATGTAGGTGAGCCGAGGGACGTCCAAACCCAGTCTCGGTGAAATGTGTGAAAAACAGTCAAGGTTTTGGAGAGTCAGCCCAAACGTCTCACGCACGAGACTTGTCTTCGCCTCTTTTGTTCTTTTGATATAGTTTTGTTATATTGGCGAAAACAGCAGATTACCTTTGTATATAAATCTTGGGTTTGACTGACTTAGACTTGAATGATCCTGTGTATGTACAGAACTTTGTGTTATTATCCCTTTGATGTGAGTTATTAACAGGTATATATATATGGATTGTTATGATGTGCCATGTAAGCACAGCTCTATGGACAAAAGTTTTAAATTTGCCTCCGTTTGGCCCCTTTACTCTGATGAGATATGTCTTGTTTGGTTTGAGGCCGTAGGTAATCCCTTGATTACTGGCTGGTAATGTCCTTAACCCATAGGGGCGGGTTCGGGTCATGACAGAGTGGTATCAGAGCACGAGTTAATAACTCACACACTTGTCCAAATGAACAATAAGCGTCTAGAAAAGATCTAGGATGCATTCATGTGATAAGTATGAATCTGAAAGCATCGAGAATACGCTTAAATGTTTTAATGCAAACGATTATGTGTTATAAGTTGTGATTTGCTTGCATTGCAAATTATTTGAATATGTATGCTCTTTAGTATATGCATACCTGTGAATTTTTATTTTTTATTTTTTGTATAAAGTGTGATGCAAGTCTAATTAGATGGTGAGAACAAGAGGTGGTGAGATAGAGGAGTCTTCTACTGCCAAAATGGATAGAATGGAAAGATTGATTCAGGAAATGATAGAGACATTGAGGCAACAACAGCAGTGGCAACAACAGTGGCAATAACCACACCCTCCGCCTCCTCCTCCAGTACCACCTGTGCAAGATAATCAAAATGATGACCGAATAATAGCTCTCACCAAAGAGTTTAAGAAAATGAAACCACCACAGTTTCATGGGGGATTAGATCCATTAATAGGCCGAAGAATGGGTTCTCGGCATTGAAAAGCTATTTGAGGTGTTTCCTTGTTCAGAGACACAGAATGTACTTTTAGCCACCTTTATGTTAGAAGATGAAGCAAGAAGATTGTGGATGTTAATGCGTGAGAATCATAAAGACATTGGCTAGGCAAAATTCCTGGAAGTCTTCTATGATAAGTACTTCCCTCAGTGTGTCCATGACAGGAAAGTATCAGAGTTCATGGAACTTAAACAAGACAGCATGATAGTAGCTGAGTATGAGGCCAAATTCACTGAGTTGGCCAGGTTTGCATCACATATGATCGATACCAACTACAAGAAAGCGAGACATTTTGAAGGTGGGCTTTGAAGTGATATTCTAGAAAGGGTAAATGTCCTGAAGCTGGAAACCTATATTGGGGTGCTAGACCGGGCCATAATGTCAGAAGCTAACATAGCTAGACAGACTAAACCAACGACAGACTGGAAAGGTAGTAAGAGACAAGGCTTCTTTTCGAAGAAGAAATTTTTGAAGAAGCAGAATACGGGCTCCTCGAGTACTTCTAATTCTTCCTGGGATACATCTCCAATGTGTAATATTTGTAGTAAAAGGCATCGTGGGGTTTGTTACCATGTGTTAGGAGCCTGTTTTAAATGTGGTAAACAAGGGCATATGGCCAGAGATTGTAATCAGAACAGTGGAAAATTAGTTGCTAGCACAACGACATCAATTCCAAAACCGGGAAATACTATGAGATCTACTACCACTGGAGATACCGTGAGGCAAGGGAGAGTTTTCACGCTTATTCTGGGCGATACACGGAATGCTAACTCAGTTGTCTCAGGTACTATTTCTATATGTAATCAGGATGCTTTTGTGTTAATTGGCTCCGGATCAACATACTCATTCGTAACATGTGCATTTGCATCTAGACAGAGTAGACCCCTAGAATTATTGCCATATCTGCTATGTGTATCTGCTCCGTCCGAGGAATCTGTATTGTGTGAATCGATATATCATTTTTGTGACATGCGAATTGGGAATGCTATTCTATATGTGGATTTGTTGCTCTTGAACTTTAGGCACTTTGATATAATTCTGGGCATGGATTGGTTAACTAAATATTGTGCCACCATTGATTGTGTGACAAAACGGGTTGTGTTTAGACCACCAGAACAGGAAGAAATTGTGTTTGTGGGTAACGGGGTAGTACCTCCACCTTATTTAATATCTGCAATGAAGGCATGTAAACTGATCAGGAAAGGGTGCCAGGGTTATTTGTATTATGTGTTGTCTGAACAATCTGTGAATGTTGAATTAAACAGTAACCCTATTGTTAGAGAATTTCCAGATGTGTTTCCAAATGAATTACCAGGGGAATTGGTGGACATGGAGATAGAGTTTATGATTGAAATTATGCCAGGCACCCAGCCTATTTCTAAAACTCCCTACAGAATGGCTACTGCGGAAATGAAAGAACTGAAGGAACAGTTGCAAGACCTGCTTGACAAAGGGTTTATCCGGCCTAGCACTTCACCATGGGGTGCACCAGTGTTGTTTGTGAAAAAGAAAGATGGAACCTTGCGCTTGTGCATCGACTATCGAGAATTGAACAAGGTAACAATAAAGAATAAATACCCCCTACCCCGTATTGATGACCTGTTTGACCAGTTGCAGGGATCACAAGTGTTTTCCAAAATTGATTTGAGGTCCCGGTATCATCAGTTGAAAGTGAAAGCAGAAGATGTTGAGAAAATCGTGTTTCGAACAAGGTATGGCCATTATGAATTTCTTGTTATGCCATTTGGGGTAACTAATGCTCCGGCAGTGTTTATGGACTTAATGAACCAAATTTTTAAAACCTACCTTGATGAATTTGTTGTGGTTTTTATTGATGACATTTTGATATACTCCAAGAATAGACTTGAATATGAACATCATTTGAGAACTGTCCTGCAAACACTTAGAGAAAAGAAATTATTTGCTAAACTAAAGAAGTGTGAGTTTTGGTTGAATGAAGTTATTTTCTTAGGGCATGTTATCAACAAAGAGGGGATTTTAGTGGACCCACAGAAAATAGAGGCAATTGTGAATTGGCCTACACCGACAAATGTAACAGAGGTCCATAGTTTCATGGGCTTAGCCGGGTATTATAGGAGGTTTGTGAAAGACTTTTCAAGGATAGTTGTACCTCTTACCCAACTGACACGCAAAGGGCAACCATTTGAATGGAATGACGAAAGAAAATCTACCTTTCATGAACTGAAAACGAGACTGACCACTGCACCAATATTGACATTGCCCACAAGTACGGAAAACTTTGTAATTTTCAGTGATGCATCTTATAAAGGTTTGGGTTGTGTACTAATGCAGAATGGAAGGGTAATTGCCTACGCCTCTCGGCAGTTGAGGCCACATGAGAAGAACTACCCAACATATGATTTAGAATTGGCCGCAGTTGTTTTTGCTTTGAAAATCTAGCGGCACTATTTGTATGGGGAAAAATGTGAAGTCTACACAGATCACAAGAGCCTGAAATACTTCTTTACACAGAAAGAGCTAAATATGCGGCAGAGGAGGTGGCTTGAACTGATAAAGTATTATGATCTTGAAATCCAATATCACCCTAGGAAAGCTAATACAGTTGCCGATGCCCTAAGCAGAAAGTCGATGGAGGGTATGGCTTATTTGCTTACTGAACAGAAAGAGATCTTGCAAGATTTTGAGAAGTCTGAAATTGAAGTGGTACTGTGTGAACAGGGTGGATTGATAGCTGCTATTTCAGCCGAACTGGCAATCATTGATGAGATTAAACAAAAACAAAAAGAGAATGAATTCCTTAAGAAAGTCATTGATGAATTTGAGACAAGTTCGAAAGCAGAGTTCAGCATTGAAGGCGAAGTGTTGAGATTTCGAAACCGAATGTGTATCCCAGATATTCCAGAGCTAAAGAAAAGAGTTCTGGATGAAGCTCACAAGTCAGTATTTTCTATGCATCCGGGCAATAACAAAATGTATCGGGATTTGAAACAAAGCTATTGGTGGCCTAAAATGAAGAAAGAAATTGCAGAGTATGTGTCCAAATGTCTTCTGTGGGAGCCGAAAATTATTAGATCCATAGGGACGGATGAGCGTGTCCGGTCCGAAACGTAACCTCTATTCGGCATATACCCCAGCCGACCAAGGAGCCAAATAAAATAATCAGTATCCCAGCCAATAGAACAGACGCTGAGTAGAGGTACATGTGACGGAACAAGGGTGAGCCCAGCCCAAAGGCCCAAAGAAAATACTATAAATACGGGATCACCCATCAAAGAAAGGTATGTGAAAACTATTGTATTTAACTGAGAATATAAGTAAACTTGAGTGTAAAGACTGACTTGCCCGTCGGGGTGCTAATTCCGGCACCCCCGACCAGAGTGTTTATTTCTTTTCAGGTGACTAGAAGAGGATCACTAGCGTTCCCAGGATTAGAAGAGCATTTCCAAACCACTTCTCCACATTTTCAATGTCAACAAGTTAAAGCTGAACATCAGAAACCGAGCGGTCTACTTCAACCTCTCCCTATTCCTGAATGGAAGTGAAAGCATGTGACTATGGATTTCGTTGTTGGTCTACCTCGGACTCCTCGAGGTATGGATTCTATTTGGGTTGTGGTTGATAGACTGACTAAATCTGCACATTTTCTACCTGTTAGAACTACATTTAATGCTTATAGACTGGCTACTATATATGTTGATGAGATTGTTCATTTACACGGAGTTCCGGTATCTATTGTCTCGGATAGAGATCCAAAATTTGTGTCTAGATTGTGGAAAAGTTTGCAAAGGGCTATGGGGACATAGTACCACATTCTACCCACAGACAGACGAACAATCAAAACGGACAATACAAACTTTGGAAGATATGCTAAGGATGTGTGCCTTGGATTTTCAAGGGAGTTGGGAAGATTATTTGCCACTCGCAGAGTTTGCATACAATAACAGCTTCCACTCCAACATCGGTATGGCACCATACGAGGCTTTGTATGGTAGAAGGTGTAGATCACCAATTTGTTGGACAGAAGTCGGGGATAGAGCTCTTCTTGGGCCTAAAATTGTGCAAGACACTTCTGAGAAGATCAAAATTATTCAGCAAAGGCTAAAAACAGCTCAAGACTGACAAAAGAATTATGCAGATGTTCGAAGAAGACCTCTCGAGTATGAGGTTGGTGACCATGTGTTTATCCGTGTGACTTCGATGAAAGGCCAAGTCAGGTTTGGAAAGAAGGGTAAGTTGTCGCCCCGTTACATTGGGCCGTTTCAAATTCTGGAAAGGCTTGGTCCAGTTGCTTATCGAGTCGCTTTGTCACCGGGATTCGAACAAATCCATAACGTGTTTCATGTATCAATGTTGAGGGGTTATCTTTGAGATCCATTTCATGTGATTGATTACCACCGGGTAGCTTTTGATGAAAATGTGGAGTATGCCAAATGGCCGAAATGAATCATTGACCAACAAGTGAAACAATTGAGAAGCAAGTCCATCCCAATGGTGAAAGTGGAATGGAAAGAACACTATGGGACGGATGCCACATGGGAAAAAGAGGATGAAATGCGACTACGTTATCCACATTTGTTTCCCGACGAAGGTAAAATAAGTTTGGGGGACCAAACTTTCTAAAGGAGGGAAGACTGTGATAACCCTGGTCCATATTATGCTAATTGATCTTAATTGTGATTGTGATTATGTGTTTGATATGATTTTGGGTGCCATTTATATGAATATATGTGATTTTGAATTTCTATCTGTTCACCGTAGGAATATCTGTTCAACTTACTGTTATAAACTGAAAATTGAATGCCATGTCGGCCACAGAAATTGAAATTGACTACGCCATTGTGATTAGCGTAATTTTTAGAGCCTACGGTGAAATTTAATTGAAAATTTATTCGGATCAAAATAATTAGATTCAGAACGATTAATTAGGCACTATTATTAACCTTAATCAATTTGATTAAGTGTGAGACTATAAAAGGGGCTCTATTACACTTATATTCATTTGGTTTTGAGCTCAAGTCTGAAATTGCACTCTAGAGAGAAAGAGTGTGCCGGTTAGAAAGAGAGGGAGCTTAAGTTGATGAATTGCTCAAGAAGCTTGAAGATCTTGGAGTGTAACTCAAGAATTAGCTATAATTTGGAAGATTTGAACCTCTAGGTGAGCATTTAAGCATGGATTCATGAGTATAAGTTTGTAAATTTGTGTATTCAAGCTAGTTGGGTAATCAAGAACATAAATTGAAATGAAATTGAAGAATTTAAAGCCTATATGTACATGCATGTAAGAATTTGCCATGAAGTTGTATAATTGAGCATGAAAAATATGATCCATGTAGAATTGTGGTTAAAGTTCATGCTTTTGATCATCATTTGTATCATCTAAGTTGAAAATGGAAGTTGTAATTCACATGCAAGTGCAATTCATAGAAGCATGAGTGTTGGATGCATAAATTGAAGTATTGATGATGGGTTTGATATGAATCGTGTGTGTATGTAAGTAATTCATGGAAATTAAGCTTCATAACGTTGTAATCTAGCATTTGTATCATGTTAGAAGGTTTGCATGTGAAGTATAAGTTGTGGTATGCAAGTTATTTGAGTTTGAATGCAAGTTTGAGCCTCAAGAACAGTTCTGGAAAACCCAGAATTTGGCATGTCCGCTGGAGTGGGGAAAGCGCCGCTCGAGCGTGAAATGCAAGCTCCCAGCAGTTTTGTAGTCAGTGATGTCTGCTCGAGCGGGGACATTCACGCTCGAGTGGGGAACCCTGTTTTTGAAATTTTGTAAAGCTGAATTGAGTTTCATTTTCTGTTCTCTTCCACCTCTAAGCGCTCTTAGGCATGCATTAAGCATTGTAAATGAGTTAAAAGGATAAGAACGAAGCGTAAGAGGAATATATGAATTAAGAATGGAATGAATCATTTGTGACCCATTATGTTCATGAAATGTGTAGGGTTAAGCACGAGGGCAAATCCACCGGCAGATCACTGTGAGTAATATCTTAATAAAGATATCTGAAGTATGTTATTTGTCCAATTGCTTACTTTCATATATGTCTTGTAAGTTTGTTACATTGAATTAGGGGTAAATATTTGTTATGCCATAGGAATGATTGGGCCAAAGGTCGTCTGACACGAATGATAATCTGACATATGAATGATTGGGCCAAAGGCCGTCTGACACGAATGATCGTCTGACATGAATGATAGTCTGACATATAAATGATTGGGCTAAGGGCCGTCTGACACGATTGATAGTTTGACATGAATGATAGTCTGACATATGAATGATTGGGCCAAAGGCCGTCTGATATGAATGATAGTTTAATATGAACGAGTGGGCTAAAGGCCGTCGGATATGAACGATTGGGCCGAAGGCCGTCGGATCTGAACGATTGGGCCAAAGGCCGTCGGGTATGAGCTAATTGGGCCCGAGGCCGTTTGATACGTCTAGAACTTTAGTCGATTGATACATTAAATAGAAACATGAATTGGACCCAAGGCCGTCTGATGTAACTGTTTCAAAGATTGTTCATGTATCTTCCTTATTTGATATTATTCACTGGGCTTTCGCTCACACTCATTCATGTCTATGTAGGTGAGCCAAGGGATGTCCAAACCCAGCCTCGGTGAAATGTGTGAGAAACAGTCAAGGTTTTGGAGAGTCAGCCCAAACGTCTCACGCACGAGACTTGTCTTCGCCTTTTTTGTTCTTTTGATATCGTTTTGTTATATTGGCGAAAACATCGGATTACCTTTGTATATAAATCTTGGGTTTGACTGACTTAGACTTGAATGATCCTGTGTATGTACAAAACTTTGTGTTATTATCCCTTTAATGTGAGTTATTAATAGGTATATATATATATATGGATTCTTATGATGTGCCATGTAAGCACAGCTCTATGGACAAAAGTTTTAAATTTGCTTCTGTTTGGCCCCTTTACTCTGATGAGATATGTCTTGTTTGGTTTGAGGCCGTAGGTAATCCCTTGATTACTGGCCGGTTATGTCCTTAACCCACAGGGGCGGGTTCGGGTCATGACATTCATCCTCACCATCGTCCATAACCAGCTCCACCATCCACAACATCATCCATCACCTCCATCACTACCATCTTCCAGTCCAATTCTCATCGACTTACCAAGATCCATCACGACTCTACTTCCATCACCGATCTTCAACATCATTTTCGATTCATCCAAATCAATTACCGATTCGTCAAGATCAGTTACTGATCCACCAAGATCCATCACCGATCTACAAAAATTCATCACCGATGTACGCAATCTTCTCCATTCTTTCCGATCATCAAGGTCATCACCGATCAACATGTTAAAACTATTTTTGTACTGTGTTATATTTTTTATTTTGTTGTATGTGCTCCAAACTCTCTTGGATTTAATAATGATTGCTTCTACCTTACCTGAAGAAATTGTTTTTATTAGTATTTTTTCTTTTTATGCTAGTGCACGTGGTGTAGTTGTTTATAGCCGGATCTTAATGGCCCTTGGTATTATAGATTGGTAATTTATTTCTTTCAATTTATGTAATTTTTAGTGCATTAATTTAGGGGGAGACTCATATATTTTGAGATTAACAATTATTATAATAAATAAATAAATAAATAAAAAGGAGGGGTTTGTATATTCTGTGTATAATTTTAGGGGGAGTATATATACTCCTTTTTTACTCCTTATCTGCACCAAAAAAAAAAATTTATTTTTTATTTTTTTTTTTGCAAAAATAGAATTTATATATATAAAAAAAAGGAGGAGAAATTCTTACAATTTTATTTCAAAAAGAGAAAATATTATTCAATTAGATGTACGTTTTCAGAAGGCTTCACAGATTTTTTCGTTTCACTTCTCTCAACAATTTTTCATAAGCCTCTTTTACATGCCTCTCTCTATTTTCGACTTCTGTGAGTCTTGGCATTATAACTGTTGCATAATATTGCACCGCATTCTCCAACTACGCATTTTTCCTTTCTAACTCTCTCTTTCCTTAAGAATATTAGCTAGTTGTTATTTTACCAAGCACACATCATCTCTCCATTGTTGATTTTCTTGTATTCTTGCTTGTAATTGTTGAGCCATATTAGAAACTACAGTTATTGCCTGTGTACTCAAAGCCATAGTGTTATTAATAGCATCGATATCATTCCGACTCTCATTTACAAGAATAGCGTGTGCCTGCATCACTGGTAACCTCTCATTTGCTTGCATTACAAGCACATCATGCATGTCCGAACCATTGATGGCTAAGGTAAGGAACAACATGATTACACAAGAAGGGAACACAATTTTTTTTCTCTAACACTTGATAAGTTCATATCTTTGCCTATCATTCTTATCACTTTTTATACACTCCATCGATCTAATACTCGATGCATATTTGCTCAAATCTTTTGTTTGTCAATATTTTGTGTGCCAGAGATGCTCCAAAATCCCCACAATGATCTCGGCAAGACCCAATGACCATTATTATATTTTTGGCATCTCAGATTATTTTATCAAATGTGTTTGTTTCATATCTCCATATTTTATTTTAATAATGTCAAAGAGGGAGAAAAAATATGATTTTGAATTGCTGTGCATGCATGTGCTTTAAATATCTTATGTTGCAAAATTATTTTGCAAAATTATCAAATAACTTGTTAATTTTTATTTTGTGTCAACTCCATACAAATATTGCCATCATCAAAAAGGGGGAGATAGTTAATCATGTTGTTTAATTTTGATGATGTCTAAAATATTAATTGAAAATTTGTAAATAATATACATATTTTATATTATTTGACACAAAATATTATCTGTTTAAAATATATATTTGTTAAATATTATTTAAATAAAAATATTTTTCAAAACTCTACTATTCACTTTTTGAAAAATTAGGTTGATCACTATTCATATTTTGACAAATTTGATATTGATTGGTTGTATTATTTTGATAAATTTGATATTGATGAGTTGTCTTCTTTTGACGAAAGTGATATATCCACATGGAGTGGTAGGTCATATTTATTTTAAAATCTCTACAACATATATAGAAATTTAAAAAGGGTATATATGTTTAGATGTATCATAAATATTAGTTAAAGAGATTTGACTATATATGCAAATATTTGATTAGAATATTATATATAATGCATATAATATAAGTAGAATACATCACATGAGCAACTAGATTTTTTACACTACATTGATTATATCATGTCACATACACAGATAAATATATATATATATAATAAAACAAGAAGAAAAAGATGGAGCAAAATCATTTGCTTGTTTGAATTCAAAGATGTGATAATTGTATTATATTATTTATAATGTTCAATTTGCCTTCAAACGGTGGCTCCATGTTTGAAAAGAAAAAAGGGAAAAGATGGTTTTACTTTTATCATTTTTTTCAAACATTATCATTTGCTGTCTATTTGAAATCAAGGAGCTTGTCCATGTAATCCATGACGTCAGCAAGAGTGTCCTACTTCCAATGGGTATATTTTTTAGTATAAATAGAAGTGTTGTGTGTGGAGAAAAATCAAGAACTTGAAGAGAAAAAATTTCTATGTGCTCTAAAATTTTGAGTATATTGTATTCTGCTCTTTCACTTTCAGATCTAAGTGTAGCTTTTGTTCTTACACTCTCATATCTACGCTTTGTGAGAAAATTATTGTAAAAGATGGTTTAAGTACCATTTATTTTTATTCATTATTTTTGTGAGAGATTTTTGTAAGGGCGAGACATTTATTGTTGAGTGAGGCTCAATAGATAAGAGTAAGTCCTGTACAAAATCCACAAGCTTAGTGAAGAGTTGGTGGTGTATTAATTCATTTTGATAGTAAAGAAATTCTCAAGGAGGTTCCTTAGGGAGTGGACGTAGGCCTGGCGTGCCGAACCACTATAAATCTCAGTGTTTGATTTTCTCTCCTTATCTCTCTTACTTTTATATTAATAATTATTATTCTGTTTTTTATTTGTTAAAATTCTGAATATTGTGTTTATAAATTTTAATATTGTAAATTTTTTTAAATAACCCAATTCGCCCCCCCCCTTCTTGGGTTGCCTACCTGGGATAACAGAATTGTTCCTGAATAAATACTTTCCAAGTACAGTTCGCTGAGAACGAGTCAGGGAATTCCAAAACCTGGAGCAAGGAAATATGATTGTAACTCAATATGCTGCAAAATTTGAAGAGTTAGCCCGTTATGCAATTAGATATGTAGCAAATGACGAAGAGAAAGCAAGGATGTTCGAGTGGAGGCTGGACCATACAATCAGGGAAAGTGTTCTCCCGCAACGACTCCACTCATGTGCTGAGGTGTTGGAAACTACATTAGAATCTAAAAGGCAAGTAGCTGACACTAGGAAAACTTGGAACAAGCGGAAAGGGGGTCAGACGTCTATAGGACCTCCGAGGAACCAAAGGGAAATATGGCCCCGAAGCCCTACTCAAGACCACAACCATAACAACAACGACAACAACTACAGCAACAAATCTAGAAGGGAGGTTGTTATCAACCAAGGCCAGTAGGACAACTCCAGTACTTTCATTTCCAGCAGTTAGGGCACAAAAAGAGTGAATGCCCCTAACTCCCTCTATCAGGATACCAGAGAAGAGGTTCCGAAGCAAATGCCCAAGCATTGGGTGGATAGAAGCCTTGGACAAACAAGACAGAATCTACTGGGCAACATCACTAGAAGAGTGGAGGAACTTAGAATGCTAGAACCAGTGGCAACCAGAAGGCAACCGGCAGAGTCTTTGCCTTACAAGAGGAAGAAGCAGACCCATTTGTAATTGAGGGTAATCTAGTGCTATATAATTCTTGGGTGCATGTTTTATTTGATACTGGTGCATTACATTCTTTTATATCCTCTGCTTGTGCTAAGTCATTAGAACTTGTATGTGAACCCTTAAAAACTGCCGTAAGTGTAATATCACCTATGAGAGAGTGCGTTCGGATAGGGTTAATCTGTAAGGATTGTAAAATAGGAGTGTCGAACCTGACACGCCCCAATTTTTAATCACTCAGAAACATTACCAAAAGCCTGTAATTTAGGTCCTTTTTTTTTTAATTACAAATATCTATTACCCTTGAGTAATAGAAACATAATATTACATGTTCTCTCTCATGATGAATACAACAACAATAATAATACCTACCAAGCTCCCACTACGGAGTTACAAATAAATAATTACAAACATCAATGTACAAAATTCATTCTTGCACATCTACTATGAAATTACACATAACAGACACGTGAACTTCTTAATCCTCCAACCAATCAATTCAAATTCTCTTCCTGTAAGAAAAATGAAACAACAAGGGGTGAGCACAATTGTCTAGTAGGAATCTCATAGTTCAAAATCAATAACCATCCTATAGATAGAAATGATCATGAACGCAGGGTGATACCATATAGTAAAGTGGCATTTTTGTAATTTCAAAATATGATACGTAGAGTACCTTTTCTCAAAAGTTATTTGAACAATTAAGGAAAACTTTCAGCCATAAAAACTATCCCTTATTATCAGAAAACCATAAATCCTTTTTGAAAACAAACATGCTTAAGGAATAACATCATTTTAAATTTATTAACCAATTCCAAAGTATTCCTCATTTAATTTTTCATCTTTAACATTCCTCTTTTTTATTTTCATTTTTCCTTTTTACTAATTACATTAATTATAACACCATAACCTCAAGTTCAAGTTCCCTTAATACTCAAAACAACCCTCTGTAGACACCCCATTTTTGACCATCCTCAAGACTTGGACGTCACCGTTTGAACACTCGGTGATTATCCATGTTTGTGTTCGTTTGGAGTTCCCGGAGTTCTCGGCTACGCGCCTTGTCTCAGGATCTCTGAACTCGACTGTTTGGTGTCTGGTTTTGCACCAAACACTTGTATTTTGCCTTGGAGGGGCAGGGAATGCCTTGTGAGGCATCCCCACACACCACCGGCACTAGCTAGATGCCACCGGCTGGTTTTTGTTGCCACCGGCAATGTATATTGCCGGTCGGCACTCTTTGTTGCCGGTCGGCACTAAATTTTGTCAAAATGACATTTTTGGCTAGCCGACTACTGTTCAGCTGCTTTTTCAGATATTTTATTACAGCTGTCTGGCATTGGCTCTCCCTCCATACACGTGTATGGAGGGATGTCCCTCTTGGTTGCTTAACTTGTAAGTATTACAAGTTTGGCTCCTCTATAAGGGGAGCCCTTCCCCCTTGGCTTTAGGGTTGGCTTTTTGAAGAGAAAACAACTCAGAGAGAGCTCTGGTTTTAGGTCTAGGATTGATACATATCATATCTCTATACCTCTCTTTCTTAAGTGTTCTAGGTGCATTTGTTCATATTATTGCACACAAGCACCTAGTCTTTCACCTTTTCTTGGTATCTTCAAGGATCAGAGCTTGTTCTTGAGGTTCTTGGCTAGATTTGAGCCCAAGGAAGCAACAACATCAACACTTGTGAAGAAGGTCAACAAGGGTAAGAAACTAGTACTTTTTACCCCATTTTTGCATCCTATTTCTACCTATCTTAGAGCTGTTTTTGTGTTTAGTGTATAACATAAAAAAATTCTATTTTTAGGCCCTCTTGATTATTTGTTAAGAGTGTTTTGTGGTTTGGGTGTGTTTGCTCACCCTTAGGCCTTGAAAGGCCTCATTTTGTGCCATTTTGTGCAAGTTTCGAGACTTTGGTGTTTGGGCCTCTTCACCACTGAAATCTTGAGGGATTTCAGTGGTGGAGATGGTGCCTTGAAGTCTCCAAAAGGGGAGGGCCACCGCCTCTCCTTGTTGTCCTTGAAAGGGACCATTTTTGGTCTCTTAAGGAAGTCTTTGTTCAAGTGTGTGTTGATCATGTCTAGGCTGCATTTCATGCTTATTATGCCATAATATAATCATGTTGTGTGTTGGTTTTGGTGCTCCATTTATGTTTAGTGTAGTTGCCATGTAATGCCTTGTAATTCCCTTAACATATCTTAGGTTGTTAGCCTTTGTTCGAGCATGATTTAGGCTTAGACTTATGAATGTTTTGTGCTTATTTCGCCATGCTTTAGGTCTGTCCATAGTCGTTTGGATTGATTTTGGCATGCTTAGTATAGCTCCTTTGCATTTGCGGCTTGTCGGGCTTGTATGCCTCAAGTATGTGAATGTGTAGCATGTGTTGCTTGCATCATTTTGGTGGTTCGGAACCACCTAACATGTAATATCAGTCCCTTTGGCATGCCCATATGCTTGCCTTAGTCGCCTCTTTATTGCTTTGAGAACATGTGTTGTATGCCCTTTTGTTTTGGCCATTATGCACGCCTTTGAATTTGAGCCACTTAGATGCCATCTAAGTAGTCCTTTGGCCTTGCTTTAACATGCTAAAAATCTGTTTTTAGTTGTTTAGTGCATGCCATGTTTGTTGTGATTAAATGTGCTTCAAAGCTTCATGACTTGCCTCAAGTGCTTGGACTATGCTTGCATGCTTATGTTTGCTTCATTTGGCTTGGTTTGGCACCATATTCTAGCATGAATTTCAGAGCTTATATTGCATGCTAGTTGTCCATGATATCCCCTTTCAAATGTGTTTGGAAGTTGCTTGTTTAAGGCTTAAAGTGTTGGTCCAACTTGCTTGCATGTGTGCATGTGTGTTTAGCCCTCATTTTTGGGCATTTTGGCCACTGATTTTAGGCCCATTTGGAGTTGCCTAAGTTATGTTTAAGACCATCATTTGTTTGCTTGCATGCTTACCTCATGTTTGCTTGTGTGCTTGCATTGTTTGTTCACATGCTCATGTTGCATCCCTAGCTAACATGATTAGGTTGCAATGCATCTTGCATGCATGCCTTGTCCCTTGATTTGGTGATGGGGATTGGGCTCTTTGATTGTTCAGTTTGCATTTCATTTGACATGAAAATTGCACACTTGATCCTTTGGGCCATCATGCATGGAAATGCGTGATTGGTGGCCCGAGAATCGAGGCACATCCTCCTTTGAGTCACAAACATGATAAGGAATGTGTTGGGTGCATACATTGCTTGAATTGAGCTGCCATGCAAGATTTTGCCCTCTGCTGCTGTGAGTTGCAGGTCCTGCAGGAACTCATTGCCGGCCGGCAGTGTTTAGTGCCGACCGGCAGTCAATCAATGGCCGGTGGATCTATTTTGTGCCGATGACCACATCCTAGTGCCGGTGGTCATTTCCTCTAGCCGGTGGGATTCTCCAATGTCCAGAGAGGTATCCTTGAGACTTTGGCAATTTTCAGAAGGGCAAAGCAGGGAAAACAGAGGCAGGCTAGGCATGGCAGTGCAATTCCGAGCGGAATCCGAGCGCGCATGCATTGAGCCCTCGCCCCGAGGCGGTTTACTGTTTTTCTTAGCGTAGTTAATTTGTTAATTAATTAGGCAATTTGTAATATTTAATTAGCTTGCGTAGTTAATTAATTTGTATATTCTTTTGGTCCCTCCGAGCGAAGGCAAACCTGTAATAAGTGTGGGTGAGTGGTGTGTATGTCTTCCAACCCCCACTTCTTTCTTCCCTTTTATTTACCTGCTTATAATGGTAGATTAGGGCACGTTTATTTTAGCATACCTTATGCAATGCATGCGTGCATCCATACATTTGTTGACATGCACCGGGCTCGGTACATCATACAAACCGCATTGTATCTTCAAAATCTAACTTGAATACGTGCATCGAATGATTGCATTTCACATGCCATTTTAGGGTTAGCCGAGCCTGTCCTAATTACATTCTGTTTGTGTTGCATTAGCCATTTAACATGAACTAGGACACGCACGTTTGCTAACTAGTTTATTGTTTTGGCACGGAGTACGATGTAAGTATTTATGCTTTAGCATATCACACGCGTGTGAATGTTGCCATGATAGTATGATTACCATGAGGCTAAATGCTTATATGAGATAAACTGTTTGAATGCCTGTGGGTGGAGGTTGGATTGCTTGAGTTGGAAAAACTCGTTGAAATCCGTGTTTTAGCCTACTTGCGAGTAGCAAATTCCAAAGCCTTTTCAAAACAAACGGATATGCAATGCTTATTTCCAAATTAGGCAATCTAGTCTATACTTGTCAGCTGTGTGCATAACATAGTAATTCTAGGCTAATAACCGGAATAAGAACACATAACGTTTTCAAAATCGGATATCACGGTTAGTAGAGGCCGGTCTTCGGACCGGGCGAAAGGGGGTGCTCATAGCTGACCTTCCCCGATCGTACCCAAGCTCCCGAGCCAAGACATTTGGTGATGACGGACACGTCGCCTTCGGCACCGAGTCAGGGTTTCCTAAATTTCCCATTTTTAAAATATTTAGGTGGCGACTCTGTATCTGGCAAAGCAGTCCATGTTTGGCACTTCTTTTCAAAAATCTGTTTCTCAAAACGATTTGCCAGAGTTGGACTCTTTGGTTCAGATTAAGAACCGACACAAATCGAGTCCGAACTGTAACCCGTGAGTCCCCTCGCGGACATGTTACACCCTCACACACTCCATTCCCACCAGTCTATTCATATTTGCTGTAATTCGTTAATGTAGAAATCCAAATCTCCTCTATATTCAATAACAATTACATCACATCTACATTTGCATTATCAATTATAATCCAACATATTACAACTACATCACATTCACATTTGCATTATCTATTAGAATTCAAACATAACTCAAGAATAACAAACCCTTTTTAACACAATGTCTCAATTATTTACAAAACGAGACTCATAATTTTCCCTTATAGCCACAAGCAATCCAGTGAGTCCATCATCACCAACCTCTAATCCAATTACCATCTCTTTTTCCATTCTGTCAAATAATGTCATATCAAACACCGGATCCATTAACAAGTCATCTCCATGAGTCACACGCTTTACCGGTCACAAGCTGGAAGGAAGGTGGAACCTTACGCTTTACCAGTCACAAGCCGGAAGGAACGTAGAATCTCAAGCTTTACTGGTCACAAGTCGGAAGGAACGCAGAACCTTTACATATCCCAACATGCCACATGCTTTACCGGGCGTTACTCTAGAAGGAATGCGGAACCTATTTCAAGTGCCACGCTTTGCCAGCTCAAAATACGGCGGGAAACGGACCTCGAAATAACATTACATTCCATAAATTTTATCAAGTCATCCGTTATTGTGATTAGTGGGCAAAGCCAACACATCATCCAATATTCCCGTAACACATTAGTTCAAAACGCATCCACCATATGTTAAAATTCCATTTACATAACAAGTACACATTATGTTCCACCACCTTTTTCTATTACCCTCCAAATCATTCATGTGTTCATAATTCTTGGGTTCATACTATTTCTTTACTCTTCCATATTATTATCAAGTCTTCCAATTCAATTTTCACAACACATCGATTATCAATTACTATGTGAGGCTATAAATTAAATCTCTAACATTAATTTCTTTAATACAACTCCTTCATGTAACACCATCATATTTCACAATCTCCCATTTATTGTTACTCACACATGAACCCAACCTTGACTTAACACAATTTAACATAACTCAATGCAATGCAATTCAACATAACACAATAAGATTCTTAAATATTCACTTCATCATTTTATCACAATTCTCACATCATCCTTACCATTAGTAATTTCTTTTCCTCAAGTTTGGTTCATATTATAACATAATTTAAAATATCACAATGAGGGCTCAATCGCAACTTTTACATAAATTTTCAAACTCTTTAAAAATTCAATTAAACTTGTACATGTGTAATTTAACACCTCAATTCCATGATTCTACTATCAATTTAAGCAAAACCATCATCTATCTTCATAAGCCAAACTTGGATTTTTAAGAGAAATTAAAGCTTTTCACAAAAACACATTTTATTCCAACCCTTTCTATTACTTTCACACCCAAACTCATGATCCAAGAACATAACCCAACAAGTAAACCCAACTCTCTTCAAACCCTAGCCCCCCAATCTCATGATTCATCACAATATGCATAAAAATATAAACCTTTGTATTTATATAAACAAAATACCACAAATCTATCTATAAATGAGGGTATTGAAAGAGAACTAGAAACCCCTACCTCTTGAAGCCAAGAGATGACGACTCAAAAATCAATGGCGATGAAACCACGAACTAATCGGACCAAAAGGATGCCCTTGACGAGGTCTACAATGTTTCTCAAAGGACCAAGATGAAAAGATCACTCTAGGTGAGTAGATCTAAAGATCTAAGTGAAAAAGTTTGAGTTTTTGAGCAAGAGAAGAGAACTCATGGCCTTGAGGAGAAAGGAGAGGAAAAATAATGAGAGAGAAGTGGTTAGGGTCTATTTATAGTAGTAAAAAAGTAGCCAATAAGCCCAAAACCCCCCAAAGGTAGGGCCCATTCGGACCTACAATCTAAAAATAAACACGCAAGGGTCGACCCTTGGTGTGGTGGTGTCGACCCTTCAATAAGAAAAGACAATGCTGGCAGTAACAAAGGTGTCGACCCTTGGATAGGAAGGGTCGACCCTAAATTCTAGCAACTAATACCCAGATTCTGCAATATTCAATTGTCGACCCTTCCCAAACTAGTGTTGACCCTTGTGGACAGCAACACGAGGCAGGTGTCGATACCACCAAGGCTGGTGTTGACCCTAAATTCCAGTAACACCTCCAGAAACTTCACCTACAAGTGAGGGTCGACCCTTAGGAAGGCTAGTGTTGACCCTAGAATATAATTTCTAAGTTCCCAAGGAACTTTTTGACAAGAACAAGCGCAAACAAACAAACCCAACGAGTTTAAATCGGATCATACTCCTCCGAAACCAACATTCAACAACTCCAAAGACTCCTAAAAATAAAAATAAGGGAATTAAATACACTCTCCAATAGATTAAAGAATGCGGGTGTTACAGAACCTACGTTTAACTTGCGACCTTTGTGTCATGGAAATGTCAAACTTCGATATCATTTTAGGCATGGACTGGTTGTCTACCCACCGAGCGGTGATCGATTGCTGTCAAAGGAAAGTAGTAGCTCACACGCCTGATGGAACACGTTTTTAGTTTAAGGGGGATAAACTAGACTCCATGACTTCAACAAACGTAGGATGCAGTGGCACGATCAACTTGCGGGTAAGATAACAAGTTTGATTTTAAATGAGGGTGACCAAGCAGAATTCGAACTTCCGTGAGTAGTATGTGAATATGTAGATGTATTTCTTAAGGAATTACTGGATTGCCACCAACCCGGAAGGTAGACTTTAGTATTGAGCTACAACCTGGAACTACTCCAATATCCATGGCCCCAAATCGTATGGCACCAATGAAACTGCGAGAATTAAAGACGCAATGGTAGGAGTTGCTCGAAAAAGGATTCATGAGGCCAAGTACTTTACCATGGAGAGCACCCATGCTATTTGCTAAAAAGAAGGATGGGTCGTTAAGGCTATGCATCGATTACTGTCAACTTAACCAAGTCACAATCAAGAATCGATACCCACTCCCAAGGATTGATGAACTTTTTAATCAACTTAGATGCTCAAGGTACTATTCAAAGATCGATCTTAGGTCAGGCTACCATCAACTATGAGTCAAGGAGGAGGATATACCAAAAACTACCTTTTGAACCAAATATGGCCACTACGAGTTTGTAGTAATGCCCTTCGAACTAACCAATGCGCCGACAATATTTATGAGCCTAACTCACACCATATCTTGACCATTTTGTAGTAGTGTTCATTGATGACATCTTGGTATATTCAAGGTCTGAAGAAGAGCATGAGTAACATTTAAAGATTGTCCTTCAAGTTCTTAGGGACAATCTGTTGTATGCCAAGGCAAGCAAATGTGAGTTCTGGTTAAATAAATTGAAATTCTTAGGGCATGTAGTGTTTGAGAATGGGATTGCGGTGGATCCAACCAAGGTGGAAGCCGTCTTAGATTGGAGACAACCAAAATCTGTGTCAGGAATTCGCAGTTTCTTAGGATTGGCTAGTTACTACCGAAGGTTCATCCAAGATTTCTACAAACTAGCAAGACCAATGACTCGTTTGACGCAAAAAACAATAAAGTATGAGTGGGACGAAGCTTACGAAAAATCCTTCCAAGAGCTAAAGAAAAGATTGACTAGTGCGCCAACTTTGACCACTCGGAACGGGAGGTGGGTTACACTGTGTATTGCGATGCGTCTAAAGAAGGGTTAGGTTGCGTGCTCATGCAAAATGGAAAGGTGGTCGCATATGGATCTAGGCAGTTGAAACCACATGTTACGACCCAAACCTGCCCCTGGAAGTTTGGACATGACCGGCCTAACCTTAGGCCTCAATTTAGAAACATCTGAAAGTTTACTCAATACCGGGCCCTGAACGGAAGCAAAATAATAGAAAGATAAAACATTCATTGAGTTGTGTCTAAATACCATTACTATACACATATAGCATTCCACGCACCATTCACATTACTGAGTGCAAAAGGGAACCAACCCAAAATGTTTAACGTTGACAACATTTACATACATATCTAACTTTCCCAGTTAACAAAACATGCCATCATAGGGGCTTCCAAAATAAAACAAAGAGTCACTTCGGGTGACTCAACAAAATGGGTTCAGCTACAGGCTTCTGGGCTGACCTAGGGTTGACTTGCGAGCTGGTTACCTACAAAACATTCAGGAAGGTATAGTGAGCAAGACTCAGTGAATGATAGTAGTACAAACATATTAAAAGTACGAACATGGGTTAACAGTGCATATTCACAATTCATAATCTCACTCGTTTTTCCTTTTCTAAATGGCCTCGGGCCCACATAAGACGGAACGACCTTAGGCCCAATAGAATACAGAATGGCCTTAGGCCCATCAAAATACAGAACGGCCTTAGGCCCATTATAATAGCAAAACGGCCTTAGGCCCAACCAAATACAGAACGGCCTTAGGCCCATCATGTTAACAAAACGGCTTGGGGCCCACCGTATTAGCAAGTAGAACGACCTTAGGTCTATATCTCACATGTTCAAGCTCAAACATATATCAGACATATCGCATATAACATAGGGTACTCACAAAAGTGAATAAGATCTTGAAGAACATATATAAACACAAAACTTGAACAGAGTATAATGTCACGCTACTATCACTCACAGTGATGTGGGTGAACACTAGTTCCCTCCTGCAGATGCCCTACACATAGCACATAAATCGTAAGCACATCACGATTTTTAGTTTCCTATCAGTTCTCACTTATTCGATTCGTTACGTTTCATGTAATTAAATACATTATAGGAACATCGAACGGACATAACAACACATTCAAAGAGTCGAGAAGAGCGAAAGAAAGTTTCAAAATTTTCTAACTTGGGCCGCACGTGCAGAAGTCCTCGCCGCACGTGCAGGCCGCACGTGCCTTTTTAGCAGTGTAGTTCAACCCTTCTCCCTTGTTTTCTGCACGTGCGGCTGTAAGCCCCGCACGTACGGCCGTGCCTCCCGCACGTGCACCATGGGCCCCGCACGTGCGGTCATTTGCTCTGTTTTGGCAGTCCGAAACCTAGACAAAACTCAATTGACCAAACCCATTACAAGGTATAAGATAGGGCAAATTAGCTCAATATCATGGCATACTATCACAAGGAACAAGGAACATGAACCATAAACATAATCAATCTATTCTCTTCTTAAATTCATATATATACATCTCAAATTCTTTACATTTCAACCATGCTTGGTTTATCACAATATATCTCTATAAACATCAAGATGCATGAGTGAGCTCAAAATGTGTAGAACCAAAGAAACATAGCTCAAAACAACCCCCAATCCCAAGGATCATCTACCAACGCAACCAAATTCCATAAGCAAGGCTCTTGTTGTAACCCTAACTTACATGAATGTAAAGATTTCCTTCCCAAATCAAATAGAGAGAGAGATTAGGATGTTCTAGTTAGATTGTACATACCTTGAACTCTAGCCTCAAAACCCTTTTTAATTCTTTCAATCTTCCCCCTTGATGAGCCCCGCTTCTTCCCTCTTCTTTCTCTCTTTCTTGGGTGTTCTCTAGCCCACTCCATATATATAAGAAGATGAGTTCATAAAGAGACTTATATAACACATAAGTAAGTCTTCAACTTCTAGACTTGCCAAACAAGCCTTAGCAAATCAGACAAAATAAGTTTTCAAGTAAACCTCCCAAGTAGCTTTAAAAATTTCCACTAGCATGCTCACATACTTAATTTCAGTTTATTCTACGGCTTTAAATTTCCTAGTTAACATTTTAATTTTAACAGATGTGTTCCAATAATCAACAGATTGAAAAACATAGTCAAACAATTCACACATGTAAGCATACCTTTGCTTGGAATTTCACATTAAACATGTAATTTCTCATAGAACTAGGGATGTAAAGCATATAAGAGGGTTGGGTTATTACACTCTCCTCCCCTTAAATAAGTTTGGTCCCCAAACTTGTTTTACCTTAGGTCGAAAATAACTTTAGGTACCATTGTCTCATTTCCTCCTCTTGTTCCCAAGTAACTTCTTTTCCATAATGCTCCTGCCATTCTACTTTAACCATAGGAATCACTTTACTTCGTAATTGTTTCATTTGCCGGTCCAGAATCTGAATGGGTTTCTTCTCATAAATCAATTTATCATCCAAGGTGATATGATGACAGTCTATAACATGGGATGGATCTTGCAAATAACTTCGTAACATTGAGACATAGAATACGTCATGCACTTGCTCCATATTCGGTGGAAGAGCAACACGATAGGCTACAGGACTTACCCTGTCCAAGATTTGAAACGGACCTACGTATCGGGGTGCTAACTTACCTTTTTTACCAAATCTTGAGTGTCCCTTTATTAGTGTGACTTTTACAAAAACGTAATTACCCACTTCGAACTCCAAGTCCCTTCGTCGGTGATCTGCATAGCTCTTTTGTCTACTCTATGCGGTTTTTAATCTTTCTTGAATAGTTTTCATTTCCTTTGTTGTCAATTGCACAATCTCTGGCCCAATCAACGATTTGTCACCGACTTTAGTCCAGCATACGGGAGAGTGACATTTTCTTCCATATAGAGCTTCATAGGGCGCCATTTCTATACTTGAGAGGTAACTGTTGTTGTATGGGACTCCGCCAACCGTAGATGAGTTTCCCAGCTTCCCTTAAAGTCCAAAGCACACATTCGAAGCATGTCTTCCAGTGTATGTATAGTCCTTTCAGATTGACCATCTGTTTGAGGGTGGAAGGCTGTACCGAATTTCAATTCTGTTCTCGCCAAAATCTTGATACAAACTTTGGATCTCTATCGGATACAATTGAAACCGGTATGCCATGTAATCGCACAATTTCATCTATATATATCTGCGTTGTATTGAGTCTTTACAGGTAGAAAGTGAGCTGACTTAGTTAGTCTATCAACAATGATCCATATGGAGTTCATGCCTCGAGGAGTTCGTGGTAAACCCACAATAAAATCCATAGTTAAATATTCCCATTTCCATTCTAGAATTGGAAGGGGTTGAAGTAGACTTGCCGGTCTTTGGTGCTCCACTTTAACTTGCTGATATTGCAAACACTTTGAAACATATTCTACAATTTCTCTCTTCATACCCGGCCACCAAAAATTCTGCTTCAAGTCGTGGTACATTTTTGTGCTACCAGGATGCATCGCAAATTTAGAACTATGCGCTTCCTCCATGATTCTCTTCTTGATTTCTGGCACGTTAGGAACACACCACCTACCCTGGAATTTCAATACTGAATTTTCAGTTATGAACCCGGGCCTTGGTTTTGTTCCCAGTTCATCACAAATCTTTGTAGAAACGTATCTTTCAGTTACCGTTGTTTAATTTCCTTCAAAAGTATTGGTTGAGCTGACATCATTGCCAGTACCACATCTTGGCCATGAAACACAATTTCCATATTCATTCTTTCCAAATCATGTAATAGTCCTTTCTGCCTCGTGAGTAAACTCGCTAAATTCCCTATACCTTTTCGGCTAAGGCATCTGCAATCGTGTTAGCTTTACTGGGGTGATAATGGATTTGTAGGTCATAGTCCATAATGAGCTCCAACCACCGTCTCTGTCGCATGTTCAACTCTTTTTGAGTGAAGACGTACTTAAGACTCTTATGATCGGTATAAACCTCACATCTAGCCCCATACAGATAGTGACGTCATATTTTTAAAGCAAAAACCACTGCAGCTAACTCAAGGTCGTATGTGAGGTAGTTCTTTTCATGGGGTTTAAGTTGACGAGAGGCATATGCAATAACCCTCCCATTTTGCATAAGTACATAGCCCAAGTGTTTGTGAGAAACGTCACTATAAATCTCAAATCCTTCGTTACCGGATGGTAAGGCCAGAACAGGTGCTGTAGTTAATCTTGTCTTCAATTCTTGAAAGGCAGATTCCCGTTGCTCCGACCATTCAAACAAAACACCTTTCTGGGTTAACTGAGTAAGTGGTACCACAATTTTGGAAAAGTCTTTAACAAACCAGCGGTAGTATCCGGCCAAACCCAAGAAACTACGCATTTCTGACACATTAGTAGGCGTCGGCCAATTCACAATAGCTTCAATCTTGTGCAGATCAACGGCAACACCCTCCTTTGTCACCACATGTCCCAAAAATCCTACTTCGTGTAACCAAAATGCACATTTCTTTAATTTTGCATATAGTTTCTTATCCCGAAGAGTCTGAAGAGTTAACCGTAGATGACTCTCATGAGCTTCCATGCTGGTTGAGTAAATCAATATCATCAATAAACACAACCACAAAGTCATCCAGGTAGGGCTTAAAAACTTGGTTCATCAGATCCATGAAGGCTGCTGGTGCATTAGTGACCACAAATGGCATAACTAAAAATTCATAATGTCCGTAACAGGTCCGGAAGGCAAGTTTTCTCGATATCTTTAGCTTTAACCTTTAGTTGATGGTACCCAGACCGTAAATCTATCTTAGAGAAGACTTGTGCACCCTGTAATTGGTCAAACAAATCATCGATCCTGGGTAAAGTATATTTATTCTTTATAGTTACTTTATTGAGCTCTCTATAATCCACGCAAAGCCGAAGGGTTCCGTCTTTCTTTTTCACAAAAAGGACTGGTGCGCCCCAAGGGGAAGTGCTCGAGTGAATGAATCCTTTGTCAAGAAGGTCATTAGTTGCATCTTCAACTCCTTCATTTCAATGGGAGACATTCTGTAAGGGGTTTTAGAAATGGGTTGAGTTCCTGGCACAATATCAATTCTAAACTCAATTTCACGATCGATTAGCTCCCCTGGTAACTCTTCTGGAAACACATCCTGAAAATCCCACACAACTGGAATTGCATCAATGCCCCCATCCACTAATTGTTCATCCAAAATACTACACAAATACCCTTGACTACCCTTTTGTAGTAACTTACACGCCTTTATTGTAGAAATCAGGTAGGGTGGGGAAACTATCCTCTGGCCCTTAAAAATAAACTCAGATCATCCTAGGAGTTGGAAAGTAACTTGTTTCGATACACAATCTATAGTTGCGTGATGCTTGCTTAACCAATCCATCCCTAAAATTATGTCAAAATAAGCCATATCAAGAGGCAATAAATTGGCATCTACCCAAACATCCTCAATTAGGATTTCACATGCAAAATAAATAGATGCACATGTCGTGGACTCCCCGTTGGTGAGGACACACACAAAACATAAGGTAGTGGTTCCATTGGCCTATTCAAGTGACCAGCAAATGCTTTTGATACAAAGGAATGGGTAGAGCCCGAATCAAATAATACATGTGCGGGGTGACCATTAACAGAAAATGTACTTGATACCATAGCCTCGATATTTTGCATGTCACCCGAAATTAGCGCAAACACCCTTCCTTGTTTGGCGGTATCTTTAGTGTTGGTGGGTTTTGTAGTTGCCTTTGTAGTTGGGGTAGGGGTTGATCCAGCTAAACTTGCGGTGGTTTTATGCCCATTCTGTCGATTCTTTTGCGGACATTCTCTGGCCAAATGACCTGTCTTCCCACACTTGAAGCATGCCTCTGTTACCCGATAACAAATCCCACGGTGTCTCTTTCCACAATCTAGACAAATTGGTGCAGAGTCACGGGTAGAGACGGGTGTACTAGTAGTTCCTTGAATTCAACTTCTTACTTGGCAACGTCACTAAGCCCCTTGAGGTTTGAATATTCTGCTTTTCCCTCTCCATTTCGAGACCCGACTTTGAGTGGCAACATTACCTTCAGCAATCACTGCCTTTCCAATACATTGACATACGTAGGTAGTTTCAACACATTGATCTGGTCAAGAATAAAGTTCATAACCCACTTTCAAACTTTCTTGCCTTCTTGTAGTCCGTATCCACCATATGTGGTGCGAAGCGGGCCAATTCAGCAAATTGAGCCTCATACTCAGCAATAGTCTTGTTCCCCTGTCTCAAGGTCTCAAATTCAATCACCTTCTTATCTCGCATACTTCGAGGAAAATACTTGTGTAAAACAGCTCCAAAAATCTATCCCATGATAATCCTTGATGTACAGTTCTCATGAGCATTCACCACCTCTGTGCCTCGTCTTCAAGAGTGAAGGCAACAAGTTGCACTTTTTGGGCTTCAGTACAAGGAAAAACCTCGAATAACTTTTCTATACCCAACACCCACACTTTTGCTTTCATTGGTTCAATTCCTCCTTTGAAGGAAGGCGGCTTCATCTTTTTGAATTCCTTCGTCAGTGTAATTGTCTTATCCTCAGCTTGATAATCTTGTATCCCTGGCGGTGGTACAGGCATGGGTGGGGGTGGTTGTTGTTGTTGCTGCTGTTGTTGCCTTAGAGTTTCTGTCATCTCCATAATCATCCTTTCCATTCTATCCAATCGTACGGAGGTAGAATCTTCCGGATCATCTGTTCTAGTTCTCACCATGATCTACATAACGATTAGTTATAATACATACAAAATGCATAAGTAGGCATAGATCATAATCATTACCAATGTATATATATATCCCTGATTATTGTATATGCACCGAAAGTCACATGCATGTGTAACTTAAGTCTTTACTAGATGCTCTAAAGTTCAATGAACTCGTGCGTGAGATAGCAACTCGTGCTCTGATACCAACTGTCACGACCCAAACCTGCCCCTGGAAGTTTGGACATGACCGACCTAACCTTAGGCCTCAATTTAGAAACATCTTAAAGTTTACTCAATACTGAGGCCTGAACGGAAGCAAAATAATAGAAAGATAAAACATTCATTGAGCTGTGTCTAAATGCCATTACTATACACATATAGCATTCCACGCACCATTCACATTACTGAGTGCAAAAGAGAACCAACCCAAAATGTTTAGCGTTGACAAAATTTACATACATATCTAACTTTTCCAGTTAACAAAACATGCCATCATAGGGGCTTCCAAAATAAAACAAAGAGTCACTTCGGGTGACTCAACAAAATGGGTTCAGCTACAGGCTTCCGGGCTGATCTAGGGTTGACCCGCGAGCTGGTTACCTACAAAACATTCAGGAAGGTATAGTGAGCAAGACTCCGTGAATGATAGTAGTACAAACAAATTAAAAGTGCGAACATGGGTTAACAGTGCATATTCACAATTCATAATCTCACTCGTTTTTCCTTTCCTAAATGGCCTCAGGCCCACATAAAGACAGAAGGGCATTAGGCCCAATAGAATACAGAATGGCCTTAGGCCCATCAAAAAATAGAACAGCCTTAGGCCCATCAAAATACAGAACGGCCTTAGGCCCATTATAATAGCAAAACGGCCTTAGGCCCAACCAAATACAGAACGGCCTTAGGCCTATCATGTTAACAAAACGGCTTGGGGCCCACCGTATTAGCAAGCAGAATGGCCTCAGGTCTATATCTCACATGTTCAAGCTCAAACATGTATCAGACATATCGCATATAACATAGGGTACTCAAAAAGTGAATAAGATCTTGAAGAACATATATAAACACAAAACGTGAACAGAGCATAATGTCACGCTATTATCACTCATAGTGATGTGAGTGAACACTGGTTCCCTCCTGCGGATGCCCCACACATAGCATATAAATCGTAAGCACATCACTATTCTTAGTTTCCTTTCAGTTCTCACTTATTCGATTCGTTACGTTTCATGTAATTAAATACATTAGAGGAACATCGAACGGACATAACAACACATTCAGAGGGTCGAGAAGAGCGAAAGAAAGTTTTAGAATTTTCTAACTTGGGCCGCACATGCAGAAGTCCTCGCCGCATGTGCCTTTTTAGTAGTGTAGTTCGACCCTCCTTCCATTTTTTCCGCACGCGCATCTGTGAGCCCCGAACGTGCGGCTGTGCCTCCCGCACGTGCAGCCATGGGCCCCGTACGTGCGGTCATTTGCTCTGTTTTGGTAGTTCGAAACCTAGACAAAACTCAATTGACCAAACCCATTACAAGGTATAAGATAGGGCAAATTAGCTCAATATCATGGCATACTATCACAAGGAACATGAATCATAAACATAATCAATCTATTCTCTTCTTAAATTCATATATATACATCTCAAATTCTTTACATTTCAACCATGCTTGGTTTATCACAATATATCTCTATAAACATCAAGATGTATGAGTGAGCTTAAAATGTGTAGAACCAAAGAAACATAGCTCAAAACAACCCCCAATCCCAAGGATCATCTACCAAAGCAACCAAATTCCATAAGCAAGGCTCTTGTTGTAACCCTAACTTACATGAATGTAAAGATTTCGTTCCCAAATCAAATAGAGAGAGAGATTAGGATGTTCTAGTTAGATTGTACATACCTTGAACTCTAGCCTCAAAACCCTTTTTAATTCTTTCAATCTTCCCCCTTGATGAGCCCCTCTTCTTCCCTCTTCTTTCTCTCTTTCTTGGGTGTTCTCTAGAATTCCCCACTCCATATATATAAGGAGATGAGTTCATAAAGAGACTTATATAACACATAAGTCTTCAACTTCTAGACTTGCCAAACAAGCCTTAGCGAATCAGACAAAATAAATTTTCAATTAAACCTCCCAGGTAGCTTTAAAAATTCCCACTAGCATGCTCACATACTCAATTTCAGTTTATCACGCCTCTACGGCTTTAAATTTCCTAGTTAACATTTTAATTTTAACAGATGTGTTCCAATAATCAACAGATTGAAAAACATGGTCAAACAATTCACACATGTAAGCATAACTTTGCTTGGAATTTCACATTAAACATATAATTTCTCATAGAACTAGGGATGTAAAGCATATACGCGGGTCGGGTTATTACAACACATGAGCGAAACTGCCCAACGCATGACTTGGAATTTGCGGCCGTAGTTTTTCCTTTAAAACAATAGTGACATTACTTGTATGGGGAACATTTTGAGATTTTCACAGATCACAAGAGCTTGAAGTGTCTATTTACACAAAAGGATCTTAACTTGAAACAAAGACGGTGGATGGAGTATCTTGAAGACTTCCAGTTCACTCTTTCATATCATCCCGGTAAAGCCAGTGTAGTAGCAGACGCCCTGAGTCACAAGAGTAGAGGGAGATAACTAAATTAGCCGTAAAGTAATGGGACATGGTCAAGACGCTCAATGAATTAGAATTCGGGTAGAATCTCAAGACACGAAGGTATACCTTGGTGCACAGAAGGTACTTAAGGAATGTCATGGATGCCTTAATTTAGATTGTTTGTGCCAAGTAACAAGTTACTTAGAGAAAAGGTACTTAAGGAATGTCATCACTCTGTACTTGCGGTACATCCAGAAGGGACTAAAATGTATCAAGATTTGAATAGGCAATATTGGTGGAACGGAATGAAGAAGGATGTGGCTAAATTTGTAGCAAAATGGCTAACATGCCAACAAGTAAAGGCGGAACATTAGAAACTAGGAGGAATATTGCAACCCCTGCCAATAGCCGAATGGAAGTTGGAAGATGTGACAATGGACTTTGTGACAGGGTTGCCCAGGACACCCAGCGCAATGCTATATGGGTAATAGTGGATCGCCTCACTAAGTCAACATATTTCTTACCTTATAAGATAACCGACACTTTAAAGTCTATGTGCAGGCTTTACATTAGAGAAATCATTCGATTACACAGAATTTCAGTGTGATTGTGTTAGATTGCGATCCACGATTCACCTCCCGATTTTGGGGAAGCCTGCAAGAAGCTCTGGGTACCGAGTAATGTTTCAGCACCGCTTTTCAACCCACAAACGAATGGACAATCTGAGCGCACCATCCAGACACCCAAAGATATGTTGAGAGCCATCGTGATGTAGAAATCTTGCCTCAACTCCGATTCGGCCATGTCCAAGCCTTAGGATGGATGTGTGGCCTTACTTTGCACGACGCTCGGTCATTGATTCACAACGGAGGACTAGACATTCCGAGCTTGGTTTGTCGGTTTTCTGATGCCGGTGATCGCGGCGACCATCATTGGCAGGGTTATCAGTGACACGCGCTTTCCTTATGCATGTTGTCTCACTTTTTGCTTGCCCCGGGCTCGGAAGGGTTTAGCACTCGTTTGATCGAAGTTGCTGAGGGCTTGAAAGAGGGCAAAAGCTGTATTGCCATGACGCTAGCCGAAATGTTGATGGGATTGGATGCTTTTCACCGTCGGGAGACGGCTAGGTTTGCGGGGAGTCCACTACTATTGCAGGTAATGTTTCCCACCCCATCTCACATATGTATTGCTCACATCACTCGGCCCTCAGGCTCGGTTTTTCTCTCAAAACCCTTTTGCTTACTTTTTCTCTCAATATACACCTCTCTATTCTTTAATCTCTCATTTTTCATCTCTCCCCGGGTGGTTGATGGGTAAACAGGATATTGCGGGGTCCTGCCCTTAGCATTCTGCTAGATTCTCTTCTTCTGCTCACAACAGTGAATTTTTCCCCAGAAGGGTTCCGCTACATCTGAGTGTGTAGCCGATCTACAGCTAACATCGGTTGATGATGTGCTTCTGGGGAGTTTGGACGTGATCAGATGTGTCCAAACAAGGGAGTGGAGTACCTTGATCCAATCCAGTTCGTGCCTCGTACTTGGCTTGATACCTCGCTGCTTGGAGGATGAGATAGCTTTCGGCACTTTGCTGTTAGCTTCAGTTGTGCCCTTTTTTGGCAGGTAAAGTGCCCTTTCTGGCAGGTTGGTTGATGATAGGGAAAAGATAGAACACCTGACTCAACTGTACCCCTAGTTCATCATTTTGACCATTTTTTGTTTTGGCTTTCTACTAAAACAATTTTGACCAAAATAAGAGTTAGATTAACATACTTGTTCAACCTTTTGATTTGAAATCATGCTAGTCAGGCTATGAGCACTGAAAATTTTCCCTTTTTGGGTCCAAGAAATGGTCCAGTTTTGGAAAAATGGAATAATTTTTGAGAAAATTAGTCAACCGCAGTAAAAAAAATTCTCAAAAACTGTTTTTGTAAACGTCCACTGTTCAGCGAGCACAGAACCTACTCTTGAGATGCACAACCTCATATTCATAACAATGGAAAACTGCCCCTTATCTGAAGGACACTGCATGGCAACGGAAAGTTGCCCCTTGTTTGAATAGCACCGCAGCACATTGTAGGGCAATGGAGAATTGCCCCTTGTCTGAATGGCATCGCAGCACATTGTAGTCAATCCTCAGAGTAACGAACACAACCAAACTCTCTCAGATACAGAGAAGGCAAAGATGATCAAAACCATTACATGGACACAATCAATTTGGAAGTGTTTGTGGCTGGACTTCAGAATGAATACGTATCCCAAACATGGGAATCAAGCCTTATGTAGTTCAGGTTAAGGTACACTCGGGTATTTAACCTCTCCTTTTACGCTCTAACTTTTGCCAAGGCCGCCCTTTCGAGTTTTCAACCTTGCGAGCTCTATTTTTCTTTTCTTTTCAATTCTTTTCATTTCTTTTCTTCTTTTCATTTTTTTTTTCAGCTTTCTTTTCTTATTTTCTTTCTTTTTTCTTTCAATCTTTTCTTTTCTTTTCTTTGCTTTAACTTTTGCCTGGGTCGCCCTTCCGGGGTTTCAGCCCAGCGAGCCTCTCAAGGGTAAAAGTGTAACTAGTCCATGTCAAGTGGTTTTGAGATCTCGAACCCATCTGAAAGTGGCTGTTGTTCGCTGATGATATTGGAGTCCATCCAATGGGGGCTGAATTTGCCCCTAGTGTTGTGGATAGGAACTCGGTTGTTCTTCAGCAATACTTTCTTCTTTCCTCCCTTCTGGGATTTGGCATTCTTGCCGATCTTCGTTGATTTGCAGAATGATCCATCTTTGGCTCTTCGAGCATAATCTGGCAACTTTTACCCCTAGTTCGAGGGGTGCTTCTGATCTAGCTTTGCAAGCTTCTTCTGATCATATCTGATATTCTCGCCCCTAGTTCATGGGCTGCTTCTGATCCGGCCACACAGGCTTTACATTGTGGTTGACCTTTGAACATTCTGAATCCAAGTTCAAGGTTTGAGAACAAAAGAAGGGTGGAGTCTCGAGGCTGGGAGCGATCCTAGGCTGCATAATCTCAAGAGCGATTCCACACAGGTCTTCGCAGAACGGCGCAAAACGTTTTTTGAAACCTTTTAAGAAAGCGACTAATCGTTCGCGCTGAAGACAATGTAGAACCAATCTTGATCAAGCCAGGATCCTTCTCAGTACTCACATTAACAAACATGATTTCATTCATTAAAGGCTTAGCATGCCTCTCTTTCTCTCAATTGATCAAATTTTGCAAATCCCGAGGAATTCCTTCCTCTTTGTTTTCATCACAGTGTTCAAAAAGTTTTGAAAACTTAGGTCAATGCAATAATTTTCAAGGCACAGAAAAGACACAGTTTTTTAGTCAAATACTGCCATCTGATCCAGAACTTCTGGCACAACTGGCACAAGGCAGAAGCAAACACAAGAGTGTGAAAATCACTACTGTTTCATTCAAATTTTCTTACTGGCTCCACGACAGAAACAGAATCAAAAGAAAGTGAAAAGACAACCACAAAACAAAATGGTGATACCCGAGGCAACATCCCTGGAATCGCCCGACTTCTGTACAACAGGACTGATTTAATACAAAAAGACAAACCCTTAATCAAAAGACTGACTCAAAACAATGAGACAAACTCAAAACAAAACCACATAACTGACTCAACATCCAAGCCAGAACGTACAAAACCAGCATTCACAAATGCTCAAAGCAGTGCGTGCCATACGCTACATCTGGAGTAAACTGAACACCGCCCACAGGTGGTTCATCCCCTGATCACATCAAATTACCCTCCAGATTCACAGATCCGGTGACGATAGACTTCGCTGAACTCGGAGGGAGGACGACTCCGTTGTCAAACAAATCCTGTACTTCATGGCGAAGACGGAAGCAGTTGTCAGTGGTATGACCGGTCTGTTGATGGTACGCACAGTACTGGGTAGCATCATGGCTAGTGGGAAGACGACTAGGGAGAGGTCGAGGCTCGAGGGGTTTAAGATGCCCCTTTTTAGCAAGGATCTGAAGCGCCTTGGACAAAGGCATGTAGAGGGCATGGAAGACCTTACGACCTCAAGGTAAATACTTCAAGGTTTGCGGATTTTTGCTGGACGCACTAGCAAAAGGGTCGGCAGGTGCTGACTTGGTTTTCTGATCTTTTCCGAGTGCAGGGTTAGGGTTGGAAGGAACGGTTCTGGTACGACGGTCCTTATCCTGATTTTTCCCTTGGCTTGAACTGCTCTCACTCTGAGTGGGGAAAGTGTCATCCACAGTTTTTACAGCAACAGCGAGCACCTGCTATTTATTCAGTCCTTCGGCTTTCAAAGTCTCAACAGCCCACAGGAGTTATTCATAGGGATCGGTGTCCACCTTCACCTTGTTCTTACCACTCGCCTTAGCTTGGTAGAAGGTTTGGGTTGCTACATCAGAGCAGAGCCCCGTTGTTGCCGACATGCCATTGCCAGAACTTGGGATGGCTTCAGGTTGGCTGAGCTCAATTACAATTTGCCCCAATAGCGGGGGCTCTTCTGGCATGAAATTCCTGGCATACGATGCAGTCGGTGGCGAAGCCGACACTCTGTAGGCTAAATCAGCCACAAATCTCTGAAGATCGCCAATAATTCCCATCAGCTCAAAAGTGGTGGGCTCACGGGTTTGAAATAACTGGGGTTCCCAGATTGGACATGCGGCCGGTGACCTAGGCGGGTGCTGCATTTCAACATCAGTTTCACCCTGCATGGTGATTCCCTGGTTTAGTGCCACTGCCATGACCATAATTTCTTTCAAATTTTGTGTCATCATGAGTCTGTTGAACAGAACAAAGGTGATGTAACTGGTGGCTGACGGATCTGACGAACCGGTGAGCTTGGACTGGCCCCTTTCTGCCTTGCCTTAGCGAAGGAGAACACTGGTTGCTCTGAACCGAATCTCTGAACTGAAAGGGAAAACAAGCAGCATCTCAGCCCAATTTTACCAGAACAAACATAAGCATAGCTGAATAACTGTATTCGACCACTGATCATTGTTCCCAAATTCACTGCCCCGAATCTGAATCTGATATTCGTAGATATAACTGATTCTCAAAATACTGATGCCCGCAGGCCTGATACTCAGACTTGCAAACTGATACGTGCATTCCCTATAGAGACACACTCTAAAAGCACATAGCAAGTAAATGAGAGCCAAAACACCCCTATGTTGGGGTAGGGTTTCCCTGTCCTATTTTGTCAGGAGCTAGGGTTTCACTACGCACGCAGCGGTTTCAAACAACCTATAATCGGGTAAGCAACTTGTCCTAGTTTGGAATAGTCACTATGGATTCCGAATATGCACTAGGTCGAATGGTCAAAAAGGGTGCCCCGGTGAAAACTGAGGTTTGTGTTCCCGTCGTGGTAGAGCCCGCAACCGGTCAGCCTTATGGTACGCTTCTCAAAGCGAGCCTCCGGTAAGCCGTTCAGGAATAGCATATGGAAAACACGGTGTCCTAGGCGCACCAATGCAAATGCAATGCAAAGAGACACATAAGTGTAAGCAAAACAAGATATCATGAGTTCGAGTCAAGTTCTCTAAACTCCCCAGCAGAGTCGCCAGAAACTATGGACGCGCCCCGAGGGCCTTGCTTACCACAGTTCGGACTCAAATGTCATGGTTCTGAATCTAGTCTCGCAAAGTACAATGCAAGACCGATAAATCACCAAAGAGTCCAAATCCAGCAAATCGTTTTGGAAAACTGATTTTTGAGAAAGAAGTGCCAAACATGGACTGCTTTGCCAGATACAGAGTCGCCACCTAAATATTTATTTTGGGGGAATTTAGAAAACCCTGACTCGTTGCCTAAGGCCACGTGTCCGTCATCACCAAAGTTGCCTCGGCTCGGGAACTTGGGTACGATTGGGGAAGGTCATCTATGAGCACCCCCGCTCGCCCGATCAAAGATCGGCCTGTACTAAGCATGATATCTAGTTTTTGAAAAGACATGCGTTCTCATTCCGGTTAATTAGCTAGAATTACTATGTGATGCGCACAACACACAAGTATAAACTAGATCGCCTGAGTTGGAACAAAACATCTCATGTTTATTTGAAAATGGTTTGAAGTTGTTACTCTCAAGTAGGCTAAGACGTGGATTTGCCACCCCCAAGTGGGCTTAGAAAACATGATTTTGCCACCTCAAGTGGGCTTAAAACTCGCATTTTGATAAATTGTTCCAATTCAAGCAATCCAACCTTCATCCACAGGCATTCATGCAATTAAACACTTAAGCAGTTAGCCTCATGGCAAGCATGCTATCATGGCAACACTCACACTCATGCAAGATGCTAAAGCGTAAACACTCACAGTTTACTCCGAGCCAAAGAAAGAAGCCAATTAGAAATCATGCATGAATCCTAACTATGCTGAGATGCCTAATGCAACACATGCAAGAATGCAACTAAGATAGGCTCGGCTATTCTAAAATGGCATGTGGAATGCAACAATTGATACATGTATTCAACTTGGTATTGAAATACAATGCAGTTAGTAGGATGCGCCGAGCCCGGTGCATGCAAGACAGATGAATGAATGCAAACATGCAAGCATAAGGATGCTAATCAAAACATGACCTAAAACTAACCATCATAAGCGGTTAAGTAAAAGGGAGAAAGACGTGGGGTTGGAAGACATTCACACACTCACGCACTCTTATTACAAAATTCGCCCTCTCGACGGAGGGTCCGAATAAATAATACAAACCAACTAATCAACTAATTAACTAACTAACAAGCTAATTAATTATTACACAACCAAATCTAAACAAATAACTATTCTAAGTTATCAAAAGTACTGAAATGGCCTCGTGACGAGGGATGCATGCGTGCTCGGTTGGCTTCTCTCAGAAATTCGTTGCCATGCCTCATGTTGCCTCTGTTTATACTGTTCTGCACCTCTGAAAACTATGTCAATTTCCAAGGTACTTCTGACCCACCTTAGGAACATACTGAGGGGTGGTCAGCCAAGAGATAGGGCCATCGGCCAAGGAAAACTGGTCATTGACCAAAAATTAGGCTCTCGGCCAACAATTTGTAGCCGGCCGGCACTGAAGATGGCCGACCGGTCACCCCTTCCTGCTGACTGCTTCTTTTGCTGCAACAGAGGACAGACAGAGCATGGCAATACATTTGCAAGACAATGTGTGCACAACCAGCCTCCCTATCATGTCATGAGCTCAAGGGAGTATGGTTCTCGACTCTCGGACCACCAGTCATGCATTCCAATGCATGATGGCCAAAGGAGCCAAGTGTGCAATTTAATGTCAAATGAAATGCACAAAAACATATAAGGGGGCCCCAACCTCTATCATGGTTGATCAAGAGGCAAGGGATGCATGCTTAATGCTATGCAACCTAGGCATGCAAGCAAGCTAATGCAACATGAGCATGCAAACAAGCAATGTGCAATAGGCATACAACCTAAACAAGTAAGCATGCGAGGCATGTAACAACAATGCCACTGACAAACATGCAACAACATATGAGGCAAACATGTGACAACATGTAAAGGGACAAGCATGCGACAAGCATGCAACATACTAGCATGAAACAACATGCAAGGTACTAAATACGCAACAAGCATGCAACAACATGCAAAGGATGGACTTAAACCAAAATGGACAGCTCTCAAATAGGCCCAAATTAGTGGCAAAAGTGATGAAACAAAGGCATGAAATACACATACAAACATGCATGCTAATTGGCCTATCACCTAGGCATGAAGACACAACTCTTAAGCACACTTAAAAGAGACAAATTTGGATATGTGACAAACATGTTAAGCTCTGAAATCATGCATGGAAAGGTGCCAAACCAATCAAACTACACAAGTAAAACATGCAAGAAAACCCAAAGCTTGAGGCTAGCCAAGGGACTCGAACCATGGCCACACGAAGCAAGCCCCAAAGGGCCAAGGGGACCTAAAACAGTCCTAAGGCAGGTCTAAACAAGACCAAAAACAAGCTCGAAACTAGCCAACACAAACTAGAACACAACGCCAAAAACATGAGGCATGCAAGGCTACAAAAGAGGTGTTACACTACACCTATTACAACCAGACATGGCATGACTTAAACCAATAAAATCAGATTTATGGCATGTCAAAGTAAGCCCAAAAACCCACTTAGATGGCATCCAAATGACCTAAGCATGGAAGCATGCACAATGATCCAATCATGAGGCATAAAACATCAACTCTTTAAAACATTAAAGGAGTGACAAATGCAAGTATATATGCATACTATATGGGCTGAAATAACATAACAAGTGATGCCAAATCAACGAAATAAGCCAAGTAATGCATGCTAGGGGATTCAATACACAAAGCTTACAAGCTAGATTGAACCAAAGCTATACAAGGCAAGTCATGGATGACCAATACAACTAAAATCAGATCTTAAACATGATAAAACATGAACAAAATCTTCTTTAAGCTAAGCCAAAATATGCAAGAATGGTAGTCTAAACACAAGATGCATGTTAAGGCAAATAAGTGGATTACAAGGCAAGTACATGGTGCATGCAAGAGACCACTAAACCAACTTGAAACAGAGGTATATTATGGCCAAAAAAAGCCTAATACACACTGAAATAAAGCTAAAACGAGCTAAGCATACAAGCCACCAACATAAGCCATTTATGCAAGCATTCAAGACAACAAGGAGAGGGGATGACCCTCTCCTATTTAAGACCTCAAAACCACCTTTCCACCACTGAAAATCCTCTGGATTGCAGTGGTAGAAAGGTCATGCAAAGCTTAAAGCAAGGGCCAAAAGGGATGGCCTAAAACAAGGCCTAACAAGGCCTTGGAGGGGGTAAACAACCCCAAACCAAGAAGAGACCTTAAACAAAGGTCTAAAGAAAGTAAAAATAGAACTTTTATCAGTTAATAGCTAAGCTTAAAACAATAAGAAAGAAGGGCTAAAAGCTTAAGCAAGAATGGGGTATCTAAAGCAAGAATGCTCACCCTTGAAGAACACCTTCAAGAACATAACACCAGCACCTTTCTCTGATCAAAAACAGATCAAGAACCCTAACACCAACTCCCTAATGCCTCAGCAACCAAGGATGGTGTAGTGCTAGGTGTTTGTGTGCAATAGTAAGACAAAATCACACTTTAGGTCACAAAAACATACACAAAAGTGTAAAGAGAGGGAGATATAGAGATAGAGAGATACAACTATTCTAACCCTAAAATCCAGAACCTCTGAGAATGGAGGAGGGCCTCCCCTCTTATAGAAGTCCAAATTCTAAGCTTCTAAGGGAAGCTAAGCAAGGGGCAAATCCCTTCATACACGTGTATGGAGGGGGTGAATTATGGATGCCAGCTGTTCCAGCTGGCATAAATATCTGCATAAAGCAGATGAACAGGGTTCGGCCAGAAAATATGGCCAATCGACCAACAAAAGGGCCGGCCGACCGAAAATAGTGCCGATCGGCCAACACTTTTGGCCGATGGCAAGAAAACAAGGCCGATGGCTTCAAGCCTTGGCCGGTGGGTTGAGGGGATGGCAAACAAGTCACCCTCTTCCTCAGAAGCAAAAACACAAGTGCTTGGTCCACAACCAAGCACAAAACAAACAAGTTGAGAGATCTTGAGGCAAGGCCCGCGGCCGAGACCTCCGGGAACTCAAAACGAACACAGGCATGGATGATCATCGAGTGTTCAAACGATGACGTCCAAGTCTTGAGGACGGTCAAAAATGGGGTGTCTACAACAATGTATAATTAAATTTCGAGGACGAAATTGTTTTAAGGGAGATAGGTTGTGAGGCAACTGAAAACTTTATTTTCTTAAAAGCCCCTTACTGTTAAATTATTTCTTTGAAGTCCCTCTGTTTCTTAATTAATTGCAATTCTAACCCTAAGACCAAAATGCATGCGCCAACTAAAACCACACAAACCCTAATCGATTTCGGTAGCTTAGGAATAAATTCTAATACCCTAATACTGATTAATTGACTCACTAAATGTGGAATTACCACTCAAAAATCCTAGATTTTCCGATTCTCATTTTGTTCGTCGGTAGATAGCCTTTTTATTTGAAACAAGAAATCTAGACCGAATTAGACTCTCTAACTCTAATTTAATATAATTCTACACTAAAATAAATATTCCAATTCATAATTAAACCCAAAACCCTCACATTTTTTTTAAATAACACAAAGACCCCAAACAAGTACCATTATATACTTATATATGCACTTGTACCCTAAAATCTTTTTTTAAACATTTTATTTTACAGATTCCAACAATTGTACACAAAAAAAAAATATATATATATATATATAAGTGCCTCAAATCTCTAGCTATGGCCGGCCATCACATTGTAGATGATATGAGTGTACTTTTGGTGGCAAGCTTGTATAATTCAAGGAAAAAATCTTTGACTTGGTACAACTTATATATATATATATAAGTATATATGCAACTAGGTTGGTTTAGTTAGGAGGAAAACCCTGACTAGATCATGTTTAGGAACCTAATTAAGGCCTCTAATCCTCTACTATTTCATTGAATTCATACTAAATCCAAACTATCCAATCCAATTCCAACCAATGGGCATTTATGACCTTTTGCACCAAATTCATTAGAAAAACAACCCCTCCCATAGCATTTTACATGTAAGAACACACACATACACACTATATTCAGCTCAGAGAGAAGAAAGGAAGGAGGGTGAGCTTGGTAGAAAAGAGGAGAGGAAGAAAAAGTTGCTAGAAATTCCAACAACCCTCAAGTAAGCCACAACACAACCCTCTCTTATTTCTTTTCGTTTCAAATACATACTCTTCGAAGTTTTAAACATTCATTTCAGAAGTGTTTTGATGGCATTCTTGTGCTAAAAATGAAAGAAGTTGATACTTGATTCTACCGTTCTTGTATTTCTCTTAATCGGTATAAGACTACACTTTTCCATATCAAACTCTCAAAATTTCCAAAGGCACACCTTCACCTACAATTTATGAGTTTATTATATATTATTTAGCATGTTTTCATCACAAGAGAAGTGGAAAATTTCCCCTAGTTGACTTCTTTTCTCACCAAATTTCTATTTTCAAGAACTGTACCAGAAAAATCTATTTTACAGCAAACTTACAAAATTCTATAAAAATGTATAAAAATCTTCTGAAACTCCATTTTTTGTCAAAATCTTCCTTAAGGAGTTAGCTTTCAATAAAAATTGTTTTCATGAAAAACAAGTGAGTGGTTTGTCAGAAAATCTGATTTTCGTAACAGTCGAAGAATTTGGAAAGAGCTGGAGTATTTCTGAAATAACTAAAAATCTGGAAAAGCTATTCTATTTCTGAACAATGTTCTGAAAACTAAATAAAATTCTCTACGAACCATAGGAAGTCCGGATTTGGGAAAAATCTGAAATAGTTCTTTGGGCATTTTTGGGCAAGGCCCATCATTACTATCTCTGGGCTCCATTCAAGGCCCATCATTACCGTCTCTGGGCTCCATTCCGATTTGAGCCCAAGGCCCAAATTTTCTTTCTTTGGAAAAATCTGAAATAGTTCTTTGGAAAAATCTGCTTTGTTTCGGAACCCTTGTATTCGGACCCTAGATAGTTCGATATAAGGAGGGATTTGGGCAAGGCCCATCATTACCATCTCTTTTGAGGCCTACAGTTAGTGCTACACAGTTTATAACCATTGGTAGGAATCCAAGGTAAGGTCTGCAACAAAGCAGCAAAAGAGGGGGCATACCGAATAATCCACGTCCAATTCTTGGAGTTGGGAGGACGAAATCACTTTGGGGGATTTCTAGACTACTAACAATTAACCATATAATTTGTGCTATAAACTTAAGTTCCATGATCCTTTCCTCTATTTTTTTTTAAATGTTGTTGTGTATTGAATTGGGAAAAAGAGATAGGGTGTGTGTGTGTTTACTGGGCATTCAAAGCTCACGACGTATCATGCTAGGTGTCGAAGAGGAGCGCGCAACAAAAGATAATGAACCAAAAACCTTCGACGACTTTTGGTTATCCTAGAAAGTTAGGATTTTCTTTTCTCGTTTTGTAAAGTCCATATGAAACTTTAAATTTTCTTTTGAATGTAATGTTGTTGAAACGAGCTTTGGTATAAGAATATTTGTAATTATCCTATTATTATGTATTTATATTCCAGCACCAATATAATTCCTTACGTTGCTTATGAGACCTTGTGTCAATGCCTCATAAAATCTGTCAAAAGGGTAGTGCGCTACCTAAGAAAGTTGGACTTAGAAGGGAGGCTAATTTGACTCCTCCGGCGATCTGGGATCTTACTTGGTTATTGGCCATAGGACTCATTAGTGACTTTCCCTTGACTGCAACCCTTAGTGTAGATTTGGGGCATCACAGGCTTGATCACGTCCGAACTAGCTTCTAAACCGAAAATAGGAAGTAGAAGATACAATGTGTAAGGCTAATCAACTGTATACCCGGTTGGCGAGACATGCTGTAACTCATCTCGGCCAAGTTCAACTAGGGGCTATGCTAAGCAATGTTAGTCGTAAATCTGCTGCACATCTAATCACACCACAGTCCCTCTGTGGGAAAGTCCACTAGCTGCGGGCGAACGAGGTAGGATCTGGCAGAATACTCGGGGCAAGTGTCCATGACCTTTAGCTTATCCATCAACCATACCTGGGAATGGATGAAAAATAAGAGAGATTAAAGAATAGAGAGATGTACATTGAGAGAAAAAGTAAGGAAAGGGTTTTGAGAGAAAATAGAGAGTGAGTGCCAAGTGATATGAGAAATCATAAATAAGAGAGGGTGGGAAATAATACCTGAAGAAGCAGTGGACTCCTCGCAAACCGAGAAGTCTCCCGTTGATGGAAGGCATCCAAACCCATCAAAGTCTTGGCCAATGCCAAACTTATGTAGCTCTTACCCTCCTCCAGGCATTGAGCCACTTTGATCAACCTAATGCTAGCTTGCTGTAACTAGGGGCAAGTAAGAAGTGTGCAAATAAACATAAGCAGGGGCATGTTGACGATAACCTCGCCAGAGAAGGTCACCTTTGTCTCCAATGCCAAAAATTTGATGAATCAAGCCAGATATGTCCAACTCCCTATCATGAGCCAAGGACCAAGCCTCGTGTAAAGTAAGACTACACATCCGTTCAAGAGCCCGTGCATGGCCAAAATGGGGTTGAGGCATGATCTCCTCATTGCGTCGGGACTCCATTAAGGCTTGAAACTCTTCGAGAGTTGGATACATTTCTTGTGATCCAAAGCAAAACATGTGTGTAACCGGGTTCCAACATCGGATAGCTGCATGAAGGAATGGAAAACAAAGTGAAGTACGGCTTAACAGAAAAAGAGTGTTTATGCCAAAACCGCAGAAATTTACCTTTTCCATGCCGTCCAAAGTGGCCATCCAATCCTTGATCCTTTCGGCAAAAAAGATCTCCATTTCCAGAGAAAACAACAGAAAAGATAATGTTCTGTCGAAGGAAAGAGCAAGAGAAGACCTTTATAGAAGATATGGTTATGTGGGTGGTTAACAACTATTGCCAGCTGTCCAGCCACTGGTCTTGGCCGGCCGGCCACCTTTCCCAGCCGGCCGTCCACTCCAATGGCTGGCCAACCAAGCTTACTGGCTAGGCAGCTGGACAACAGTGTTGCATTTGGTCCTTTTTGTTTTTAAGTCTTGTTTTGAGTCTTTCGTTGCTAGTAGGTGTGAATAGGTGTGTTTAGGTTATTTTTACTTTGTTTTTCCTTTATTGAGTTGTATTTTGTATTTTGGTCAATTGAAGGCTCAATATCTGGTTATAAACATCATTCAAATACAGGCATTTTTAGTTTCAAATTCCATTCCAATTTTATGCAAGTGTGGTGCCATTCTCGAGATACTGTACAAACAAAACTCTTCTTTTATAAACTGCAGGGTTCAACCCCAATCATAGTTGTTACAACAGAGAAAACACAAGTGTTTAAAACAAAAAGTAATGGCCTATCTGAAGCTATACAAAGTTTTAAACTACCAAATCAAAAGAAAGGAAAATAAAATACAAAAATCAGAGCCAAGCTTGAGTGGCCCTCTCCATCCTCTTCTGATGAGGGGACTCAGGGGCACTATCACCATCAGCACCACTGTCATCAGAAGAGTGGGACGCACAGCTGGTATCATCCCCTCTGCTCCTTGACCCAAAGCCATCATCATCATCCTCGCTTCCAAACTCAGAGCACCCGCTCACTATCTCCTCAGTGTTATTGGTCTCAGCATCATCTCCGCTCAAAATCGGCTCTGAGGATGAGGAAGTCTTTGGCGCTCAGGACTCTCCGCTCTAACTCCAGGCATCCCTAACTCTGTCCCGACCTCGACTCCGTCCCTGCCATGTCCAGGAGCCTGTCAGCCTCTCCTCTACGCAGCCGGAGGAGGTACCGCTAGTGCCGCCGGTGTAGGTGGAGGCTGAAAGTAAGAAACAAAGTATCAGAACAGCATCAGTAATCAGCATGAATATGGCAAGTGAGAACAGTATTAGTGTAGAATCAGCATGAGTATGGCAAATCTGGTTAGTATCGATGCAGAATAGTATGAATATGGCAAAAAGAGAATCAATGCATGTCAAATGAGCAAAGAAGGCTACTTGATAACATGGAGAGTAAATAATGCCTCCTTCCTCCGCACCATGTGGACCAAAGAGGCGACCAACTAAAGGAGGCCGTCTACGTAGCCCACCGGTACCTGCAAATGAGTTTGAACATTAGTATCCAGAAAAGGAAATGTGAAATACAAACTACGAAATGAAAAACATACCTGTTGCACATCGGGGTCCTTAACGTACTCATGCTCCTCATCCAACTGCTCGATCGGAATCTGGTAGGCAGTCCCACTTGGGTGCCAATGTATAATTACAGTTGGAATCACAGGAAGACCTACCACATGAACAGTAGGGGGAGCCCCTCCAGCATCAGGCTCAGCCCCGTGAGTAGGTCCTCTGGCAGCAAGCACATCTGTACCACCTCTCGCATGAGCTTTGGTCAAGGGCGGCATGCGGTGGGTCCTAATAAATTTGGCATAGTCCTCGACCACTCAGAAAAGGTCAGCGTCTTGCCCCGCCATGAACTACACAATGGCCTCGACTAGTAGACCATTAGCTGTCCTCATCAATGTAGGGAGAGGAGCATGAACAACAAGGGCAAGTAGGCCCAGGGTCTGACGCACGAACCACACCCTGAGATACCCTCCAGCAAAATCCCCAGCTTGGAGGTGTCCTAAGACCCGGCATACTTGTCCTGCATCCCGACAGGCATCACCACCCACGGCTGCCACGTAACCTACAACCAAAAAATTTACAGTTGTCAGTTGTCTTAGTTATTAGAGTATGGATCAAAACAATAGCAATGGAAATGAAGTAGAAGTGTATATGGGTTTCAGGTTACCTCACGTGCCACCACTGTATCAAAGAATCGACGGTAATAAGCGAAGACAGTATCACCACGGCGCCGGGGATGGCACTTGCCATCGTATCGCCAGTAATAGGGCATAGTAGCCTCTACCTTATGTTGTGGAACTGGGGCAAAGGTGGGGAAATATGCATATACCTAGAGCTACAAGAAAAGATTAGTTTGTGAGTCAACATAAAGAAATAGAAATAAAGGCAAAAAGTGTAAATTAGAAAGCACAATGTGCAACCAGAAATGAACAGAAAGTGTAGTATGTACCTCCCAGGCTCACCAATAGCCCCCAACCTTATTCCCCTTCTTGCGGGAATTGGAGTTCATGTAGCCATACAAAGTGGCGAGGCCAGCGCTACCCTAACCATAGAACCGTACCAGGGGCAAGACCACTAAAGCGTTGAGCAAATACAAACCTACGGTATTCCACATGTTCGCAAACAAGGTGGTACCGAGGAGATAGATCAAAAAGCCCTGGGTATACTGCTCGACCTCCTCCTAAGTCTCAGGCTAGCTACCATGGAAGTGATCATAGTTTTGGCTATATTTGACCATGGCCTACCTGTCCAAGGTAGGGCGTGCTCCAAGTAGATAAATCCAAGTTGCCTCCCACTAGCCCATGTCAATGTCTAAGGGGATCGGATCACCCCTACTCTCAACCTTGTGATCATAGAGAAGTCATAGGGGGTCATCGTCATCTCCCTGGTAGAGGAGAAGTGGAAAGAGTTAGTGGTGTCCCACCACCTCTCCACCAAAGTACCAAGTAGGGCTTGACTAGCCTGTAGTCATGCAAGCTTTAAGCAGAATAGGTCGAAGCCTACCTTATCAACCAGCTCTATGACTCGAGTAGGGAGCTCCTGATACCAATCCCTTGCCTTCATGGCCCCGTAGCCTCTCTAGGTGAGAACATCACCCTGTGTTGAAAGAGGAATTTGATAGGTATATATGGTAGATGAAAGATTGTAATGAAATATTGAAGCAAGCAAAGTGTATAAAAAAAGAGCAAAGTTTCTTACCTCAGCAGCATCGTTGAAGAAATGAGAGGCATGCTACCTCAAAAGAAAGTCCTCGGGTGCACCCCAGGTGAAGACCTCAAAACGTAGCATGCCTCTAGGGGCCATCACATGCGTGCGTGGATGGTAGGTGGCGGGGTCGAAAGGCCTCACTGCTAACGGTAGTAACTCGGGCTCAGGCCCCGGAGGGTAGATCTCCTTCACCGCCCCATCAGCCTCGTCAACCATGGGCTCATCAATCTTTGTAGCAGGTGGAAGCACTGGTTGCCTCAGGAGGGGCCCCATCATGTGAAATGTTGGCCGCTATGGAAAGAGTAGTGGGTGGTGAGAGAAAATGATGAAAAATGAGGGAAATAGGCAGGAAATGCCAAAATCAAACCTTAGAAGAGGGAAAAGGAGAGAAAAAAAAATCAATACGCGGGAGAGAGTGCTAAATACTAAGAAAAACCCGTAAGAATAACCCCAAAACATTGAGAAACCACAAAACTGAACCAAATCAAAATCCAATCAGTTCAAAGTGTAGACGACCAAGAGGGTTTTGCGAAAAAAGTTTGCGTGAGATGTTGGGTAATACGAATAAAGTGAAAATTTAGAGAGAGAAAGAGACCCTACAGAGAGAGAGGAATGTGATTTTTGGATGGTGTAGATGTGTTTTAGTGAGCCCTTGTTGTGTTTTAAATAGGCCACGGGTTGAAATCCCAAATCTGCCCCCACTGTAGAGTCAGGTGGCTAGCCGTCCCTTTTTTGTGGCCGGCCGACTCCTCAAGTGGTCCAAAGTGGATTTTGACTGAGATCTTGCTTATTCTGTGTGTGGAGGATCTTGCGTTCATTCTAACAAGGAAAATTAAAGAAATTGGGTTTGTTTCGGTTACAGAAAATTCAAAAATGTGATTCTGGATGCACCATTTCAAGTCCTGTCGTTTCTCTGAAATGAGAAAGTGCTCTGATCTCAAGCTTGAGCAAGATGTATCGTTTTTTGAGCATTTGAGGACCTCCGAGCGGTAAGTCATAGATCTTTATGAGGTGTTTTCAAAATAACACTTTTTGTTTATCTTTTTTATTATGTTATATGTTATATTGCATGGAACATGCATCATATCATATTTCGCACCAATTACAGCAATTATATTGTAATTATGTCGCATCCATGTGCATTGTGCTTTTTATATCCACCCTTTTCACATGAGTGTGATTTGGCCCGTACCCTCTTTCCCTTTCGGCGCAAAGCGTGGTTTGGCTTGTATCTATTTCCCCGGTTAAAACCTTCTCTCTCTCGGTATGAAATACGGTGAGATACGCCTGTTTGTTACACCACCCCTGTTTCTCTTGGTTAAAACCTTCCCTCTCTCCGTATGAAATACGGTGAGATACGCATGTTGGTTACACCCCTGTTTCCCTTAGTTAAAACATTTCCTCTCTCCGTGTGAAATACAGCGAGATATGCCTGTTGGTTACACCACCCCTGTTTCCCTTAGTTAAAACTTTTCCTCTCTCCGTGTGAAATACGACGAGATACGCCTGTTGGTTACACCACCCCTGTTTCCCTTGGTTAAAACCTTCCCTTTCTCTGTATAAAACATGACGAGATACACCTGAGGGTTACACCACCCCTATTTCCCTTGGTTAAAACCTTTCCCCTCTCTGTATGAAATACGGTGAGATACGCATGTTGGTTACACCACCTCTATTTCCCTTGGTTAAAACCTTTCATTTCTCTGTATGAAATACGATGAGATGTGCTTGTTGTTACACCACCTTTGTTTCGCTTGGTTAAAACCTTCACTCTCTCCGTATGAAACATGGTGAGATACGCCTGTATGTTACACCACCTCTGTTTCCCTTAGTTAAAACAATCCCTCTCTCTATATGAAATATGGTGAGATACGTCTGTTGGTTACACCATCCTTGTTCCCCTCGATTAAAACCTTCCCTCTCTCTGTATGAAATATGGTGAGATACGCCTGTTGGCTACACCACCCTTCAGACTTTTCGCGTGAAACGCGTCAAGATGTTGTTTTCTCTTTGGTTAAAACCTTCCCTTTCTCTGTATGAAATATGTTGAGATATGCCTATTGGTTACATCACCCTCCCGTCCTTTTGCTTGAAACATGTAAGGACGTTGCTTTGCCTAGTTACAACTTTCCCTCTCTCTGTATGAAATACAAAGAGATACGTCTGTTGGTTGCACCGTCTTTCCTCCTTTCATGTGAAACGTGTTTGGAATTGTTATTTGCTTACCCTTTTCGTGTGAAAGATGGTTAGGTTTATTTTAATTTAAGCTTCCAGCTTGTTTTATTCATATGTTGTCATCTTGATTATTGCTCATTGCATTGTCTTGCATGATCATGGATTTTCAAAATAACCAGCTCGGCGAAGTGTGTAAGTCAAATTTTCAAAGTATATTCTTTGTGTATATCATCTTGCCCCTGAACTACGCTAGTTTGATTCCTTATAAAGGGATATGTAGGCAACTTTCGAGTTCAACCGAAATGCATTTACATGTTGATTGCTTGACCAAGTCTTATGGCTTTGTCAAAATAGGTCGTCTTCGGACTTTGACATTCACAGACGTCATTTCATGACTTTGAGCTCTGTCAAAGAGGGACAACTGTAGACACCCCATTTTGACCACCCTTAAGACTTGGGCACCTCACGTTGAACGCTCGAGGATGAATTATTACACTGTGCAAATCGTTCAATTTCTTCAGTAAAAGGCTTCAGTTTTCAAGATTCAGAACCTAAACCTTGCACCCCCTTTGAATCAAAACCTAATTTTTTTTCTTGCCTGACCACTCAGAGACCTGTTGGCTAATAAGTGGTCAGTAGGCCATTTTTAGGTGGCCGGTCGTCCACCTTCATGACCAGCTGCCCATGTCTAGTGACAGATAGATATTTTCTACTGCCAACTGTCCCCATGTGCATGTCTTGCACCAGCTGGCTTAATACAGATATTTCCAACGTGAGATAGTGTTTTTCTATAAATACATGACCTCATCTCATGGTTTAGGGTTAGAAAAAATTTTCCCAAGAGCCAAAACTTGTTCAACACATTCTCTCTCTCTCTCTCTCTCTCTCTCTCTCTCTCTCTCTCTCTCTCTCTTGCATTACACATACACTATCCATACACTTCCTAAACCAGAAACTTGAGGCCTCTTGTTGATGAGATTCTTGACCCTAAATTTTAGCTCTTGAGAGTGTTCACCGTGTGGTTTGCTTAACCAAGAGTATCTTCTCTTCAAGAGGTATAACCTTTGCTATCTTTTTCCTTGTTTACACTACTCTTCTCTTCTCTTCTCTTTTTCTTGTTGTTTATACACAATTTTGGACTGCTTTTAAGGGTTGAAACTTGTGATTTAGAAGCTACCAAAGGTGGAGGGGTTGACCACCCTTTCATGAACCTTATTCCATAACTTATATCCTTGTTCTTCCCACTTGTTTCTTTGATTTTAGCTACTGTTTTTCAGAGTTTTCAGAGGCTAAAATATGTGATTTAAAGGTCCAAAAAGTGGAGGGGTTAGCCACCCTTCCTTAGGCTTGCTTCCTAGCTTTGTTCTCTTCTATTTTTGTCTATATTTTCCCCCTTTTCAAAATGATTTCAGCACTGATTTTTTTTTTTTTTTTATAGTTTTCGGGCTGTTTTAATTGCTTATTTAATTCATGCTTTGAATACTATGCTTGTATTGTTGTAAGTCCTCATGGATTTGGTTGTTTAGGCTATAGACACCAATCTATTTGAGTTGATAGCTTTCCTTACATAGTTTTCATGTAAATAGTCTCACTTGTAAGTCATCACCTTTGCATAATCATCTCTACAACCTCCCTCCATTCTTTGTTTATTTTGGTAAAGAGTTGAATCAAACAAAATATTGATGTTCAAAGCATAAGAAAAAGACTTTCCATGCTTAATGGTTTAATCTCTTCGGAGGTTCATTACCAAGGCATTACATCTCTCTTATGCTAAAGCACAATCTCTTGTTTGATACCTATCTTCACCGCCTTTTGCACCTAGTGGACGTAATCTACACTTTTGGACAAAAATGAAGAAAATATAAGAAATGGCGATGTAATGTAAAAGAGACTAATAAAATTGGTGTAAAAGAGGTAAATATGGTAATAAAATTGAGTTGGGTTCAATCGGACGTTATATTGAACCCATTGCATCTTGAATCATTACATACTTTTTAGTGATGCTTAGTGATTCAAGAAGCAATGTCTACCCCTTTCCTTGAGGTAACTCCATGATAAGGAGGAGGTTTTTTCGGTCTTTCATTTCCATTTATTGAGCTTTTGTCCTATTGGTTCATAGATCATTACGCAATAAATTTGTGACAATTGATGATTTGTAAATCGAATCTACTCCTCTTTGATCATCTTCATGATAGGGAAGAGCAGAGAGGATAAACGTCTCTTAGAAACACTCTATTTTGCTCTGTTTTAGATCTGTTATAGCAAGGTAATCCCCAAAAATAGTGGCCGGCCGACCACTTTCAAAAGCTGACCGGTCACAGTTTCTTGTACAAGCAGTGGCATTTTTGTGGCAGAACAGAGCAGAAACGGCGGCCAAGCCAAAATAATTTTTTGACTGCAAAACAGAACAGAATCTGGCAGCAAACAAAGAGGTTTCCAGGAGAATGTTCTTGGTTGTGCGCTTGTGGCTCCTTGCCTCCCATTCCATCAATTTAGTGGTTTAATATTAATGTGTTGTAATTAATTAGTTAGCTTAATTCGAATTTGTAATAATTAGTTAACTTAGTTTATTCCACTATGTTGTAATACTTAGCTTAATTAGGTTATTCATTCGGACTCTCTTGTATGAAGGCACACTTTAATATTGTGTATGTCTTTCAACCCCCATTCTTTCTCCCTTTTATTTACTTGCTTATGATGGTTGAATGTAATATCATATTTTGGTTTCATATCATTACTATGTGTAAATATCCATTTTTGCATGCATCAGGTTCGATTCATCATTCTAACATCATAGTCATTTTCTACTTGCTTGAGTACGTGCACTATCGCATGCTTTGAGTTGAGCCATATGTCATGTTAATAAACCAAACCTAGTAGTTGCATTTTGTATGTGTTGCATTAGTCACTTGCATATTAGAGCATGCATTTTTCTAACTATTATCTTCTATTTCAACTTGCCTCAGTTGAGTATTAGGTGAGCATTTCTTGCTTTAGCATATTGCATGTATTTTTGTGTTTCCATATCAAGCATATTTACCATGAGGGTGAGTGCTTATTTGGTATACCTCTTTGAATGCCGGTGGATGAAGGCTATTTTGCTTATATTGGGATGACTTTGATTAATGGACATATGAGTTTACTTTTTCAAGTAGCACATATCCAAAGCTCTTTGCAAACAAACATGAAAACAAAGCATTCCAAAGTGGGTGACTTAGTCTATACTTGTGTGCCTCATATAATAAGTTAGCATTAATAATCGGAACAAAAGCATATAATGTACATAAAAATCACACCATGATTAGTAAAGGCCGATCTCTGATCGGGTGAGTAGGGTGCTCAATTCATGACCTTTCCCTCTCACACCTAAGTTCCCGAGCCGAGACACTTTGGTTATGATGGGCAAGTGGCCTTTGGCATTAGGTTTCCTAAATTTCTCAAAAATATTTAGGTGGCAACTCTGAAATCTGGCAATGTAGTCTATTTTTGGCATTTCTAATGATAAATGGATTTTCTAAAGATTTGCTAGATTTGGACTCTCATTTGAGTTTCTCTGTTTCACATTTCACTTGTGAAACCAGATTTAGAACCATGGGAGTCCGAACTGTAGGACTATCATATCCGAGGAGACTTAACCCCTCCGAGGAACACGAGAATCCATTTACAACCGATAAAATGGCTTTGACAGTGCTTGTATAGCGTATTGGAAGACACGTACCTAGAGATTCCCAGTGCTTGTAATCATTGCCTTATTTTCTGATGTTAAAAGTTATTTTCGTGAATTGAATTATAACCTGGCATTTGCATGATTTTTGGAAAGAAATATAAAGGGTTGTTGGCACATGGCATTGCATATGCATTCACCTTATAACTTTGTTAAGATTCATAAACTGTGTTAGAGTATCTCTACTGGGCTTTGGCTCACCCTATGTGGGAAACAGCTTTCAGGTGCTAATGATATGCCTCCGCCAAGGATATAGCTTGGGAGGACTTGGAGCTGAGAGCTTCCTTTTGTTATTTGTTGTAATTATTTTGTACAAGCCTAGGGCTTTGATTGTATTGATCTAAAACTCACTTTTGTTGTACCTAAGCATCGTCTTGGAAAGTTGTAGGCATCAAGGCATTAATTTATTTGTTTAACCTTTATTTCATTTCGTTCACATGTGGCATATGCTATAGATTCACGATTAGGGCTTATAAATGTACAATCGCATATGTCACTTTTTGTACAATGAATTCACATGAATGGAAGATTTTTATTTTGGAATGTATTGTTACTAGTGTATGCCCGTAATGTTAGGATCAAAATGTAATTGTAATTTATACGTATAATGTTGAAATTTGTGAAGTTTATGTCATTTTTTGATAAAGATATTGAAAAAAATATATTGAGATATTTTTCTTCTTAGAGAACTTATAACAATTTTGCTTGTGTTACATGCTTTATGAAACTCAAATAAAATAACATCACCCCCACGGCTTTAATGCAAATTAAGAAACAAACATATAAGATTTATAATGTTCACCAATATTGCAAATCAAAATATAAGAGCAAGTAAAAAAAATTGTAAACATAAAGCATAAAGCACATCAGTAAGTGCTTTGTAATCTTAACAAATTAAATTGAAAATTAAACATCAACTAATGCATACCAGCCTGTACTCTACAATTCCAAACAAATCAAATATAAAAATAAAAATAAAAAATTAAATATCAAATAATGCACACCAGCCAGTGCTCTGCAATCTAAAAAAATTAAAATTAAAATTAAAATACACATCAGTTAGTGCTACTGCCACCAGTCAAATTATAACTACATAAGAAAAACAAACATTATATTGTCATACACTAAAAGAATGGGTTAAAACTTTACAAAAAGTGGGTTAAAACCTTCCAAAATATGTATGCTTTACAAAATATGTGTTAATAACATGTCCTCAAACATGTGTTTGCCCAAACTTCCTCCTCATTACTTTTCAAAAATTCTTTGTATCAACTTGTATGTATCCCCAATAAGGAACATGCACAACAATCTAGTAATTTGTGGAAACAAAAAAAATATAGATTGGTACATTTGTTGGAAATATACATATCAAAACAATTTTGCTTGTATTTTACCTTATTACATCCCCATCGAAGCAAGCTAGTTGCATTTCTCCTTTTAAGCTCCATAGATTTTTCAATCCAATCCTACAAAAATCCATATTTCCAATTATTATTAAATTGAAATTTTATAAAAAGTTATATAATCAATAGAAATAATCTACATGGTTACCTTTTGATAAAACGTGATTCAATCTACATGGAACACTACAACAACACTTCAGGATAAACAATATTTGTAGTAGAATCCAAACTATCTTTAGAGAAGAGAATACTTATACGATCAACGGATGTACATCTGGACAATGCCACACATAATTGCCCATGGCTAAACACTGGTATGCGCAAATCAACCCCAACAAATTTCACAGATTGTCCTTGAGATTTATTAATGGTCAAGGCATATGCTAATCGGACTAAAATTGATGTCTTGTCATTGGAAAGGCATTTCTAAACGATGGTGTCAAAGATATCCTTGGTATGAATGCCAAATTGCCAAATTTTCTCCAGTTAAAATTTAAGCTTCAATTATGTGAGTGTCGCACCTAGTAACCATCAATCTTATACCATTACATAGTCCATCTTTCGGTGCAATATCTCTTAAAAATATTATAGGACAACCTACTTTCGACTCTAACTTAAAAGTTGGTAGCCTAGAAGGATCCAATGAATTTAAATTTCATTAGGATATTATTTGTAATGGTAAGATCAATTTCATTATCTTCAGACATTTTATTTGCCGCAAGATAAGTATATAATCTCCCTGGAAAGATATTCACGCAGTATTATTAATGTGACTAACATCATCGTTACGCAGATAGAATTGTGCGTTCAGTTAAAAATGTTGGGGTCGTCATCTCTATCATATTCAACTATGGGTAAACTGTAGAGAGTAATTTATTCAAATCTTCACATTTGTGTATTGTTGATGGAAAGTTGACGATTTCTTGAGGATTGGTCCCAATCTAAAAAAAGTGAAATCAATAAAAAAAATAAAATAAATAACAGTGTAAACATAATTTATTAATTTAAAATAATTTACATAATAAAGAAAAAGGTTAAAGTAGTGTTACCTTTATCAAGAAATTTGCAAAATTAGCATTTTCATGGTCTCCATGATTCAAGTGCATATTCAAGTCCAAAGTTAAGATATGTATATGCTTCCATAAAACAGAATGTCTTAATGATCCATTCACAATTTGCTCATGAACTCCTTTGGGTATAGCTGGTAAGATTTGTCGAAAGTCTCCACCAAGAACAACGGTAATACCCCCAAATGGCTTTTCACTATCACAAATATCCCTCAATATATGATCAACCGCCTCAAGACAATGTCTATGTTGCATAGGAACTTCATCCCAAATTAGAGTTTTGTTTCTCTAAACAACTCAGCTTGTAATGATTGTTTGCTAAACCCACAAAGTGAATTTTTCAAGACAACTAACAGAATGGAAAATGTTGAATGTGCAGTGCAACCTCTTACCAATAACAACATTGCAATTCCAGATGAAGCCACAGTAACAACAATATGCCCAAGGTTGCGATATTTTAATGCAATCATATTGTACATAAATGTTTTCCCTGTTCCAGCACCCTTATTCAGAAAGAAAACAATTCCTTTATTTTAAAAAACTAAAGAAGTGATTGTGTTATAAACATTCTGCTATCCACTAGTGAGACAATCAATAGTAATTTGTGGATTTGCATGTTGTGCCTCATTCTATAGTTGTTTATGTTCAAATATCAATCGATTACCAACTACTGCACTCCAATTTGTAATAGGTTGTGGCATAGGTGGGAAGTCAATTAAACTTTTGCCTGATTCATGAAGCATTTCATTCAAAAGATGGAGACCATAATCTTCAATTTGAGCCTCAGTTAGGTTAGAAATGGCAAACAATGTACGAATCTTATGTGCAAGATCATCACATATATGTTTTGAGAATTGATTCCATAATGTACATGGATTTAGTGGAGAGCACTAGGTGAGAATAATACTAAACAATCTCCTCAATTGGTATTCAGTTTTCATAACTGCAGCCTCTTTTAAGCATTGTACCTATTCTTCATCATCTTCTGAAAAGCCCCCTTACAACACATGCTAACTTAAATGTATCATGCACAACATTATCGACCATGCGTAAAGACTGAAATGGCTTTGGTCCTTTGACAACAATTAGTAACAAATGCAGATAAAATCTTTCACCATAATTAGGGCTAGCAAAGTACATTCTACCAATTGCATATCTCATTTCTCTTGATTTCCATCTCTTTTCCGACTTAAGCCAAACAAAATGCTATGCAAATTCTTGATAAATGAATGGACATTCATCTTCACTGGCAGCACAATATGCAAAGAAGCCAGTAAGAGTTGACATTTGTTGACCAGCTCTAGATTGAATCGTTTCTAATGACTCTTCTGGGTTAAAAACAACGCGATGCATTCCAAGTAAATGAAGTGCCAATCGTACAACTGTTGGCATCTTTACATGCAAAGGATGACCAAATATTCACCAAGCAACTTCTGGAGGTCCAATATATCTTGCATCGAGATATTGTTGAATCTCATTTATCAATCCCAACACCATCGTTGTACAATCATAACCCTTATAAATGTACTTATGTTATACTTGGCACATCTCATTTCGGCACAAACTTCCATATTTATATGACAGTTGAAAAGTTTAGAAAGATATGCATTGTATGGTACAACATCCCTATTATCAACTTCTTGCCCCCTCACAGTATGTACTTGACCATTATTGCGACGACGATAGATAGGGTATCCATCTTGATCCATAGTTGTTGTTTCTGTGAAAGCTTGAGGGTATCTCTTAGTGCATCTACCATTTTCCATACATGGTGCTTGCAGATTTTGAGCACCACATGGTCTATGTAGCATACAACATTTGACGGTTTCAAAAAGCATAGGATCATCTTTTGGGTCTGGAAATTCTGCACAGACCAATTTGTCTACTTGAGCACATGTCTAAATTTTGTCTAGACGTTTAAGAAATAAAAGTGCATGCATATGAGGGAGGCCTCATTTTCAAAATTCAATTGTAAAAACTTGTGCAACTTTATTTCTAAACACTTTATTTGTTTCTATCTCCTTCATCAAACTCTTTCTCTTCAACTCAAAAACATGGACAATTAAATCAGGACGATCAATAGGCTTTTGATGTGGTAATAATGCTGAAGTAATTTCTAGCCAATTGGGATTTGCTACCATGGTAAGAAAAATATCTGGGTGTCGATTGTATCGCCTGATAGCCATTGAATCCTGAAAGATTTCAAACATATGTCTAGGACTACCAGTAAATGAAGATGACAAAACAAACCTTTGACCAATTTGACTAGGTCGCACATAATTTGGATCAATATCTGACAACTCTTGGTAAAGCTCAAACCGAAGTTTTCCTTGATTAAGCTTGTAGTATGTCAATCAATTTTGCTCAGTTGTAGCCCAAGCATCTACCAAAAACTCTTGAAATAGTTTCCCTCCTCTTAGAATTGTTGAATACTCTATGGGTCGTTCAAACAAACGAGAACTATAAAAATCCATTTGAGTAAGTCAATTAGTTGAAGGTCGATCATACTGAACGTTTCATAATTTCAACTCAGGTTCCCATCCAAGCTCACCATATGGAAATAATAGAACATAATGTGATAGCAAGTATGTTAAGTGACAATCATTAATTTGCATCTATTTATTATTTTCTTGGAAATGTAAGATAATATCTCTCATTCCACTTACCTCTGTTCCATCACCTGGTATTATGATCGCAATCTCATCTGCAGTTGGTAGGTTATACCGACGTCGATCAGTTGTTGAATTGTAATGAAGATGAGTAGGTAGATTGTGTCCTGCCAAGTCAAATTGATGTAAAATGGCATGAGCCTGGCGAAATGTAACTACAAATGCATTGACTTGGAACAAACTATCCTGAATAGTTTTGAGAACATCCCTTCTCAAGTTAGGATTTCTACGATTATGAATTTCTAACGCTGAATCAGGGTCATAGATACACCGTTGAGCATAACTCACATCCTGCCCTAGTTGTGATTGTAGTGATCCTGTTCAACGTCGCAATTCCCCATGAATTGTGAATGATGTAGGGCTCCTTCACTGAGTGCTCTAGGATCCAATGTAGTACGAAGACTCGTAAAAGCATTGGTTGCATTCTACACTCGAGTATAACTTTGAAAGGATTTTGATTGATCATTATTCCCATCATACAATGCCTGAAGTGGTAGATGGGGTGTAATAAGTAAAGGTAGCCTAATCTTTCCTTCCAAACAGCAAGTTCCGAATAAGAGATGCTTCATAGATGATTTTATCAATTTTTCATCCATCCCATGTAAGGCTAAACAATAAGGACATAATACATGCATCTTTCCAAGATAATGGTGGCAAGAATCTTTGTGTTCCGGGGTGTCAATTGATGTATTCATAGGTATATTTTCTAATTCATCATCGGTACATAGATCTTCTTGAAGAAATTGATTTATAGGAGTAGAGCTACGAATATTTGTGTATAAATAAAATTCTAGAAAACAAAATGGTATGAGTAAGAGTATGTATTTCAAGATTAGACATGGTAGTTTACCGATTCCTTTGTGGAGCTAAAGATGTGTTTGGCATAGAAAATGAACATGTAGAATGATGGGTAACCGATGCTCATTTTTGTGCCGAATGAAAATCTTTAATTATTGTTTCCCATTCTAGGCCAGCGCGATTGCGACGAATTGGTGTTAAAGAAGGTTATGTTGAATACATTCTTCTTATCCATCTTCTTCTCATTGCAAGCATTGAAATTCAAAGTATGACTTTTCATTTTTTTCGCGCTCTCGTCGTGCACGTTGGGTCAATGCAACTTTTGATATTACATTATCATTTTGTGCCTAAAATGAAAATATTGTCATTGGTGAAAATATATGAATATTTTGTGCTTAAAATGAAATATCTTTTTGTTTGTTTGGACTTTCTCTTAATTTTGTTTTCTATTTTATTTGTTTTATACTTTTAATAGTGTTATCTTTATTTCTTCCTTTCTTCATGCATTTTGTTTTTTTATTAAAAAAATAAATAAGAATTAAAAACCTATCTTATTTAGTTTTTCGTTTCATTATATATTTTTTCTTTATTCCTTCGTTTCTTTTTTCCTATTCTCTTTATATAAGTAGCAACCTATGGATGGTACATTATAAATTCACACGTATCTATGCAAAATAAAAATAAATAAATTTAGAAAACACATATAAATAGTAGCAAGTTATAGGAAAATATATTGCAATCATTCTACAATTTTTTTAAAAGGAGTATATACCACTTGGCATGCATTTGTCATTCTCTTGTCAAAAGGAACCACCTTGCTTTTCTGTTAGACATTGGGTTGACATTTTCTTCTTTCTTTTTTTTTTTTTGCCTAACAAATATAAATAAAATATTCAAAAGATTAAAAAAAATCTTATATAAATAAAATACATACAATGTTTGACTTGATTTTGTAGTTACACATGAACACGAATAACATTAAGGTCGTGCTCATCACGGATGACCACACCAACATTTCTAGATGGGGTTGTAGGAGCAGGCCTACAGAAATGGATTGTGAACAAATTAAAATCTATATAATAAAGTGGTAATAGTAAGAGTATATATTTCAAGAATTAAATACAGTTGTTTACCAATTTGGTGTTAATGAAGGTTGTCTGGGGTTAATACATTCTTTTGATCTCTGTTGCTCTCGTCGCATGCGTTGTCCTAATTGGTATGTAGAACATGGGTTTTATTTTTTATTTTTTTTACGTTCTCGTCATGCATGTTGAGCCAATGCAGCTTTTGATAACACATTATCACCGTGTGCCTACAATAAGAATATTATATAATTAGGTGCATAAAATGTAAAAATTATCCCCTCTCTTGCTTCCCTTTCATCATGTATTTGTTCTTCCTTTTAACTAACTTTTCTTCTTCACTTGGTTGAGTTGTTAGTCACATAAGAACCGATGCATGTATTGATGAAATTTAAAAAGGGAGGAAAACAAACAATTTGAAAACATATTAAGCACACAAAACTGCAAACTCACTATGCACTTGTTGCTTTAAAGATACTACCCATCTCTTTACAAAATATACATTGAAAAGGTAAATATTAGATCATTGGGTACGTAAAATATGAATATTAGCATGTAATGTTTTATACTTTCCTCTTCCATCTTCTTGTTCTTTCCGTTATATTAAAATTGATTGTTGTCATTTTCTTCTTTCCTTATGAACTTCCTTTTTATCATATATTTGTTCCTTCTGCTTCCTTTAATTTTTTGTGTTCTTTTCTTAAATGCAGCATGTTGTTCAAATTAATGCTCATACAAATGCATTAGCATTTTGTACAAATGCTTACTTTAACATGGTTTAGAAAAGTATTTCATAATCAGTCAAAAGAATTAAATAATATTTGAAAAAGAAACTTTAAAAAAAAATGTACATAAAAAAGAGTATATGACACTATGCAATTCTTAAAAAATTCTATATAAAAAAAATTAATAAATTTTCGAAATACGAACTTTTTAAAAATGTTGAGAAACCATACCACGGGATATGCATGTTCCTTTCCTTTGCCAGAAGGGATAGCCTTTTCTGTGTCCTTTGATATTGCTTTGTGTTTTTCCTTTGCCTTTGCTTATAAAAAATAAGTAGAATATATTTATAAATTATTTATAAAATGATAAGAAAATGAATACAAATATAAGTTACTTTTAGGCTTACCTCACAAATGCGAATAGTATTAAGGTCACGCTCATCACGGACAACAACATTAACATTTGTTTCTTGAAGAAATTGAATCTATATATACAAAAACTTTATACATATAAATAAGGAAAAAAGCATTTCTTTCTTGATATTACGGTTCGGTGTAAGTCTCTATCCACTTATAAAGTATGAGAAAAAAAAAAAAAGCATTTATTAGAAGAAAATAGGCGTTACATTATAAGAGAGGTACTAAAATTTATATGAAGGAAAAAAAAACTTAGTAGACCGAAAATAGTGATACTGCCCATAACTGTTGTACTTCAACCTAAAAATGTTTGTTCCATTATATAATTTTAGACCCATCAATGATATATTTTAACAATCACATTAAAATGATAAAATTAAAATTAGCCCTAGCAACATGAAGAGTATTAAATTGGAGCACAACAATTGTCCAAATTTGAACTATTCTATTTCCCAACAGACTTCAATTTTATAGAGATGAAATTAAAACCAAAATCAAAATCCGTTATAATGTCCAAACATAAATTTATGCCAAAAAAATAAAGAAAAACAAAACTGTTTCATTAGCCAATAATATTTCATGAAGGCAACTAAAGCAATACAAACATATACATTCACCAGCCCATTTTGTTTCATCAAAAGCAAAAATTGTTTAATGTGATCAAATAAGCAAAAATTGTTCCAAACCCATCATATTATTTTATGATAAATATACCCCAGCAAAAAATGTTCAAAACCCATCATATTTATTTATGATAAATATACCCCAGCAAAAAATGTTCAAAACCCATCATATTTATTTTATGAATATGAAGGATCCATGTGATTGAGAGTCACCCATCATATGAATGTTTAGCAGGTTCTAACCATTGAATAAAAAATACTCTATTCACAATGTGTGAATAATACAGAGGGTGGGAAGCAATTTAGAAACCATTTTATAAGCAATAATGAAGGAAACTAAAGCAAAAGGGTGGGAATACTGTATTCACCATTGTGAATAAAAAATACTCTATTCACCATTGTGAATAATTCAAGAGGGATGGGAAGCAATTTATCCGCAGTGGTGGAAGGCTCTAGGATTGCCAATTTCACATAAGTGGAACTCCAAAATAATAAGATCCATGAACCTATATGAGATGAAAGTTTTAATATTTAAACTGAAAAAAAAAAACAAAAACAAAAACAAAAACAAAAACAAAAAAAAACCCAAAACTAACCCAATACCTGTTGTCTTCAATGTGTTTGGGGTTAGTTTCTGCAGCAATTGCAGCAATTGAAAATACAATGGAACATTCCCAAGAACAATGGAACAAACAACTCCAATTTCATAATCAACAATGGAAAAAATACAATTGAACAAACAAACAATGGAAAATACAATTCAAAATACAATAGAACAAACTAAAAAAACACATTAGTTAAACCATACCTACTATTTTGATGGAGGTTAGTTTTGAATTAGGGAAGTTTTGAACAAACAACCCTAATTTAAAACAAATTTATCGCCTATCTTATAATTCATAAAAACACGATTAAAACTGTTAGTCACTTGAAGATACAAAGCAATAAAAATAAGGAGTATCAACTAATAAAACCAAATGACACTAACTAATGTAGTTCAGAAAAAATAAAAAATAAAAAAACATACCGACTAATAGGGGGGAAAAAAACAAAATATAAATCAACAACCGACATAAACACTCAATGGTGCATTTTTTTATTTTTTACAATAAATTAGAAAACCAACTCTAATTTGACAACAAAAAGAAAATAAAAGAAATAGAGAATAACACTCAATGGTGTTCTACACAAAATTGGAAACCACAACCATCTTCCTCAAACCAGTTCATATAGATATTGCAACCATATAGACAAACCAGTTCATACCTACTGTGTTATCAAATTTCAATTGAATTTTGTAATATTACTCGGGCATAAAATATGTTGGGTGGATAACAAAGTTCTTGGTGCTTGGATGGGTTCAATTAATTATGGAGGATGGGTTGTAATTAATTGTGGAGAATGGAATTCAAATAAAATGTATTAGATTGATTCAAAAATTCACCCTAAAATATCTAAACTAAATGACCCATAATAACGGTATAGAGAATGCAAACAGTATGGATTCAAAAATTCACCCTAAAATATTAAAACTAAATGACCCATAATAACAGTCTGTACATACCTTGAAGCCTCAGGATTCTCAATGACCCACAAAGAACTAAAGACTGAAGAAAAACCAATGGAGATAGCAAATTTTTAGAGAGAGAAATAAAGAGACGATGTAAAATACCTTTGTTTTGGGGTTTGAATTACAGTAAGGGAAACACAAAAACAGACACAGCCACAAAACAAAAACAAAGAGAGAAGGGAAGGGGTAGAAATTGAGTGAAACACAACATAAAAAAACACCGAAACAATTCTCAATCTTACCTTGCTAGAGTGAGTTTGAAGGAAGCCGAGTTCGAGAGCAGCGTCGGTAGCAAAGAGGTAAGGTGGGTGTCGATGTTGAATTGGGTTTTTTCTATTTGATGGTCTTCCTCTTCCATGGTGGTAGACAGTTGCAGAGTTGCTATGGCAGTAGACTGATGTTGATCAATGGTGATGGTGATGATGAGCAGCGGTGGTGGTGGTGAGCGGCGACATCTACTCTTTCTCTATTAGTCGATCTTAGGCTAGAGCACAACACTCATCTCTTCGCTACCGACGTGGGAGAATGAGAGAGATCCACCATAGAGAGAGTTGAAGAGAGAATGTGAGAGAGAACGTGTAGAGAGGGAGTTGAAGAGACATGTTTGGACAGACGTGAGAGAGAGATTGGTGTTTGGGCGGGAACTAAATGTATCTATATAGCGACCCCGGTCTTTTCCCTTTTGATTATTGTATCCGGACTTATGTTCCGTAGATTCCATTGTTGTGTTATTGTTGTTGTCGTCCTTTAATTCCTTAGCTTTGGAGTTATAGGATGTGTTGGGCGGGTTTGGAACAGGTTGGTTGAGCTTAGGAACCAAAACTAGTTGCCCAGATTTTGGCTTGTCCGCTCGAGTGGGGTTTTGGCGCTCGAGCGGGAAAAACACCCATCCAGTATTTCTTGTGCAGGGTTGGACGCTCGAGCGGGAGTTGGGCCGCTCGAGCGGGAGTGTGGGAGTGACGCTCGAGCGGGGATTTGGACGCTCGAGCGGGGACCTGGTTTGTCGAGATGCTAGAGTGTGCATCCGCCACTCGAGCGTGGGATTGTCCGCTCGAGCGGAAGTCTGTGAGTGTCCGCTCGAGCGGGAGTTTGTCCGCTCGAGCAGAGCGGCTAAGTATAAAATCGTGTTTAAGCGTTTTAAAACAGTTTTTCAGCCCCTTTCAGTTTATAAAACCCTAGGTTACGAGTTCTCTCTCTCCCAACTCATCTTCTCTCTTAGGATTGATCTATTTAGAGTGTGTATCTACCCTAGTTCCTTCATTAAAAAGGTAGAGGAGAGTGAGGGCTACATTTTAATCTGAGAAATTGTTGGTTTGGAGCACTTTGGAGTTTTGGGCATCATCTTCGTCTTCTCCTTTTTGAGTTATTTCTTCGAGGTAGGGATTTCCTACTCCATTTATACGCTTTAATCCTAAGTGGTGGTATTTTGGTATGTGGGGTAGTTTGGTAATCTTGGGAGAAACCTTAGGGTTTTGTCATAGTTTAATTTATATAATTAATTTAAAGGAAGATTGTGATATTGGGGTAAATTCATGAGATTGGGGATTTAGTGGTTTATTGTTGTATTTGGTAGTTTAAATACTTACCTTAGAGAATATTGAAATTACATTTATTGTAATAGTTATTTCGTGCTTAGAAATAATGGTTTTGGGCTATCGGTGGAGGATAGTCATTGATTGTTGTAGACCTTGCATGCGGCTTAGGTATAACTGAAATTAAGTCATTTATCTTGACTGTTGAATTAATACAGAACATTCATGTATTGATTATGTGTTGTATATGGCAATGGTGTGTTTCATTGCATATGCATTTGGTTTGGAGGAGATAGGGGATGAACTCCACGGTTTAGGGGAAGATAGGGGATGGACCTCTAAACCGGAATTGTTGGAGGAGATAGGGGATGGACTCCATTAGCATCGCTTTTATGTGTGCTTATTTATATTGAAGTGTTTTATTGTTGGGAGGAGATAGGGGATGGACTCCATTAGCATCACTTTTATGTGTGCTTATTGATAATAGAAATATTTCTATTTATTGTTGATATGATACATCACCAAAATGTATCAGTTGGAAGTATGGAAGTGAATTTGATTGTGACTGATTTAATACCAACATGTGTATTTGTTATGTTAGGTTTAACTTGAATTGTTATTCCTGTTGAATTGGAAGTATTGTTAATAAAAGATGAAACCCCAGTTGAGTTATTTGCCAGGTTCTGAGCCATAAATGGAAGGTGAATTATGCCATAGACATTGTGTCATAGGCAATGTAGACATTCGTGTCATGAATTTGTCAATTGATTATCCGGTGTTAACCATGTATCAGATCTACTGCTTTAGTTAATTCATATGCTTGGTTTAGTATTTCTCTACTGGGGTGTGGCTCACCCTATATGGGAACTTCATTTTTCAGGTTCAGGTGGTTCACTACCTCCCAAGACTTAGCTTGTGAGGATTTGGACTTGAAGACTTGTTCTCTTTGTTTTAGTTGTTTTATTTGAATTATGTAAACATTCAAGCCCAGGGCTTTATTTGTTTGAGTTAGAACTCATGAAATTGTGTCCAAGTGTTGGCTTGGCAAGATGTAAGCCCGTAGGGCATTTATTTTGATGTTTTATTTCGTAATACTCTGATGGATAATAGAATGTTTCGTTTTCTATTATTAATGCATGCTAATCTTATATATAATGAGTTTTATTTTGAGGGCGTTACAATCTAAACCATTGATATATACCTAGGATTGATCTAGACCATTAAAACCAAATGAATCTCTGATACATTTTGGACATTTTCAAAAACCCTTCTGTCTTATTAAATAGATTTATTAAATATCGTGGAATGGTGTATTGTTGTTGTTTTCGGGGCATTACAGTTTTCAACTTTGTCGTTTTATTCATTGTAGATGTTGCCCCTTTGTTCACATTAAAATTCTATCTATTGCCTCTCCATTCAAAAAATCGAATGTGAGTAACGATGTTTGACTCTGGCATCAACGCCCTATCCAAAACATCAACATACTTGGGCAATTTTAGAACATTGATCCTTTCCTAGATAGAATCACGAAGTCCACCCTCAAATTTCCTAGCTTTTTTTTAGTCAGTATCAACCATGTGTGGCGTAAAGCTTGCCAACTTTGTGAACTGAGCTTCATACCTTGCTATTGTCTTGTTTCCTTGCCTAAGCCTCTCAATTCAGACACTTTTCTGTCCCGAATGCACTGGAAAATATTTCTCATAAAATATCTCTAAAAACTAGGCTCAATTAATGCCCTAGTTTTCATCTCGGATCAATATCCACCATCTTCTAGTTTCGTTTTCTAAAATGAATGCAACCAATAAAGCTTTTTGTGCCTCTGTGCACGGAAATACCTCAAAAAGTTTTTCAATACCAAGGACCCAAGCTTCAGCTTTTAACGGATCCACTCCCCTATAGAACAATGGTGGTTTCATCTTTTTGAAATCCTTTATCAAAGCAATTGTTTGATCATTTGCTTGATTATTTTGTACTGGTGGTGGAATAGGCATTAATGGTGGTGGGGTTGTTGTTGTTGTTGCCTTAAAGTTTCAGCCATGTCTTGTATTATTCTTTCCATTCTATCAAGTTGAGAGGAGGAAGACTTCTCCAGTTCATCCACCCTTGTTCTCATCATGATCTATCTGAACTCGTATTATAATAAACACAAAAGTGTACATACACACATACACATTTACAAATGCTGAACTCATATCATACTTGTACTAGAATGCATCATGAATGCAAATCTTATGTCTTTTCTAAACACCTTATTACTCAAATGGACAAGTGCGTGAGGGATTAACTCATGCTCTGATACCACTCTGTCAAGACTTGAGCCCGCCCATCCCGCACCAAACAGGATACTAGTTATGACCGGCCAGTAGTGCTTTACTACCAAAGGCCTAACAAGACAAAGCAAGATTGCACTAAAATATTGGGGCTTGTGTGGAAAAACAACATTGTCCATTAATTACTAAGAGTCCATCTGGAGCCTGTGCGTAATCATATGATACAAACAAGCAACTTTATTTATTTATCTTTAAACTTTACAAACTCAGTATCCAAAGAGAAAAGTACAACATTTACAAATATATAGCTAACAAAAACCAAAAACTCGAAGACAAGGTCTTCGTCCGAAAGCTCCAACTTCCAAAAGTAGAAAAACAAAAGAAAAAGACTTCTACCACGATCTCTCATCCACAACAGGATCCTCGCCATCACCTATATACATATAGGGGAGATGGGTGAGCTAAAGCCTAATGAATAGCAATATAGTAAAGTGGTAAATGAATGAACACTGATCAATTTTATTAAAACCAATCACAAGCTCATTTCAACGTAGGATAATTTGTATATGATATCAAAGCTTAACTTGCATTCATATACATAGCGATGAAAATTCCAAGACTTTGCAAATAACTTATCCACAACAGGTGGCAAAGAGCTCAGTTAGGACAAAGTTATTGGCATGATTCCCAATAACAAGAAGTTCCAAGATGTCATCTTAATACATAATATAAAAGTATAAGATGTTCATTCATAGCAAAACAATAATATAGGTTCTTAAATATATCATAAGTTTGCATTTCAAATCATAATTTTAAAGTACATAAATTTACTACACTACTAGCCACAATTGGCTCCTTGCTCAAGGTTAAACTTCTTCAAGACTTGACCTACAAAACGAAAACAAGGCATTGAATGCCTTAGTATTAACATAACAAATCAGTTGTCTAACTTAATTAAGCATTTCCCTAAATTCTCTCGAGTATCCTAATATCATTCTGGGTCCAATTTAAACCTTATTTATGTATCAAATGGGTCCAAGAAGTGTCTTATGTGAAAGAGGGTTGCAAAACAAAAGAGCATACAAAATAGGGGATTTTCGCACATGTGGAACCAAAATCGCACATGCGGGAAGGTCGAGGCACGTGTAGGCCCCACGTGCATTTATTCCAGTAGCAAAATGCTTCCAGGAGAAATTCTTTCGGACGTGCAGGAAGGCCCGCCGCACTTGCAGCTTTAGGCTAAAGGCTGCTGTCCAAAAAACTTGTTTGTTCTAACTCATTTTTTTTCTTTTCCATTATCAAGCCTAGGGTTCAAGTTAGAACTCCCAAAAACATGCAAAATCAATAGGAAATACAGAATTATAGTTGTTTTCCAAATCAAAACATCAAAACATAATGAAATTCTAACCTTAAAAGATCATATCCCTTGATTTAGTTCTTTTTCAAAACCTTTGTTTTCTTTCATTCCAAAACATGAATTTAATCCTGAAAACTCTTGGAAATCATAAGGATATACAAAGGTGGAAATTCATATGCACCAAGAACATCAATACTTTAATCAAAAGAGTGAATTCCTAAGCTTCCCAACATATTTTCCTTCCTAGCTCAACCTTTCTTCTATTTCTTTCAAGTTCTTCATTTCTAACTCATTTTGATTCTAATTTCTTCCTATCTTTAGATGTTTAAAGGGTTTACTACAACATTTAGGGTTGAATTCTTACCTTGGAACACTTCTAGATTGAATTTTTGTTGAAGTTCTTGAGGTTCCTTCCTTTTCTCCGTTTTCCTCTCTTTTCCTTCTCTTTCTCGTTTGTTCTTGTTTTCTCCAGCAAACTCTTATTTGGTTGGTTTGGGAAGCATAAGGTTTCATTGTATATGGTAGGGCAAAAGTTGTAATATCATTAAACTTCTAATCTTGCTTGTTTGAGCTTAATTAATCTAGGTTAGGACTAATTAATCTCTCTTATCCTAATCATACATAGCCTAATTAATCCTAATTAAAGTTCACTAATCATACTTAATTATCACTAATCCAAATTAGCAAAATAACAAATAGCATGAAATAGTCAGGTTTGTTAGACTAAGGTCTTTAAGCTCCTCACTTAAGGTTTAGGCATACCCTATGGTTCCCAAATCAAGTTCTAAGCTATCCTCTAACTCGAATCACATAACAAAAAAATTCTAACATAGCCTTTCAAACTTCCTCACCTTCTCATTCTAATGCTAGCGAGTCGTAAATCATAGAAATACATAATGTAAAACATGTATGCATGAACAATTAAATGTACGTAATGCATGAAAGGGTTTGGTCGTCACACCACCCCTAGAGGCCTAGGTCATAATCGGCCAGTAATCATAGATTACCTACGGCCTCAAAGACAAAAGCAAATCATTTATTAATAAGCGGGGCTTAGCGAAAGCAAACATCGAAAATAAAACAAGTCCATTGAGTCATGTTTACATGAAAACCTTCAATATATTAAACCATTACACTCCATGCTCATAATATTCACATATAGTTTAAACTGTAACTCTTACACTTGCAAACATGTTCATCAAAACGAAACCAAAGACTAAACAAGAGAACAAAAGGTTTATCAAAAACTTGACTCCTCTTGAGATCAAGCAAACGCCCTATCACAGAGGCAGTCGACAGCATGCTTCACAAAAGGTGGACTCCTAAAGCAACTCTAAGTCTGATGTTCCAAATGCTCACCTACATATATAAGGGAAAGGGGTGAGCTAAAGCCCAATGAGTAATACTAATATAAAGAGGTTAATGAATGAAGCCCAACATAATCAAAACATGTCTTCTATTTTCAAAGCACATCATATATCAAATTCAAACAAAGCATTTGCCATATCAAAGTCCATTATACATGGTCATATCCAACAGAGTAACGAAGGGGCCAAAGGCCTAAATCAAAGGGACTATCAAGGTCTAACAAATGGACCATAAAGGTCTAATGAAGGGACCATTTGGGTCTAACATCAGAGATCTCTGTCAATCCAATATTTGAAAAGCCATGGTATTTTTTTCCCAGGTAGGGCCCCACTAAAGGATGCCACAAATACATTTATCAAAAAGGATCTTCACTCATTTATATAAAATAATATTTCATAATATCATTCACATAACAATTTTCAAAACACATTTCGAACATATCTATATACAGATATTACTCGTTGTGGGCCTGAATAGTGCTAGACTTCCAGTGTCCAACCTACACAAAACACATAACAAATACACATTCAAACATAACGTTCAAACAAATACTTTTTTCTTAATCCAATTCCTCAGTTGGGTTCTTAGCTTCTTATTTCCTTAATGAAGCTTAAACAATGCCTAAGAATGCCCCAAAAGAATATGGAAGTAAAAATATGCACATGAGAGTGTTCTTTAAAAGTTGCTGAAAACAGGGGGTTCGCTCGAGCGGTCTGCATGGTCTGCAAAAGTACTGGATGGTTTCAAAGTAGGCTCGAGCAAAAACTTTATTGCTCAAGTGAAATGCAAGGAAAATTGAGTTAGCTCAAGTGGACTTTTGGTAACTCGAGCCTTGGGAAAAATTCTACAAAAATACTGAATGTTAACAAAGTGCGCTCGGGCGGTAATGTGATAACCACAACGTAACATACTTATATTTATTTAACTTTTGAATTGTGATTATGTGCTTTGTGTTTAATTTGTGTGTATCTGTCTAATTTGTAAATTAGTTGTTGTGATTTTTTGTTTTGAAATTCAAATTGAAAGCCTTAATGACTTCAAAAACTGAAATTGATGAGTTTAACTAGGTTGCCGTAATTTTTAGAGCATATTGGGAAGTTTGATTAAAAATTTATTCAGTTTAGTAAAACTAAGTTTTGATTAATTAGCCTAATGTTTAATTAGTGTATTAAGCTAATCACATGTATATATGTATATATGTATATACATGATAAGGAGAGGAGAATTGGCTTATTTTGAGCTCAAAATCTGTTGAAGCTAACTTGGAGAGAGAGTGAGTTCATATTAGAGAGAGAGAAGCTCGAAAGCTTAGAGAATTGCTAGGAGATTGGCGAATTGAGAAGAGGAACTCAAGATTTTGCTAGAACAAGCTAAATTCAAGACTCCAGGTAAGGGTTTGACCTTTAATTCATGGAATCAAGTCACCTAGCTAATGAATTCATGGATGATTTGTGATTAATACAAGTAATTTGGAAGAAATGAGTTTAAAGATGAGGAATTTGAAGCTAGGCATACATACATGCATAATTTTGTGAAGTTTCATCATTTTAAGCATGATTCACGTTATCTAAGTTGAATTTGGAAGTTGAATTATACATGCATCTTTGATTTACAACGTTTTAAAGCTTAATTTCATGATTTGGAAGTTATGGAAAAGAGTTTGAAACTAATTCATACATGCATGAAGATTTGAGTTTTAATTTTGAAGAATTCTTGAAGTTTTGAGCTAGGGGTTTGAAATTGACTATATACTCATGTTTATGAAAGTGTTTTCATGGTTAGAACAAGCCAAGCAAGAGTTTTTGCTTTGGAAATGAGTTTGGAGCATTTTCTTTCATGTTTTGAAAACTCAGAATTCGGCCTCATCGCTCGAGCGATGAAGTTACTACCCGAGCACACAATGAGAGTTTCCAGTATTTTTGCAGAACATTGCACATCGCTCGAGCAACAAAGTGTCCGCTTGAGCGACCACAATTTTATTGCACTTGGCTTGAGTAACCATCGAGCCTAGATTTCTGTAGACACCCCATTTTGACTAGCTCTAAGGCTTAGGCACTCTTTTCCGAACACCCGATAATGAAAGTTGGAATGTGCTATCTTACGAATTCCTCAATAGGAGAGCCTAGTTCAAGCTTTAACCCAACCTTACACCTGTTTTGGCCAAACTATTTTAGACCCTTTTATAAATCTTTTTCAAAATACTTTTTTCGTGTGAATCCAAACATTTCTACAAAGTTTAAGGCTCGCATTTTCAAAATTCAGGTGTTATATTCTCTTAGTAAATTGAGAAAGGAAAAAGTGAAAATGGGTGGAAGGAATGAAAGTTTTCTAAAGAAAAAAAAAAACCATGTTTTCCCCTTTAAAAAACTATCTAGCCAAACAATTTTTTGTCTAGTCCAACAATGCTTTTGTCTGACTGGATATTTTTTGTCTGGCTGGATGATTTGTCTGGGTAATATAGCAATTTTGGGAAATTCGACATTTTCTTCAAATTTTACACAAATATCTTAGATATTTTGTCTTTGAGCTTCCTCTGCAAGTTTCTCGGATATTTTCTTTGCCTCAAAACTCTATAAATATGACCATCCCTCTTCATTCTAAAGGGTTATAAATTTTTGTTTACACCTACACCTCATTTACGACCTTATTCTCCCTTTCCTTCTGTGACAATCCCGTTCTGTATTATACTATTAAGTTGTAATTATACTTGTAATTATTTGCTTAATGTGAATTTAGATGCTAATCATGTAATTATGTATGTTTTTTAATTCATATATACTCATCGTAGGAAAATCTGTTCGGTATTTGGTAATAAACTAAAATTGAGGGCCGTAGAGGCGACATAAACCAAAATTGATTGTACCATTATGATTAGCATAATTTTTAGAGCTTACGGTGAAATTTAATTAAAAATTTATTCGGATCAAAATAATTAAATTAAATTCGATTAAACTTGAGCCTTGATTCATTAGCCCTAAACCTTGATTAGCCATTTTTGATTAGTCAAGCATATATATAGGTTAATTCAAGTGTTTAGACTCATTTTGAACACTGATTTTAGCTAAATTTTCTCATATTTTATTTATATTTCCCCCATATTTTTTTTTTCTTTTTTTTTTTAATTTTTATAAGAATTTATAATTTAAACACAGTTAAAAAAATCATTTTTGAAACCATCTTTTCCAGAGTTTTGTTGACTTTATGAAAGTTTAGAAATGACATCATTGTTAAAAACTTGGCACCTTAAAAGGTGGAGACCACTGATATTGAATTTAAAAAGCAGAAAGGGGCATAATTAAAACTGATATTGGCTATCCTACTTTTGCATACATGATTGATGTTTTGTTTTGGTGGTTGGATTGCTGGGACATTGACCTTAATGAATCTCATTAAAGGTAGGGGTGTAACTTGGGCGAGTTTGGTTAGGTTGGGAGGTTGTCTAAGTTCAGTTTAAATTGTGTTGAGACCTGTTTAAGCCCGCCTAGACCCGAATTATAACTTGAGGTTACCTACCCAAGCCCGACCTTAGTTAAACCTAAATTGCCTGAATTGTAAATAAATTTCTTTTCTTTTTCCTTCTTTCCATTTTTTTTTTTTTTTTTTTTGCAGCTACATTATCAAATTATTAAAATTTGACTCTATTTACATTTTTTTATATAGAAAATCATTAATACCATCAAAACAAATAATTTATATATTATAAGAGAGATGCCGCTATAGTAGTCTTTACAATTTATGAGGGAAAATAAAAAAAAGTAAGATTTTATGTTATTTGTATATATAATAAATATTCAATATGATTTAATAATTTAAATTACTTTAATATCATGTAATGACTAATAAGTTATATATATATATATATATATTAAATATTTATATATATAATTCGGGTTTTGGGTTACTCAGGTTGTTTGACGTATTTGTTCGAGCCCGTCCAAATTTAATTCGGACTTCTAAATTCTTGTCCAAGCCAGTACCGAATTTGAAAATATCTTATCCAAGTCCTAAAAAAATTCGGCCTGGGTTCGGGTTGCTCGGGTTAAATCCGCCCAAGTTACACCCCTAATTAAAGGTAAAAGAGATTTAACTCGTACTATTTTATTTTCTTTGCAGTTTTCATACATTTATTGGTTGCTCTCTTTTAGGATTCTTGGTCATTTTTATTTCTTTTCCTTCTCTGTTTATGTTTTTATTTTTATTTTTTTTGGTAGAAGTTGGTAACTTCCCAACATTTTAAGCTCTTGTCTAATCGCATGAGTACCCACATTTTTCTGCACGTAGATTGAATTAACTACTTTTCTCATATATTCATATGGGTTATGTGCAAGCTATATTGTGCAAAGTAGCAAAAAGAAAGGAGTTATGTCTAGACCTTTTTATAAAATTGCTTATGGTGCTATCATTGAATTAGATTCTTTTAGGATTGTGCAAATCTGATATAGTCAATATTGGGTTGTTAAAAATTGTCTGTCTTCTCGAGCATCCCAAGTGTTTGTTTCTAACAATTGAACGCTGTGTTTGGTTGGGGGATTTGGAAAGGAATTTGGAAAGGGAAAGAGAAAAGGTGTGTGAAACTAGGTGAAATATAAGTATGCTTTATTCACATTTCACCTATGTTTTCCATTTCCATTTCCAAATCCCTCCTCAAATCTCCCAACCAAACACAGCAGAGTAATTCTATTTTGTAACATATACAGCTCCTGTATGAATTTGCACCAATTATTTAATCAATATAACATACATGAATTGATCATATCGGAAAAGAAGTTATTTCGTGGTTTCCAAAGGATGAATAAAGGTTGGGTGTGTCTAACTAGGTAATTAAAAACTTGAAAGCACTACATACAAAGTATATATTTAAAAACTATTTTAAACAGTTGGATTTTAAATTGATAGATCTACGGATGAGTATATGAATGCAATATGGAATTTTGTAAAGATTATTGACAAATTCCAAAGAACAGTATATTATCCACTGTTTGCACAGCTTTGCCTCTCTAAGTGATATTATTATTACTATTCATTTTGGACCCCCTACAAGCTGCTTTTAAGTTGACTTTCTAAAAACTATGTAATAAAAATAAAGATTTTTCTGCAAAATTGATTGTAGACCATCAAGAAATGTTCAACCATTCAATGCAAAAAATAATGAACAAACAACACATTGCTGCAACAGTACACAGCTTCTTTGGGATGTAGATGTGGAAAAACTAATGATCATATTATGAATATATTAGTGATTGTGGAAAGTTTATTCACATTACAACACTAAAATAATGACATTCATTAGTAAATTATGAATTGAAGAGCAAAGAATGACCAAGGATCGATATTTCGAGTCTTTTCCATGCTAGGTCTCCAATCTGGATTGAACTTTCACTTCCTTCCATTCTTGAAAGATTTACTACCTATGCCATTATTCCTCGGATAATAGAAGCATAAAAGAAGCCTAGACAAATATGAACCCAAACTTTCCTGCAAAGATGGTAAAAAAATACCTTAATACATTTTTTTTTTTTCACATTCTTTCATGTCTAATCGTTCACTACTCAATCCCTACTGCTTTGCTTCATAGTCCGTTTATTTAGAGTAAGTGTAGGTATACAAAATTAGACCATAGAAAGTACCCAGAATGCACATATCAACATGGTATGATTGACCTTTGGTTGTGGGGGGAACAAAAAAGCAACTCATCTCTTGCTTGGCAAAATCACAACACCCATGTTACTTTTTTTCATGTTGTTTTTCTTTGTTTTTTTTTTTTTTCTTTGTGTTTTTTTTTTTTTTTGTTTTTTCAAAGATTGACTCCACCGTATATTAACATGTACATTCTATGTATTGTTTTGTGATTTATTTCAAAGCAAGCAGACCTAGAAGCTTTTTTTGGCTCTTCACACATTTCCTTATGGAGGCAAAGTTCCTGATTCCCTAACATGATGCAATGTCTATAAAATTATAGCAGCAATAAAAAATTGGTTGAACTGGGAACTAAAGAATGCAAAAATTTGAGTAATCCACCAAGATCAAAATTTTAGTGAAAGATATAGCTTGTAAGTCTCATTAAAACAAATGTATATGAACATAGAAAGAATCTTCTAATCACTGAACTTACAGTGTCAGATTTTGTGCTCTTTGCATCATCTGTCCTGCCTCTGGCTCCATTTGGTTTTCTGTTTTGACTTTCTTGTCCTAGTTCCATCCAAACATGACCAGCCATGCCAGTTGAAAATGGCCCGTTTAACCTATTCTTTGGATTTGGACCTTCGTTATGAAAATCAAAACTTGGCTTTTTAGCAAGAGTTGGCGCTAGATTAGTATGCTTCAAATGATCCATGATCCCATTGGGCAAGGCAGCATAGTCATGGCTTGTTTTTGCTTTAACTTCTGGAATATTATCTATCCCATGGCAATGAGCTTCCTTGGTTTTTTGATCCATGTATTCATCACCCAGAAGAGATTTAGCAAAATCTAATGAAAAACAAAGATCACTGAATTGATAACTAGGGATTGTCAAATCTTCAGAAAGTAGGCTATATTGATCATGGGGAAGAGATCGATCTGTACCAATCTCCACGCGAATGCTTTGCTCTGTGCCCTTCATTCCTCGTGTTATTAACTCCATAATTTCATGACCTTTATTGTTGCAATCCAAATTTTGGTTAATGGGCAAGGCAATGTACCTTTGTGGTGCTGATTGATGTTGAAGCCACTCTGTACCTTTGTTGGTAATGGCACATGAAAGATGGGCATCAAATTCACATAAGCCACAACGATAAAGCCATCCATTGTAACTGGGTTTTTTGCATAAATCACATTGAAAGTCATATGGTGGCGAAAATTCTAGTTTGAGCCGGTGAATGTGGGAAGGCATCTTGACAAAAAGTGGCACTACCGAGCATAAAATATGATAGTAATCACCACATTTGTCACAGTTATAGTAGAAACCAATGATGCGGAGGCCACAAGCCTTACAATTAAAGGAGGCTGTGGTAGATGATGAATGAGGCATGGCTCGGAGGGTGAAATGATGCTCTGGATCAGCAGGATGCTGGACTTTTTTGGGCATATTGTGGCATACTTTGTGAAGAGAAAATGGACAGATCTTGCATTTGTAATACTCCTTGCCAGAGAATATATTTAGCTTGCATCCAAAACAGGCAGCGGTGTCTCCTTTTGGAGGTGAACTGGTATGTTCCAACGGATGTTCATGGCTAAAATGCCGAGATAGAAGCTTCTTCTCCTTTGTCTGTTGTAACTCCATAGCTTTTCATCCAAGCGGGCTATAATCTTTCAGGATTCCGGAAAGCATTAGAGATGAAAGTTCATTAACACATTTTTTGGTTCTTTGCAACCAGCAAAGAAAATGCTAGTCTTGTTAATTTAAGCCCGCCAAGCTTATTTGATGTCATTGAAAAGTCTATATTATTTATTCTACATTCAAATGAATGCTACGCTAGGAGACACCGGGAGAGAATGCTGGCTCATTGAATAAGCCAAACGCAAAGCATAAATAATGGATATGCATTCAATGGCCTGTGCATATAGGCATACTGAGTTGGAAGATATGTGTGTACGCTTGAGTTTTACTGGTGAGCTTGATCAGGAACAAACGGGGTAATTCTAAACATTCGGCCGGAGCATCCAATCAACCTAGCTGGCTGGATAGTTTAAGGCGATGTTTTCTTTAGATAATATTATTTATTTATTTATTTTTGTGCTTTTGCTCACATTGCTGCCGATGAAGTTTTTGAGGATCAACATCATTTAACTTTTTGGTTTTATCAATCTATATATAGCTGGATCATTGACTATGACTTGTATAACCAGAGGACGAAAGCCTTTCCTGGCCGGAGTTTTGAATTTTGTATTTCCACCTTTCATGTATGGAAAATAATATAAAAGTTCACTCAAAAGTGATCTAATCCCTGATGCAATGTTCCATGTATACTGTTCTTCGGGATTTTGAAGGTCAGAGGTTTAGGATTCAATATTTACCCAACCTATTGACATTCTATTGTATGACTAAAGGAAGAAAAAAAAATCCAAATAATTGTGTTGTTTAAATATTGTAATTTAAGTGGCTGTGACACAAAATATATTAATAAATAAATAATTGTGTTTGGAAGCAAACCTTGTACAAGAATGATTACCAATGACACTTTTAGATTGAGACAAAAAAAAAAAAAAAAAACAACAACAACAACAACAACCTCTAAAAACGAAGAGTTTTTCTCTTTTTTTTTCTTTTATTTATAGATAGGAGCGTAATTGCAACCATGAGAAATATTTACATAATCGAACAGATCACTATTTCATAATAATTAGAAAATCCTATTTCATAATAATTAGAAAATCCAACAACTAATAACCGAAACGCACCACCCACCAAACCAACAATTAATAACCGAAATCCACCGCCCACCAAGCCCAAATCCGACAATTACACACAATCAACTCTCGTAATGGGGGAAAAATAAACCACCACAATATAAAGAGTATCAAACTCTTCTCCCTAAAAGTTTAAATTGAAACCTCGTACCATAAATTGTGTTACATAAACATTAGGCCACATACCCTAGTTAAAGAAGAGGTACTTTAATCAAGTCCAAATATGTTGTGCTAAAAATTAATCTTTTGAGTCAAGTACGCGTTTGGAAAATTTTTCAAGACCAAATTTTATTTTGTGCAAAGAAACACTACGTTATCAAAACTAAAAGTTAACTTATTTTGCATCTCCAAGCTAATTTTTCTTTTTAATTAGGGCATTTGTCTTAGTGATCGTGTAACCAGAGGATGAAAGCCTTTCCTGGCCGGAGTTTTGAATTTTGTATTTCTACTTTTCATGTAAGGAAAATAATATAAAAGTTCACTCAAAATGATCTAAACCCTAATCCAATGTTCCATTTATACTGTTTTTCGGGATTTTGAAAGTTAGAGGTTTAGGATTCAAGTCAATATTTGCCCGTTCGTTATAATTTAACTTATTAACCTGCTGACATTCTATTGTATGACTAAAGGAAGAAAAAAAAATCTAAATAATTGTGTTGTTTAAATATTATAATTTAAGTGGCTGTGACACACAAAATATATTAATAAATAAATAATTGTGTTTGGAAGCAAACTTTGTACAAGAATGATTACCAATGACACTTTTAGATTGAGACACAAAAAAAAAAAAAAAAAGCCCTCCAAAAGCGAAGAGTTTTTTTTTTTTTCTTCTTCTTTTATTTATAGATAGGAGAGTAATTGCAATCATGAGAAATATTTATATAATCAACCAGATCACTAGTTCATAATAATTAGAAAATCCAACAACTAATAATCGAAACCCACCACCCACCAAGCCCAAATCCAACAATTACACAAAATCAACTCTCGTAATGGGGGAAAAATAAATCACCACAATATAAAGAGTATCAAACTCTTCATAAAAGTTTAAATTGAAATCTCATACCAAAGAAGAGGTACTTTAATCAAGTCCAAATATGTTGTGCTAAAAATTAATCTTTTGAGTCAAGTACGCGTTTGGCAAATTTTTCAAGACCAAATTTTATTTTGTGCAAAGAAGCACCATGTTATCAAAACTAAAAGTTAACTTATTTTGCATCTCCAAGCTAATTTTTCTTTTTAATTAGGGCATTTGTCTTAATGATCATGTAACACCCTTTTGTAGCGTGAGATTTCGAGTTGAACTTTTACAGAGAGGAGTTTGATACTCTTTGTGCTGGTTGATTATTCTTCCCCATTATGGGGGATTGTGGTGATGGTTTATTTGGTTGTTGGGCTTGGCTTTGGGCTTGGTATGTTGATTTTATTTAGGTTTTCTTGAGTTTCTAGTTAATATGGGTTAGCAGTCTATTTGATAATGTAAATATTTTTTATATTTGTAATTACTCTCCAATCAATTGTAAAAATAAAAATAAAAATAGCCTTTCTAATGGTATTTATTTATTTTTTCTAGAATTAATTGTCAACAGTTAAATTTGTAGACGCATGTAACGTAATTATTTGTAGAGCAAACTACACTTTGCATTGCATCCTGTATTTTACATAAAATTTGATTTTTAAAAAATATAATAGAAATGTGAAAAATAAAATAAATAAAAGGCTATATTTTTTCTTTAAAGATGCCTTATGTGAAAGTCAAATGACAATTTTGGTTAGACAATTTAAAATGAAATGAACGAAAAATCGACATTGCAAATTAAAATTGCAAAAAATTAATTATTATAATTAAAAAAATAACATACCAAAATGAGATTCTATGTAAAGTGTAATTTACTTTTATTTTCTCATTCAAATAGATGATCTTAGAGATTTAATGTATCATTTTCATGTGTATTTATAGTGTTTTTGTGTTTGAATAAAATAATTAGAGCCTTGTTTATTTCCTTACTTATATTTTCACTTAATGGAAGTAAAACTATCTTTTTCTATCCACTTCTCACATTATTTATTTAACATGTTTTCATCATAAGAGAAGTGGAAACTTACTCATGGTTGTTCTCTTTTTTTATTACTCTTCTTATTTCAAGCTTTGTGCAAGAAAGACCAATATTTTCAGCCCAATTTCCAAAATTCTACACAAATGCAGAAAAATCTTCATGACCTCATTTTTATAACAAAACTTTCCTTAAAGTATAAGCCTTCAAATAAAAACAGTTTTATTAAAAATGAATGAGTGGTTTAAGAGAATTCGATTTTTGTAACAGTTGACGAATTTGGACAGTGCTGAAGTATTTCTTTAATAATTAAAAATTTAGAAAAGCTATCCCATTTTCGAAAGATAATCTACAAATTAGATAAAATTCTCTACAAACCACAGAAAGGCTGAGTTTTGGAAAAATTTAAAATGTCTCTTAGATTGTGATCTTTAAAGTGTATCTAATTGGAAAATTTATGTTTGTTGATGATTTCATACTTTAAATTCCATGAATGTGCTTCTTATCACTTGTTTGGGCCTTAGTATGATTTTTTTCATTGTTATGTTAATATTTCTTTACTATGGTGCTTTTTTGATGCTCATACGTGTATAGAAATTATTGTCTAAATAACTTGTTATAACCTTAACTTAAAATATCTAACTCAAAAGGAAACTAAATGGGGTGGTATTGGGTTTTTGATCACTTGAGTAATGATGAAATGATAATGTGTTAACTTCAAGTATAGATTGATAGGGTGTGTTCCCTAATTGAAGATTAAGTCTTGCGCAAATAATTGTTTCGGAACCCTTGAATGGACCGATTGTATTCGGACCTTAGGTGTTTATGATGGGTAAAGTTAGAGGAGGTTATGGTCTTGGCCTTTATTTTTACCGGCTCTTTTAAGGTTCTCGATTGGTGCTACGCGGTATGTAATCATTGTAGGCATTCAGAGTAAGGCCTGCAAAGCAACAACAACTACATTCCGAATAATCTGAGTCCAATTCTTGCGGTTGAGAGGATAAAATCTCTTTAGGGAATTTTCTAGATTACTAACATCATACTTTGTAAACTTTTGCTTGTTTACTTGAATGTCATGCTTCATTACTTGTTTATTATTATTGTGATTGTGTATTGGATTGGGAAAAATGGATGGGGAGTGTGTGCGTTTATTGGGTATTCCAAACTCATGGTGGTTTATGCCAAGTATTGAAGACTATTACCTGGTCGAAGATGAAGTTTGAGCATTTGAAGATGTATAATTATCTTAGCAGAATTAGGAATTAGTTTTTTTGAATCCTGTTTGGAACTGTAACGTTTAAATTCTTGATGTAATTAAAACTTATCTCTTCGAATTATTATTTTACTATATCTATACATATCTTTTGTAACCTATCCTTAATTTCTGTCAACTTATATAGGCCTTATGTTAATACCTTGTCAAAAAAGTGGCCTTGCTACCTAAGTACATTGGACTTTGAATGAAAGCAATATTGACTCCTCCAATCTTTCCTAGGATCTTACATGGTTATAGACCAAAGGACTCATTACTGACATTTCCTAGACTTAGGGTAATTATTGACTAAAGATGAAGTAATTATTGTTTCATCATCAGGAGGCTTACAAGCGCCTGAAATCTTAGGGTCAGTCAAAATGGGGTGTCTACAGCATCCTTTTTCCTTAAGGAAAACGTTAAGGCCAATTCTTCTTAGGCTTGGAAGAGTCTGCCAGAGGTAGAAAGGCTATTAAGAAAGGATGGCGTTAAAGGGTGACGAAGGGCAATAGGATGGTGTAGATACCTGATTTTGACTGACCCTAAGATTTAGGCATTTGGATGCTTCCCGATGATAAAAATGGTGCACTTTGACGAAAGATTATGCTTAAGCCACTGTTGGGCTCATTGAACAATTTTTATCCCCAGAAACCCATTTTCTATCTAAACTTTCCATTTTAGTATCTTTCAAAAAGTGGAGAATGAGAGAGGCCCAATTAAATTCAAGTTGATAGATTTTACAAACAATAAGCTATTTTCATGATCGAAAGAGTCAATTGCAAGATAGTTTGAAAGTTGAAGTGTAGACCCAAAAGTCTAATGGGCCCGCAGGTTTTTCTAGCCTCGGGAACACATCTTTTGTGACAACCCCCAATGTGCATATTATTTTTATATATTATTTCATTGAGCATAATTGCATAATTATGTGTTTAATTTGTTCTTATCTATTTGTTTATGAAAAATCTGTCTAAATGCTTACTTTGAATTGGAAATTCGAAGTCGAAACGGATTCAGAAACCAAAATTGATTAGTTCAATAGGCTAATTAGAATATTTAGAATCATATGACAAGTTTGATTAAAATTTGATTCAGATCAAAATAATTAGAATAAATTAATTAAAATTTGATTAGAATTAGGCTTATATATATGATATATGAGCTTAATTAACTCATTTACATCAACTTCTTGAGCTGAAATATATATATATATATATATATAGAGAGAGAGAGAGAGAGAGAGAGAGAACTTAGAGAATTGTAGAGATTTGAAGAGATTAAGCTTCTAACCCTTGAATTCAAGCTATGGGTATGGAATTCATCCATATTTCTTGTGAATTATCCATGAAGAAGTTGAATTCACTTAGTTTATAAGAACATTTTCTTGAATTTGAAAGGAAAGAGTTGGAGTCACCAAGAATTTAGTGAGTTTGAGCCAATTGTGTACATTCATGCATCAATTTATCATTTTTGAGTTGATTTTCAAACATTCATACATATATGAAGCTCTTTGAAGGATTCTCAATAATTTTTCACTTTGTTTTGTACTTGTAAATATCAACAACTAAGTTACGTTGAGTTGCCTCAATTGGTGTTTTCACGTCATATGTTCATGTTTTGAGGAAAAAGAATTGAATTTCATCCATTCATGGTTGAATTGCAATGTTTTGGATTGAATTTTTGGAAATTAACAAAGGTTTTGAACCTGTGATTTCAAATGGGTTGTATTTATGTGTTTCCCAAAAAGTTTTGGTGCTTTTGGTTACAGCCATGCAAGCTTTACAAATTGGAATTATGCTTTTTGAACTTCAACTTTGTTCTGGAAATTCTAGAATTTTGTCTCACCGCTTGAGCAAACTATTTGTTGCTCGAGCACACCTTGCATGCTCTTAGTATTTTTGCAAACACGATGCACACGGCTCGCGCGACCGAATTACCGCTCGAGCGAACTCACTCTTTTATTCCACATGGCTCGAGCGACCATCGAGTTCATATTTTAGGAATCTAGTACTTTTGCTGTAATGACCCCAAAATCCGTATTAGAAATTACCCTTATGGCCTTATGGGTTAATGCATTTTAATTTAATGATATCTGTTCAAATTGAGGAATTATCTGTTGAGCCACGGCTTTAAAATTGAAATTACTGACCTTTACGGGTTCAAAAATCACAATTGAGTACTTGGGTATGTTAATGGGGATTTTTAGACCTATTTGGGAAAATTAATTGGAAATCCAACTTGTCTGATTCGTTAATGTACGTTTGGGTGGTTAACTTAATACTGCCAATTGAAGGCCTTAGAGGTTTCAGAAACCAGAATAGAGGACATATTTATGATCAGTACAATTTTTAGAGTCACCTGGGAAGTTTAATTGAAATTTGATTTTGTGCGATTCGTAAGGGCGTGTTTGGCCCTCCTTATTGTGAAAAGCTTAAGTGTGTGTATATTTATATATATGGAGACATGTTATGTGTGTTGGGAACTCAAGATATTTGAGCCAAGAATATCTAAGGTAGAAGAGAAGAGAACCGTGAGAGAGAAAGAGGGAAAGAGACCAAGATTCTTGAAGAAAAACTCAACAATCATGGGGGTTTGAACATGATTAAAGGGAATTAAAGAAAGAGAAGGGGAATCAACCATGGAGGCTTGAGGAAATTGAGGAGAATTGAGAGGAAGACCAAGATTGAACTAAGGTATGATAATTTATCTTGAATCCTTGTGTTTAAGACATTAATTTCATGAAATCATGATGATATGGAAAGATTTGAGACCATTTGAGTTAAGGTTCTAAGTATGTATTTAATTGAATTCAATTTAAGGAATGAGACCTTGGGTTCTATGGTTTGTTTATGATTGGGGCTCAATCTTGTGAATACCATATGAAATGCACTTTAGAATTGTCCAAAGAATAAAATCAAGCAAGAATTAAGTGAATTTGTGGATTGTGGGTTGTGTTCTAAGACCCTTGAAGATCATGAAAGATCAAGCATGAATCTTGAACCTTGAAGCAAAGATTGATTTGTTTGAGATGAAAATACATTTGGTTGATGTTAAATTATCATGATATGGGGCAATTTTACATGTTTTTAAGTGATTTATATTAGAAACCAAGCTTAAGAATGGAAGAACCAAGTGTTGGAGCAAAAAGAGCCATTTTCGGACTCCAAATTGCCCAGAGCCGCACGTGCGGCGGGTCTTCCCGCACGTGTGGCAGCACAGCCCCAGAACCAAAGTTGAATCTGCTAAAAAAGCACGTTCTCCCGCACGTGCGGCCCCATTCCCGCACGTGCGGGAGACAGCTCTGTTCAGCCAACTTTGAATAAGCATATCTTTGGCCTCCGGACTCCGTTTTGAGTGATTCTTGAGCCTAAAATAAGCCCCGGAAGTCTAGTTTCCAATGGTGGCGGTCCCACTCCTAAATTCTAAATACAGAAATAGTTATGCCCAAATTAGTGACGACTGTTCACTTTCTGTCAACCAGTTTTGTACCGTTTCTTCGTCTGAACCATTTTTCTATCGATTCCTCCTATTTTCTGGGGCATAGATTATAATCTACGGAGGATTAATGAGTTTAGAACCACCATGGCTATTGATTAAAAAATAATAATGAGGTTGATTTTATCCTCATAGTCTGCTATGTGCATTGTGTTTGCAGGTCAAAACGAGGACATCGTCCCACTGCTACCAAAAACCTATCACTGTGAGTAATAGTACTGTCGTAGTATGCTTTATTTACAGCTAACAATTACCATTATCACTTTGTTACCCGTAAATTAACTATGTTAACTCATGTGGATGGTTGATAGAACTCATTTGTTTCTGTATAACTCTAAGACTAATCTGTTCAAATGATATCTGGGATTATTTTGTTCTGTTTACCGCTCTGGTTATGCTATGAGGTGTTATGAATTGTTCGGTCTTTATGACCTACCGATTTCTGGTATAGAACAAAGTGCTATACAGAACTAAGTGCTGCAATGTGAGTCACCTCGCCTATGGCCGTTTTGTGAAAGTTATGAGGCTTATGGCCGTTCTGTGACATATGTGAGGCCTATGGCCAATCTATAACATCTGGGCCTATGGCCATTCCGTATGATCTATTAGTATGAAACAAAGTGCTGCACGGAACTAAGTGCTGCCATGCGAGTCACCTCTAGAATCCATGCGAGCCACCTCTTGAGTTCATACATGCATGAAAAGGGCTTAATGCCGATCTGTTTAAGGGCTGATTGCCATTCTATTTAAGGGCTTAACGCCACTCTGATTAAGGGCTCAATGCCACTCTGTTCAAGGGCTTAAAGCCACTCTGTTTGAAGACTGGGCCCAAGGCCGTTCTAGAAACAACTACAGGATAAGATTAACTATAAGTTCTCTGCATTTATATACCTTGTGATTCAAGTTATTTATTGGATTATCACGTACTATTATTCACTGAGCCTTGCTCACTCCATTTTTGTGTATATTTATGTAGGTGAGCCATCAGAGATTAACACTAGAATGGTATTGAGGTCTACCTGTCTGTCAAGCCGCCCGGGGTACGCCTCTGTGTTGAGGCCTTAATTTGTGTTGGGAGTCTTATAAACTATTAAGTCTTATATAAGTGGGTGTGAGATCTATATAAATTCTGTGAATGTATATGAAACTCTAGAAATGTATTTAAATGCTTAAATCCAATTAAACCGTCATGTATGCACAAGCTCAATGGATATTGTCTTGTATTTGATTATGCTTCCGCTTAAGGCCCCGTATGTGGTTAAATATTATTCTAAAATTCTGTTTTGAGGCCGATGTACAGGCCGGTCATGGTCCAAACTTTTAGGGGCGGGTTTGGGTTGTGACATTTGCAGATAGACCACACTGCTCGAGCGACCAAAGGTGCGCTCAAGTGACCTGCCTTGTTTTCGGCATTTTTAAAACACACTCCCATGTGCAGCTTTCATCCTTGGGCATTGTTTAGGCATCTTTATTAAGGAAATGAACTAGAAACGCCTTAAATGGAAATTGAATTATAGAACGTTTCATTGAGATTGTGTTTCAATATGTATATTGTGTAGGTGGACGCCCGATGCCTAAAATCGATATAACCCACTATGAGTAATGTCTTTATAAAGATATGTTCGTAATGTATTTTGAAATATTTTAATATCGGTGTCTTGAATTATGTTTTGTTATCTATGAATGAATGTCCTTTTTTGAATTGTAATCGTGACATCCATTAGTGAGACCCTCGCTTAGAGGAAACAATATTGTGGCCCGTTGATTAATAGGCCCTGCTTGGAGGAAACAATACCATGGCCCATTGGATTAATTGAAATGCAGAGATTTCTGATGTTAGACCTTAATGATCCACATTGAATTATGAATTATTGAATGACCTATAATGGTCCCATTAGATTGACCCTTATGGTCCTATTGGCTTTAGCACATTGTCTCATTAAAACTCAATTGGATGTACCACGTAAATTGATTGATTGATTGATTATTGTTATTGCAAATAAGATATTGATATGATTGTTATTCTAATGGTTTGCTTATTTACATGAATTGTTTCATAAACGAAAGATACGTTTGTAACATGCTGGACTTCATTTATATAAAACCTTTATACTGATATTACTCACTGGGTTTCAGCTCACCCCTCTCCCTTATATATATGTAGGTGAGCAAGCGGGATGTCAAGTTTAAGGTCGCCTCAGTGTCTACCACGTGAAGTCGTTTTGGAGTGCCTCCATGAAGGAGCGTACTTGGACTCAAGAGGAGTCAAGCTTTGTTACCCATCTTTTGTTTTGTTTTGTTTCTTTTGATATTTTGGGATTTGTTAAGAAGGATGATATTTGAGAAGTCCGACTTTAGAGTATTGTATATAAGTTTGTATGAAGTTTAGAGTTTTTATTATTTATGAATTTGGCATGTATGCACTACTCAATGTTCTTTTTTTATATTATATTATTGTTTCCGCTAGGCCCCATTCTTATATTATAATGGATTTTGTCATTGAGGCCAAAGGTAATCCGGGATTACTGGCCAGTCATGACCTAAACCTATAGGAGTGAGTTCAGGTCGTGACATCTTTGGTCTACCTGTACATCCCACTGATGGCTGAAAAACGAGTTCATGTTATAGCGATTCCGGTTTTTGAACCGGCACTTGTTATGTCACGAACTCGGGTTTCATGGTTTCATATTGTTGTTCACATCTTGCTTCCATTGTATCTCCTTAAATTTGGCTATTGGATTGTTGTGGTTATGCTTGGGACAAGTTGGTTGCTTAGTTTCCAAATTTTTGTTGCCCAGGTTTTTCCCCCTCCACTCGAGCGGCACTTCTTGCACTCGAGCAGGCTTTGCAAACTCTCAGTACTTTTGCAGGTCTGCAAAACTAATGAGAGAGTGTATTCTACGCTCGAGCGGTTCTTTCTGTGCTCGAGCGGCCTTTCTTGCGCTCGATTGTTGGTCTGTTGTCTGCAAAACTACTAGAAGTGTGCATTTTGTGCTCGAGCGTCACTTCTTGCACTCGAGCGGAACAACTATTGTGTCTGACGCTCGAGCACACTCGAGCGTCACTTCTTGCGCTCGAGCAGACTGTGCATATTTTTCTGTAAAAGTGACATTTTACATCACTTTTTTACATCTCTCTCTACTTTTCAAAAACCCTAGATCTAGAGCCTCTCTTTTTCTAAAACCTACCTTCTCTCTACCTTTTCACCTAGATCCATTGGTTTATCTACCCGTGTGCCTTTGTTAAAAGCGTAAAGCGTCTCGAGAGCTTCGTTTTGGTCCGAACAAGATTTGGTTTCGGCGTCTTTAAGGTTCCTCCATTGTTACTTTGGTCTTCTAAGCTTGAGGTAGGGACTTTCTACACTCTTCTATGATTTTTAACTTAGTTATTTGTTGATTGTGTAAATAATGTTGGGATTTGAAGGATTTTAGACAAACCTAGGGTTTTGGTTTAAAATCAAAAGAGGGGTTTTCAAATGAAGGTATTGAAAATGGTTATGGGTGTAGATATAAGGGTGTGTTGTGTTAAATTTGTTGATTTTGTCACATGGGTTGGATTTAGGAGAGAATGAAATTTTTCCCTAAAATGTTTCAAATAATTATTCTGTATAAATAATGAAATTAGTATTGGGAATATAAAATTGAATGGATGTTTATATAAAGGGTGGAGTTGGATACTTGTTATCTTCCATCTATGGAAATTTGGATAATTTATCTATTTTGAAAATTGTATATCTGTTTAGAAATATCTACTTTGAGCTATCAGTGGAGGATAGCTATGATTGTTATAGAAATTGCATAAATATTAGGTGAATTGAAACTAATCTCTTATTGGTTGTCATTGAACATGACGGTGTGTTATACATTGTATATATATGATGTTTGGGAGGAGAAAGGAGATGGACTCTAGTAAATTAAGTTGGCCTGTGTGTCCAGGGTAAAAGTCCCGAAAACCGTTCATATACATGGGTGCCAATTCCCACGAATGAAATTTTCGTAAAATGGCAAATTTGAAGTGTTTGTGTAATGATTGTATTGGTTAGAGAACCACTGAGTTATAGCCTCAGTTGGGTTGGCTGGATAAAAACGGACTTGGTTAGAGAACCACTGAGTTATAGCCTCAGTTGGGTTGGCTGGATAAAAACGGACTTGACTCAGGAATTGAGGTGAAATGAATTAAGATAAAATGGCTAGAAATATGAAACTTGGCATATTATGATCTCGCAAGAATACGAATGATTTTTATCATGGGCATTGTATATGCATATCATACTTATATCTTTGTTAAGATTCATATATTATTTTAGATTGTTTCTACTGGGCTTTGGCTCACCCTACTTGGGAAAAACCATTTTCAGGTGCGGGTGATATGCTTCCACTAAGGACTTAGCTTAGGAGGATTGTGGAGCTGAAGGCTCACTTTTGTCTACTTTGTATTTATCTTTTGTACAAGCCTAGGGCTTTATTTGTATTCAGCTGATGACTCATTTTGTTGTAACCAAGCACGGTCTTAGAAAGATGTAAGCCATTAGCGTATATGAATACTGGTTTAGTTTCTATTCTTTATTTCATCTTGTAACACATGCTGTAGATTCAGGATGAACAATTTATGAATGTATATCACATGTGTTATCTTTTGTACATTAACTCTGATGAATGAAAGCTTCTTATTTTATTTATATCACATTGCACCAGTGTTTGGAGTTGAATTACTGTAATTATTTTAGAGGCGTTACAACTGAGTATTAAAGCATACCGGGTTTGAATACTTTGGGTATGTGGGAAGTGGTTAGTACCACAATGGGTTTATCTCGTTTGACGGAGATGTTTATATGTTTGCAATGTTGATAACATGTTTATGTGATTATATGGGTATGGGATTTAATTTCAAGGATGTTGATTGAGTCTACGGGTTTCTAGGAGTCCTATTAGAAAGGCACTTGATCACTACTGCTCTAATTAGAACTCTGGCAACGCCACGGGACGGTCAATATCCGGGAATGAAATTCGTATGTGTTTACGTGACTACGTGCTTATGTGGAGTGAATTACTATTATCCACCGCATTAGGACGCAAGTGAGTTAGCTTCGCCATATTTGTAAACATGCTTATCTCTTTTGTTACCTTCATTGGAATGTCAGGACATGGACGTGGTGGTGGTATGCGTGGTAGGCCTAGAAGGCATGAGGTGCCTTTACCGGATGAGATTCCCGCACAGGAAGAAAGGGTTGGTCAGGCCAATGTGGCCGAGCCAATTGGTCAGCAGGCCATGGGCGCCTTAACCCATGAGATGGCAGGAGCTTTACGGGAGTCAATGGACATTCTCAGAGCTAAGAATCAAGTCCAGGCCCAAGTGGCTTAGGCAGGGCCGTCTTTCTTGAAGCGGGAGTTTTTCTTGTCGAATTCGGATGAGTTTGTGGGTGATCCCAAGAAGCCACTGAAGGCAAATGAGTGGCTAAAGAAAATAATGAAGACGTTCGAGAAGCTTGGCATCGAGGATGACCAGTTGAGAGTGACCTTGGCATCCTTCCAGCTAAAGGAAGATGCAGGTCAGTGGTGGAAGTATGCGCGTGGGTGCATTGGGGTGACTTGGGAGGTTTTTGTCAACGCCTTCCACGATAAGTTCTTGCCTCTCACGGTTCGGGAGAAGTTAAGAGATCAGATTTCCAAGCTAGTACAGTTGAACACTCCAGTGGCCAAGTTTGAGACCACATTTACTAGCCTCTCTAGGTTTGCATTAGAGTTAGTGATGACAAAGGAGCACCGATTTTTGGAGTTTGAGAAGAGGTTGAGGACCGGGTTCGACAACACTAGGCACTTGAAATAAGTTTAGAATTACTTTAAACAATCTAAGAAAATAAATAACAAATATTAAGGTAAGTTTAGGCACTTGAAATAAATTTATAAGCTTGCTAGTCCATATGTTTTCAGTGTATTGTTTATGCTTCATGTAGGTTAAGTTTTGAAGAAGAAATACCCTCATTCACGGAGCCATTTGTGAGTAGTAATTCAGGAACACTATGTTTGTCAAACTATGTTTTCAATGCAAAACTTGATTATGTTTACAAGCTTTGATATGTTTTGTTATGAATAAGCACTCTATATTCTTTTATCATGTATTTAGATGACATTCTTGGATCAGACCCATAATTAGGGGAATATCCAATCAGGCCCACTATTGGGTGAATATCCAATCATGTATGATGGCCGAGCTCACTTTTTCTTTATGTTTAGCCGGTAGTCGGGCTGGTTAAGCACTTTATAATCCTTGCATGTTCATCAATATGTAATGTTTGCAAGTCAATAATGTTTTGCCTTGTCCAAGTTAAAGATATGAACAAGTTATGTTAGATGTTATATTTCTAAAGCTCATGGATGTTCATTCATTTACCGCCTTACTTTATTACTATTCACTAGGTAATGGCTCACCCATTTACTATCATGGCAAGTCTAAGTTAATCGTTATGTTTCATGCCGAAACATCACTGACTTAGTTCAACTCGACCCTCATGACAAGTCTAAGTTAATTTTCATGTTTCATGCCGAAACATCGCTGACTTAGTTCAACTCTACTATCATGGTAAATCTAAGTTAATCCTCATGTTCACCATAGGAACATCGCCTTAAGACTTTGCAGTTTTATCACATAAATTTCAACAACATTTTGTAAAACAAAATCAAGCTAGTATTTCATTACTACTTCGGCTAATGAACTGTTACATAAAATAAACTCGAAAAAAAGAAAATAATGGTAGAAAAACTTTAAATTTCTTATGTTCCAGGGTCTTGGCAATTCTTTGTCACCAGTGTCCTCAAGCTGATAAGTGCCATTGCCTGCGACTGAGATGATGCAATATGGTCCTTCACAATTTAGGCCAAGCTTTCCATTCCTGGGGTTTCTGTCTTATTGCAGACAACATTCCTTAGGATGAGGTCCCCAATCTAAAACTCCCTGGAATTGACTTTCTTGTTGTATGCCCTAACAAGCTACTGTTGGTATGTCCCCAGCCGAATTGCTGCTCTTTCTCTTATTTCTTCTATCAGATCAAGATCTCGGGCAAGGAATGCCTCGTTTATTCCATTCTCCACTCCCTAGGTTCTGATTCCAGAGATGCCGATCTCTAGTGGAATAACTGCTTCGGTGCCATATGCCATGGCGAAAGGAGATTCTCCTATAGATCTTCTCGACGTAGTTCGATATGCCTATAGGAAATTGGGTAATTCATCCACCCACTTGCCCTTGGCAGCTTCCAGCCCTTTTCTTGATTCCATCCAAGATGGTCTCGTTGGATGCCTTTGCTTGTCCATTGCTCTGGGGGAAGTTAGAAGTAGAATAATAGTTCTTGATCTTGTATTTTGTACAAATTTTTTTGATCAACTTGCTGTCGAATTAAGTGCCATTATCTGCTATTATGGCTCCGAGATTCCAAATCTGGTGATTATGTTTTTCTAGATAAAATTCTTCATGTCCACATCTTGGATTTTGGCTAAAAGGTTCAGCCTCTACCCACTTCGTGAAGTAGTTAGTTGCTACCAATAAAAACTTTCTCTAACTAGTTGCCTAGGGCAATTGCCCAACCAGATCCATGCCCCATTGCGCAAATGGCCAAGGGCGAGACACTAGATTCAGATCTACAGCTAGCTGGTGTATCAAAAGTGCAAACCTTTGACACTTCTCATGTTTTCTTACGTAGGCTTCAACATCCTTCTGCATGTAGGGCCACCAATTTCCCTAAGATATAGCTCTGTGAGCAAGTGATCTGCCCCCAACATGGCTTCCACATACTCCCTCATGGATTTGGTACAGAAAGTCTTTTATCTGGGATGGGTGCACACATCGCAAAAGGTGTCTAATGAAGGATCTCTTGTACAGATGGCCTTCTGCTGATAGGCAGAACCTAGCCGACTTCAATATGATCTTATGTGCTGCATTTCTATCTATTGGCAACCTATCATCTCTGAGGAACACAACTATGGCGTCCATGGAGCTTGGACCCGTCTCTACGCACATTACTTCATATATTTGTTATTAGGGGCTCTATACGTGGGCCTGACAGATAATCCACCATTATCGTCTTTGCCTCACTTGATTTCATCGCGCTAGCGAGGTTAGCCAGGCATCAGCGTGGTTGTTGTCATCTCGACTAACCTACTGTAGCTGACAGCTTTCGAAATGTGTTAACATCTTGGCAACCTCCTTGAAATAGGCTATCGTCCTTTCATCCCGGGCTACATACTCACCCGTTGCCTGATTTATAATGAGTTGGGAGTCACAAAAGACTACAACCTTGTCGGGTTCTATAGCTACTACTAGTTTTAGTCCAGCAATTAGTGCCTCATACTCTGCTTCCTTATTTGATGCCTTGAACCCCAAACGGATAAACTGTTCTATTATTCTCCCATCTAGCGATACCAAAACCACTCATGCCCCCGCTCCTTGTCGGTTTGAGCTGTCATCGACAAAGAGATGGAAGGAATCGCCAATGTAAATATCATAGGGTTTTAGCCTTTTTTCTCCTTTCTTTTGTTTTGCCGATGTGGGGTTCCGTGGCCCCAATTGGTTTTCCTCTTTCTCTCTTAGACATCCTAGGCTGTGGCTCACCAGTGCCAACCTTGGGATCGCACCAGGAGAGAATTTTTCCACAAAGTTGGCTAAAACTTGGCCCTTGATTGTTGTTCTTGGCCTGAATTCTAAGTCATACTGACCTAGAACTATAGCCCATCGAGCTATTTTGCCTGTCAGGTCCCCATGCTGCAATAGGGACTTTAGTGGATGCTCGGTTAGCACCACAATCTTGTGGGCTTGAAAGTAGTGGTTGAACTTTTTCGAGGCCATTACCAGGGCCAATGTTAACTTCCCTAGAGACAGGTAACTGGTTTTTGCACTTGCTAGGGTCTTTCTCACATAGTACACTGCCTTCTGCTCATCTTCTTCTTCTCGGATGACCACGACACTTACGGCTTGGTCTAAAACTTCTAGATACAAGAACAATTCTTCTCCCGGTACCGGGTTTGACAACACTAGTTCAGTTGTTAAGTATTTCTTCAAGTCGGCCAATGCGACCTCGTATTTTTCTGTCCACAAAAAAGTCTGTGGCTTTCTTAAATAACTTAAAAAATGGTTTGCATTTATCCGAACTTTGGCTAATGAACTTGTTCAGGGCTGCTGCCCTGTCAGTCAAAATCTGGACCCGTTTCGTTGTTGTCGGGTTTTTTAGATCATGGATGGCCTTGATCTGATCTAGGCTTACTTCAATTTCCCTTTTGGTTACCAAATATTCTAGGAACTTACTGGATCCAACCGCAAATACACACTTCGAGGCATTGAGTCGAAGCTGACATGTTCTCAATATGTCAAAGACCTCTTTCAAGTCGGCCAGATGGTTCCCTGGTTCCTTGGTTTTAACAACCATATCATCAATGTCGACCTCTAGTGTCCTCCTAATAAGATGTTTGAACATCTTGGTGACCAGTCTTTGGTATGTCGCTCTTGCATTCTTTAGCCCAAAGGGCATTACTCTGTAGCAATAGAGTCCTTTTGGGGTAATGAATGTGGTTTTTTCTTCATCTGGGGCATACATTGCTATCTAGTAATAGCCCCTGTATGCATCTAGAAAATTCATCTTCCGATGCCCCGATGTGGCATCTACCAACTGATCAATCTTGGGCAATGGGAAGCTGTCCTTGGGGCAAGCCTTGTTCAAGCTTGTGAAGTCCACGCAGACTCTCCACTTGCCATTCTTCTTTTTTACCACCACTGTATTGGACAACCAGGTGGGATAATTCACTTCTCTGATGGTCTGTGCCTCTAGTAGCTTATCTATTTCTTCCTCAACTGCCTACACATGTATCAATGTTGGCCTCTTTACTCTCTGGACAACTGGTTTAGCCGACCTGTCCACATTAAGTCTATGACAGGTGACCTTGGGGTTGATCCCCGGCATCTCATAGGGTGTCTAGGCAAACACCTCTATGTTCTCTCTCAAGAAAGCCTCTAGTTCTCTTTCTTCTTCCTCAGCTCTTAGCTGAGGAGGAAGAATTGATCATCATCACCTTCTTGCACAAGAACCTTTTCTTCGCTCTTGTCGACGGGTTCTTTTCCGACATCATCCGAGACCTCGTGGTCTTTGCTTTCAATCTCTGCACTCTCTTCTTCTCTTACATTACAGGTGTACTTCATTGCTGCTATGGAGCAATTTTTTGCTTGTACATGGTCTCCCCTTACTTCTTCAATCCCCTGTTCAGTTGGGAATCACAACAGTTGGTGTAGCGTTGAGGGAACAGCCTCATTGCATACAACCACAGTCTTCCCAGAATGACGTTGTATTAGAAGGGAGTATCTATCACAGTAAACTCCGTTATTACCTTTTTGCTCCATGCCTGCACCTCCAGACTTGTGGTTCTCAGGGGCCATGTCGGCGTCCAATTGAATCCGACCATTGGGTTGTCAGATTGCTCTAAATCATCCTGGTGGAGGCCAAGCTCCTCGTAACATCTGACATACATGATGTCATAAGAGCTGCCCTGATTGATTAGTATGCGTCTCACCTGGCAATCTCTAATCTTCAGAGTTACCACCAGGGCATCATTGTGCGGATGCAGCACTATATCCAAGTCTGCCTCAGTGAAAAAAATCATCGGTCCCGGATATTCATTTGCTTTGGGCTTCTTCTGCTGGACCTGATATACATGGGTCTCCCCTCGAACTTCATTATCATTGACCTTTAAGTGAATCAACATTGATTAGCCGAGGTCCATCCACCTGCTGCTGCGGTGGTGGTGGTGGTGGAGGTGGTACTGCTGGTGCCTGAGGCAGCCTCGCGTGCTCTTCTCTTGTCTTCGCCTCATTTACTAGGTCTCTCAGGTGTCCCTGTCTGACTAAATCCTGTAGATGTGACTTCAAAGCCCTGCATCCCTGAGTCATGTGCATATCTTCATTTTGGTAGGCACAATGCTTCCCAATGTTCCTGCCCATAAACTCGCCAGGAACTTTCTCCGGTGCTCTATAGTATGGCTAGTTCCTGATTCTCTCCAAAACCTTATAGATTGGAATCCTGAATACCGTGTTGATTGCCTGCATAGCCCTCATTCCTGTTTCTGGCCTGTCAACGTTGGTATTACCTCGGCCTCACTTCGCCTAGCCATTCTTCTTTCTTGTTTTGGTGTCTTCTTTCTTTTATGTCTTCTTCTACTCTGGCATACTCGCCGATTTGTGTCATGAGCTCTTCCATGCTCTTTGGTAAGGTTTTTGCAAGTGATTGCCGAAACAGGCAATCATCATCCAAACGACCGCCAACTCCTAGCTACAAATCGGGAATCAGTTTTAAATCTCATAGTATCTCTTGGCGTAAGCCCTGAGGCCTTCGCAATCGCTAATCTTTAAAGCCAATAGGGAGTCTACCCTTAGTGGCTGCGACTTGTTTGTAACAAACCTGGCCACAAACATCTCGGTCAGGCCTTCCCAACTCTTTACACTTCCTTTCGGCAGTTTATAGAACCAATTTGAAGCATCTCCCCAAAGGATAATGGGAATATTTTGCACAACAGTTGCTCGTTCCCGCTCCACAAAGCCATTGAATTCAGATACAAACCTACATAAAAGTTTGGATCAGACTTACCGTTGTAGATCTGAAACCTCGGCATGTTGAATCTCTTCGGCGCTTCAAACGTATCCAACTCCATCGATAATGGAGTCTTTAGCTGGACATTGGATGTGATCTCGGTGTTGAGTCTCTTTCTTTGGAGGTAATCTCTCAGGTCCTCCTTCGTTCTACCAAGAGTTCGACTATCAATAGACTTCAGTCTCTTCGGCGTGCTGCTTCCGGTGTAATTCTGTGTTCTTTTGGACTTCCCTTCGTCCATTGCATCAAAACAGAGGCCTTACCCTTGGATATGTCGAGATCCCTTGACATAGGTCCCCTTGGTCTGTGGTGTCCTCTGTGACTCACCTCTCACTAACTCTGTTTGGCCGACATCCTGTGACGGCCAATGTGAGTTTCCCTATCCTTTGCCATATTGTGGGACAATTGGGACTGTTCTCTGTCGTCCTTTTTGGGCATTAGTTTTGGCTACTGGTGCCCTTGTGTCCTACAACGGGAATGATGGTTGCATCACATTATTTTGCATGACAAAGTTGACCATTGTCTGCAGGTCCGTCAACTTGTTCAGTAAGTCCTTCATCTCCTTATCTCTTCTCAAGCATCTATCCTTCCATACCTGCATATTGCTTTCATTGTAATACTCATCTCGGCCTCCCTTCTCTGGGCCGTTGCGCCCCTTGCCGACATCATTCGCCCCAAGATTTGGTTCCTGTACTCCTTTGTTAACGTTCTCTCCTCGGGCGTTAGGATCCATATGTTCCTCATCTTTACTGTGGATGTCATTCCCAATTCTCGCTTATTGTCCGTTGTTGGCCATCTATCCTATTAAGTTTCCACAGACGGTGCCAAATTATGGGTGTTGATTTTTTACCATACAACTAAACAGGAAACTTAGCTGGAGAGCATCAGCAAAATAGATTAAGCCAACTACCTGCTAACAAAAAGATGAGAATACCATTGTGGTTCGTCCATCTGGGGGCACTCCGACGATCAAGTCAGTCAATCTTATCTCCCACAGATATCAAAACAATACTTAAACTCATAAATAAAAACTTACTTCTGACCCACAAGGGTGCCTTTCTTTTATAACTAGCAGTGACTTAGTCCCCTAGAAGCCTCACTTTATTGGACTCAAGCTCAATGCTCATATTGGACTCTCGGCTAGATAGGGATAAACTCTTCATGAGCCTTATCCTTATCCAAACTGAGAGTCTCTTATGTTCTAGGACTCTTGTCCCTTATCCGAATATTTCAGGATTCCAGCATTACCGCAGAACATCTCGGCAATGTCGTGATCACCTCGGCAACATGACTCATCCACGTAGCACCTTAGCCAACATCTCGGGGCTATCTTGGCCACGTGGCATCATTCGCAAAATACTTTCCCACAGTAGTCAAGGGCTATTGGCCGATCAGTACACCATTATGTTTGGGGCGGGTTAGGGTCGTGACAAGTTGTCTTTGAGTAATTGGGATTTCAATTAGTGGTAAAATAGGCCTTGCAAGCCTTATACTTCACCAGAAGTGAAAGCTTGTTCACAAAATCTTGTGGTTATTGAGGACGTTGTCTGTCTTTAGTTCTGTGTTATTTTCTATATCATTTGAATATGTGTTGAGATTTTGTCACAAGGTTGCACATTGTGTGTTGAAATTTACTCCAACTCTTGAAGGCCTTGGCTTCCTGTTTGGAATTTTCCATCTTGGATGACGTGAGAGACGTCTTTTGATTGCGTTTTACCTGATTGATTATTTTGAAATAAATCTCTTAAAAAATGGAAAAATAAAATAAAATAAAAATAAAGAAGAAGAAAAATAATAACACTTGTTGAACTATGAGCAAGATAATGTTTTTTCGTGAAAATATATCCGTTGACGTACTAATTCTCATTACACAAACAAATTGCAACCGTTGGCAGGATGAATAATGCTCATGGAGAGGGAAACAAATGAGGAGACAAGTAATGAAATATCTCACTAGATGGATTCCACTAACTTTTCCTTCCACATAAATTCACTACATTTATATCCTATCTAAAAATATTAAAAATGAGACCCACCAATAATGCTTGAATATTTTGGGTCAGCTATGTATATAGGGCCGGTTCTAACATTTTGAGATTCAAAACCAACTATTACTATGGGATCTCTCCTACAATAAAAAATAAAAAATAAAAAATAAAAAATAAAAAATAAAAAAAATGTGATCAAAAGATTAAATATTTAAATTTTGATTATACATATAATTATTAAAATTTATTTAAATATACAAAAAAAAATTACATTAAATATAAAAAATAAAAATAATTCAAGCTGAAGTATTAAATAAAAAGTAAACAAACTATGTACTCAAACATCAACTTTCTTGTATTTTTAACTACAAAATTACTAATAAAATTTGCGTAATTCAATTTATTAACTAATCATTTTTAATTGATTAAATTGCTCATACGTTCAATTTTTTCTGTGACATAATTGACAGAGGTAAAATTCAATCAATTTTAAATTTAATAAGTTTGTTCTTGAGAAACAAATGTAACTGATATAATTAATTGTGTTCTATATGTAATCCATGCATTTGAGGAAAAAAAAAAATCATCCATTAATTTAAAATAATTTACCATATCAATCAACTTTTTGATTGTTGCCACTAAAAATAATCATTCATTTCTTTTAAATAATTCACCACATCAACTAACTATTAGTTTTGAATTTTCATCAAACTTTATTAAGGATTTTCAAATTAAGGTGGACTTTTCTTTTTCTTTATTTATTTTTTTATTTTCTAGTTGTTGTTGTTGTTGTGGACTAATATAATAGCTAAAAAAAATTAGGGCCTTTTTTCTTTGCTCAATTTTTCGGGCCCAAAGTCGGGCTGTGTACAGACAAAATTTGCTGTGTGACTTATGTAAAAGACCTAAAAAAAATAAAAAAACATTTAGTCAAAACCCTCCCTTCGATCCTTATTTGATAAAAACGACAGCCTGATTTATTTTTCTTCATAAACTTTCTACAAAGAAAACACATAATTGAGTAAGGATAAAGTAAAATATATTCTCTTTTTATATATTTTTTTCTTTCTTAGACAATATTGCCAAAGTAACATATTATTAGCAAACAGAGTAACATATTACTGTGAGACAAAGTAATTTGTCACTGTCAAATAGAGTAATTGTCAAACAGAACATGTTACTGTTACTGTTTACATCAATTTCAACAGTAATAATTTTTTTTATAAAGAATTTCATAGTCAATATAGATCTTATTTGATAGATCTTGATAAGAGAATTCTAAAAATATTAATTTTATTCAAAACTGACATCTACATCAAAATTTATATTATCTTAAAGTTTAATATTTTGATAATAGTGATATTTGTTGGACTTTTTAAGAAAAACTTTTTGTGCTTGTCCTCACTGCATTAAAATTTTATTTTAAGGGGATTTTGACCAAATCCCTTCCCCCAAAAAATAAATTTAAAAAAAAAATTTACTCTAAAATCTATCTGGTAATGCATAGCAACAAAGACAATTAATGATAAACAAACCAAAATATCTATATGATTATCTGGTAAAATTTTCTACGTTCATGGACACAATCAAATGCCTCTTACCAGCTCCACAAATTGAGAATTTGAAAAGGTTTATAAGCTTATTCAAAATGTCATCTAATTTTAACCTAGTAAATGAGGTTTTACGATAGTTATCGATACCCATACGGTCTAATGGCATCCCATTAATTGATTTAAATATTTAAATGATAACATGTTCTTGTTAGATATATGCTCATATCGTCCTGAATTTAGTGGAGAAAAATATTGTTCTTTCATGACATGCACGTTCTTAGGGAATTAGGGAGCCCATAATCACACAACAATATTGCCTCAATTCATTAAAGGGAAATTCTAGAGTCCATAAACATCATATCAAGGTTCAATATACATTATTTGAAACTCATACCTACTTAAAAAGTTAAGCTTATAAATGGAGAGCACATATAATACAAAGACTCCTCTCTTTTACTATTTATCCGATATGAGATTCTACCTTCACACATGCTCCAACAATCTCTCCCTCATATGTGAACCAGACATTAAGCCCCATCTTACTCCTCCTCAACATTGGGCCTCACCTTACTCCCCCTCAAGTCTGATATATCATCAACAAGTTTATTATCATAGATCATAAGCATTCCCTTTAGTCGTGATCTATAACTCTCCAATATCGAGTCTAATTTGGGCTACTTGCAACACTCCATCATGAGCCACCAATCCTCATTGAGAGCCACCTGGTCACGGTCCAACCTTGCCATGTGCACCAAGAATTTTCTTTGCTACATCAAGAGTTGTCATAGATTTTTCTTGCTCCATTGAGAGGCCCTATGCAAACCCAAGGCCAACAACTTCAATGCTTCAGGAGAACAGATGTGGGACTCTACCTTCACACATACTCTAACAATCTCCCCTCATGTGTGAACCAAACATTGGGCCTCACCTTTTTCCCCCTAACATTGGGCCTCACCTTGCTCCCCTTCAAGTTTGATCTATCATCAACAGGTTTATTATCATAGATCATAAGCACTCCCTTTAATCTTGATGTGTAACTATGGGAGCCGAATATCAGTTCACGGAGGAAAGCCAAATGAATTTGAAGAAAATCAGGATATATATACGCTATTCGGCTCCATCCTGGGCGATCCTGAAGCCGAATACACAAATCCTGAAGCCGAGTACAAATAGGCACATGACTGAATGGCCGATTGAGCAATCGTGCGCTGGATTGAAAGTGGGCCCGACTCCCGAGATTACGAAAAAGTATAAAAGAGAGGAGCATCAACCAAAGAGAGGTATGTGAGAATAGACTAAAGAAACTTAAGACACAAGCAAACGAGAAATATATACTAACTTGTCTGTCGGAGTGCTAATTCCGACACCCCCGACCGGAATGTTAATCCCTTTTTCAGGTGGCAATCAGAGGATCAAGAACGTCCATCAGGATTCAAGAGTATTTCCAAACCACATTACCACAATTGGCGCTGTCTGTGGAAATACTCAAGTACATCCATGGCGGGTGTAATAGAAGATCCTCCGATAGTCGCTGATGAAACTACGTCAAGAGACATGCTTGGACCGGAAAACATCACCGCACAACGGGTCTTAAATTTCGACTCAGTAGCTCAGACCACACCCTCAACCTCAATGCATGAGACAATGCAGACGATTATGGATCAAGCAAAGCAAAATGAGTAGCGGCTGGAGAACATGATGGCTAAGAACGAGCGCCTGCGTCAGGATTTGGCCGTGAAGGTGGCAAAATCTCAACATGCTGCATGCCAAGACCAGGGTCGATCTTTGGAAAAGAAGGATGATCAATGACGTCGACTCCGGAAATGCGATAATGACAGTGATTCTGACTCATCATCCCTGGAACCCAGAAAGAAAGGGCACGTTGATGTATCTAGCCTATCTGAAGGAAGTTCATATGTACGGCATAAACGAGGGAGAAGCTATGATTCAGATGAGGAAGATAAACACGACCCTTTCGTGTGACGAATTGCAAGGGTTGTGCTATCCAAAAAGTTCAAGGCACCGTCATTCACCCTTTACGACAGAAAATCGGACCCCACTGATCACATTCGTCATTATAAGCAAGCAATGAAGCTCCATACTGACGACGAAGCCCTCATGTGTCGAATATTTCCAAGTAATCTGGGACCATTGGCCGTCAGGTGGTATTATAAACTAGAGCCAGCATCGATTAAGAGCTTCCACCAACTCCAAAAGTCATTCAGGGCAAGATTCATCACTAATGAGATCCAGCCGAAGCAAGTCGATTCTCTCTGGGCCATGCAAATTAAATCGGAGAAAACTCTTCGTGAATATTCGGTCCGCTATTGGGAGTGCTTTAATCTGGTAGATGATACTTACAATGATCCCATGGCTATCAACGCCTTTAAGATGGGATTGCATCTTGATAGTTCTCTCTGCAGTTCATTAACTAGACGGCCACCCAAAACAGTCTGGGCATTAATGAAGAAGGTCGAAGAATATTGCAAAGTTGAAGACGATGCCCTACGGGTCAAAGCCGGACGTAAAAGCGTTGAGATGGCCACATCGGGAATTGTTCAGCCAATTAGCGTCGTGCCATTAAGAAGTCCCGAGCTGCAGAATCAAGCTAAACGAGACAAAAGACGTGACTCGCACCGATCAAACGATCGATGTTCACATCGAGCTAATGAACAGTATCAAGTGGATAGCAGGCGCACAAGGTGCTCAGGCAAGAAATACACGGAGCTAACAGAGCCGATCAGTAAGATTTTTTCGAAAGTGCAACACCTTTCGTTCTTCAAGTGGCCGCCCAAGATGATGGGACCTCCCGATGTAAGAAGACAGGATATACGGTGTGAGTATCATAAAGACCACGGTCACGACACCGATAGTTGCTATGCACTAAAGGATCACTTGGAAGAGTTGGTGCAAGACGGCCGTCTTACGCAACACGTCCGAAAGAACAATCCAACAGATACAGTAGCCCTACGGCCGGAGTCACCTCTTTTTGGTGTAATTCATATGATATACAGTTTGCCGACGTCATCCAAGGTGCATACAATTCAGTTGCAGTCTAGCCCCCATAGCCCAATCACGCCAGCGAAACAGGCTCCATGAAACTGGAAGGATTAGTTTCGATGATAGTGACTTAGTTGGAGTAACTCACCTCCACACTGATCCCCTCGTCATCAAGCTACGCGTGAACAAATTCACCATTGAGCGTGTTCTCATTGACCAGGGCAGCATTTCAAAAATAATGTATTACAAAACTTTTGTCAAACTTGGCTTCACTGACTCGGACCTGTCCTCGGCTGATTGCCCGTTATTCGGCTTCAATGCTAACCCAGAGTATCCTTTGGGAAAAATCACACTACCAGTACGGGTAGGCACCAGATCAATAAATGTAGAATTTCTGGTCGTCAAGCTTCCTTCGCCGTGTAATCTCATCATGGGAAGAACTTCGTTGCATACAATGCAAGTTGTGCTAAGCACCTACCTGCAACTACTTCGTTTTCCGATTGAGTATGGTATCGAACAAATTCACGACTCTCAGAAATCAGCACAAGCATGTTATCTTCTTGCCGTAAAGAGACCAAGGGAGCTGGAAGTGCATTCAATTGAGGTACTAAATAGGGAGAGCCTCGAAGACATTGGGAAGATCCTAAGTGTAAAAGCAACTGAAGCCTTGGATTGGGTTGAAATTGACAGAAATTCTAACAAGTTCTTCATGATCGACACTTCCTTGGATAAAGTTGAAAGGCAGGAGTTAGTATCCTTCTTACTCGGCAATATTGATGTGTTTGCATGGTCACCATACGAGATGCCAGGAGTGGATCCATCTGTGTCCCAACACCACTTAAACATTGATCCGAAATGTAAGCCAATTATTCAGAGAAGTCGGCGGTCAGCCCCAAAGCATACTTCGGCCGTTGTTGAAGAAATAGATCAGTTACTTGAGGCCGGGGCGATTCGCGAAGTAACCTATCCCACATGGTTGTCCAATACTGTGGTTGTAAAGAAGAAGAATGGCTCTTGGAAAGTTTGTGTGGATTTCACAAACTTAAACAAAGCTTGTCCCAAGGACTGTTTTCCCTTGCCCAGAATAAACCAACTCGTAGATGCAACGGCACATCATCAACGCATGAGCTTCTTGGATGCCTAAAGGGGCTGCCATCAAATCGCCATGCATCCGGAGGACCAAGAAAAAACCGCATTCCTCACCCTAAGAGGAACCTATTACTACAAGGTCATGCATTTTGGGCTGAAGAATGCGGGGCAACTTACCAAAGACTAGTGACTGCCATGTTCAGGTAACAACTCGTCTGTACCATGGAAGTATACATCGACGATATGGTGGTCAAATCAAGGGAAAAGCACGCCCATCTAGCCGATTTGGCAGAAACATTCGGCATCCTTCGAAAGTACAAGATGAGATTGAACGCCCTGAAATGTGTATTCGGTATTGAATCCGGAAAATTTCTTGGCTACATTGTTAACCACCACGGAATCGAAGCCAATCCGAGGCAAATAACAGAAATTTTAGAGGATGGATCCCCTCAGTCAGTCAAAGAGGCTCAGAAGCTAATGGGAATGGCCGCCGCACTAAACAGGTTAATCAGCCGTTCCATAGATCGCTGCCGACAATTCTTTTACACGTTTCGGCAAGGCAGAGCATTTGAATGGACCCCCGAGTGCCAGGCCGTTTTGGACGGCTTGAAGTCTTATCTCCGATCAGTACCACTCTTGGCAACATCAGCAGCAGGTGATCCGCTCATTTTGTATCTAGTAGTATCCGACGGGGCGGTCAGCACCATATTGTTAAGGGAAGAACTTGGAGAGCAGCGACCAGTCTACTATGTGAGCAAAGCAATGGCCGACGCCGAAACACGTTACCTTCCATTAGAAAAGCTTATCATTGCTCTCGTTATGGCTGTAAGAAAACTGATGCACTACTTTCAGGGGCATACCATTGGGGTACCAACGAAATATCCCCTCCGGTCAACGCTCCGCAGCGTGGAAGTGTCGGGGGGCATTTTGAAATGGGCTCTTGAACTCGGCCAGCATGATATCTAGTTTCTACCCAGAACTTCCATCAAGGGGCAAGTGCTTGCCGACTTTGTAGCCAAATTCACGGGATCCCTCACCGACTTTAAGTCTGACCAAATGCAATCTAAGCCCAACTGGAGAATGTATGTTGGAGACGTTTGGCAAATATATTGTGACGAGTCATCCAACCAACGTGGCAGTGGGGCTGGCGTAGTAATCATGACCCCCGAAAGGGTAATAATAGAATAGGCTGTCAAACTGGGCTTCGATGCATCAAACAACGAGGCCGAATATGAAGCATTGTTAATCGGCTTACGGAATGCACTTCACCTCGGTTTGCGACGTCTGCTTGTTTTCTGTGACTCAAAGCTAGTAATCAACTAGTTGAAAGGAGAATATGCAGCCAAAAATGACCGCATGGCAGTTTATATGAAAATGACGAATTCTTTGCTCGTGAAATTTGATCACCACGAACTGAATCAAATAACCCGAGATCAGAATACGCATGCGGATGCCCTAGCTTGCCTAGCCTCTGCCATCAACTCAGAAATTAAATAGACAATCGAAGTAGGATTTGTCCCTGAGCCGAGCATTGCCTCTTCAGAATTAGTTCAGATCAACGTTATTGAACCAGGTCCAAGTTGGATGGACCCTATCGCTACATTCTTATCCTCAGAGCAGTTCCCGATGGACAAGAAAGAGGCACACAAACTGCGAAACAAAGCCCTCCAATACTACTTGGATCCGCAGGGGAAGCTTTACAAAAAATCTCTCTCAGGGTCGTACTTAGAATGTGTTCACCCAGATAAAGTCGAGGAACTCTTGTCTGAAATACATGAAGGCAGTTGTGGTGCCCATTCGGGTAGACGTTCTCTAGACCATCGAGCTGTAACTCAGGGGCACTATTGGCCGACCATGCGAACCGATGCCGAGTGTTATGTCAAGAAATGTGAACAATCCCAGAAGTTTTCCCCCTTAACTCACCTACCTACCGAGAAGTTAAACTCTATCACTAATCCTTGGCCGTTCGCTCAATGGGGGCTTGATATCGTCGGACCATTACTACGGGCTCCTAGGAACAAGCGATTCTTAATTGTCGTGACGGACTATTTCACGAAATGGGTCAAAGCGGAGGCACTAACACATATTCGAGATGTCGACGTTAAGCGTTTTGTATGGAAAAACATCATAACGAGATTCGGCATACCAAGAGCGCTTGTTTCAGACAACGATACCCAGTTTGATTGTGGCGTATATCGAGAATTGTGCAACACTTATGATATCCGGCCCTACTTTTCCTTGCCGGCTTACCCACAAAGTAACGGTCAAGCGGAGGCCACCAACAAAGTTATTCTGGACGACATCAAGAAAAGGCTGGAGAAAGCTAAGGCAGATAGGTCGAAGAGTTGCCCAGCGTGGCTCATCACACTACTCCAAGGTGATCCACTAGGAAAACGCTGTTTGCTCTATGCTTCAGAACCCAGGCAATTATCCCCCTGGAGATCGACCTTCCAACTTTGAAATCAAAGGTTTTTGACATGGGCCAAAATGACATGATGTTGGCCTTGGACTTCACTCTGATTGAAGAATACCGAGATCGTGCCCTTGTTTCCATGGCATGGTACTAGCAACAGCTTGCTAAATCGTATAATCAACGTGTACAGCTACGACGTTATACACCAGGAGAATTGGTCCTCAAGAAAGTGCTTCCCGCTGCTAGAAATTGCAGGGATATGGGCATATTGGCCCAAAGACATGAATGGAAGAAGTTGGCTGCGTCCCTGGAATTCCACACACTTGCACAAATTTTATCATTAAAGCAAACTTGCGACCTTCCTTCTGTTCTATCTCTCTTCACGCGACACGAAGACGCATGCTGATTTCATAAGAGATAGCCCCTTTACTGCTCCATGGACTCCCTCCCAAAAAACTTTGAAATAGAGTTGGCCGACCATCGACTGCTGGACTTCTGGCGGAAAAATATGTCAAGCAAACTCGACTGCCATGTTTGGATCGCAGATAATTGAATCCGCTTCCGTCATCGGTTTGTTCTAACAAAGACTGAAAAACACAACGGGCGCGGTGCCCCACCCGTTTTGCCTCGCAAGCAGAGGGAGTTACCTCGTTGCTGCTTCTTCTTCCTGGGTTACCTACTTCGACGATGTGGGGAGTGACGCCTCTCACGCTCCCCCGACGTCTTACTTCCAGTGCGCATAGGTTCGCCACCTCAATTCATCTATGAGTCCAGCTCAGCAACTGTCCTACCCTCCCCTCTGCTGTTGAAGAATAGTCTTCTCAACATCAAAGTTCATCCAGCTTGATTCGACACAATGCTCTTTTCCCTCTGGCACTTTGTTGAATTTGAAAAAAACAATGGAGCCTACGCGAACGCAGCCCCCACCCCACTTATTAATTACGGGTGCAGCATTCCCGAAGCGATCCCTTCAATATTTTCCGCCAATCCATGAACTACCAATATTCGGCATTTCCACTCATGAATCAACTGGAGCAAGGCCAGATTCATTAATCTAGTCGACTAAATTCCAAAGCTTTGCGCCGCCAAGTGGATGTGCCCTAGCCAATCCATGAACAACTGATATTCGGCGTTTCCACTCATGAATCAACTGGGGCAAGGGAAAATTCATTAATCTAGTCGGCTAAATTCCAAAGTTTTGTGCGGCCAAGTGGATGTGCCCCAGCTAATCCATGAACAACCGATATTCGGCGTTTCCGCTCATGAATCAACTAGGGTAAGAGCAGATTCATTAATCTAGTCGGCTAAATTCCAAAGCTTTGCGCCGCCAAGTGGACGTGCCCCAACCAATCCATGAACAACCAATATTCCGCATTTCCACTCATGAATCAACTGGGGCAAGGGCAGATTCATTAATCTAGTCGACTAAATTCCAAAGCTTTGCGCTGCCAAGTGGATGTGCCCCAGCCAATCAATGAACAATCGATATTCGGCGTTTCCACTCATGAATCAACTAAAGCAAGAGTAGATTCATTAATCCATTCCGCTGAATCGCAAAGCTATGTACAGTTATTTTACCGCCGAATTCATTTACTCATTTCATGATTTTACATCTTAGTTGGCAATTAACAAGCACATGTAGCAGATAGAAAGGCAAAGGCAATTTTTATTAATAAATTGAGTACAAATAGTAGTCATTTTACACATGAAAATCACCCTACATCTAACTTCTATCCGAAATAAATAAACAAAAATCTACAAAAACTACGCACACAAGATACCAAAGAAAACAAAAAATCACAATTACTTCAACCCTAGTCAATCTTCAAGATCAGACTCCAGCGACTTAATGTCCACCTGCTCGTATGGAATCGGCTGTTCCAACGTCACATTAGCGGCAGTGAGGGCTTTGAACCAGCCGTGTTTGAAGCTCCGATTCTCGAACTTGGATACTTCCTCCACGTAACTTTCTAAGGCAGCGTCCTTCCCAGCTTGGAATGCTTTGGAAATCTCGAAGTCGATGATTTCCTTTGCCTTCTTTGATGCTTCCAAATCCGCCTCCAGTTTGGCAATCACCTCCTTGGCTAACTTGAGTGCGTCATCGCTCGCGTTCGCCCTCTCTTCGGCGGCCAACCTGAGTTGGTCAGAACTCTGGGCTTTTTCTGCTTCAGCATCGACCCGAGCTCATTCTTCTGCCACCTTGATCGCCTCTAACTCGACTCTGAAAGAGGCCTTCGTAGCCTTGCTTTTTCATTTTCAACTTCGGCTGTGAGAAAGCTGATTTGTTCTATAGCGTCATGTTGACGACGGCCAATCTCAGCAATCCTACCTGCCGCCTGCAAAGCAAGGACTCAGTAAGGTAGCTAAAAATATATATATATATATATATATACGCAAAATTGCAATCAAGGCTCAAGTCATGTACCAATATCACTGATTGAGCAGCTAATGCTATGTTTATCAAATCTGGCTCTATGCAAAAGGTTGCTCTGTCAACTGGTAGAGAAATAGAAGAGGCCATGCGCAAGGCCACTGCAGCGTCTTTGATAGCCGATGTATTAGAAGCAACCGGCACATTCTTTATCTTTGGTTGTACAATAAACGGCACAACCAAGTTCGTCTCCTCTATCCGGGGCCGTTTATCAATTAGATTTTCTTGAGAGTCAGCCTCGTGCTCGACGGAACGTTTTTCCCCCTGTGCTCAGCCTCTTGATTGTCCGGTTGATCGACAATGAGCTCCATTTCGGCTGTATCGATATGAGCCATTTCTTCAACAAGAGTAGGCGGAGAAGATTCAATAGTAGGTGGAGGTTCAGATCAGTCGACTTCGGTTTTCCTCCGAGCCGCCATCCTCTCTACATTTTTTCTCCTAGCCATTTGCGTGAGCGACTCCCCAGCCATGCTCTCAGGATATGCGCCGGGAAAGTCCCCTAAGTTAGTGAAAATATCTTCGAATGAGAGGTCTGCTCGGCCTGAAGTGGATGGAGGGTTGAAGCCAGCTTCCTCGAAAGCCAAATTTAGAGCCGCGTCAACCTCCTCCCCGAGGCTATCGGATCTGTCCAAGACGGGTTGATTTGGCTGCTCAGCGACTTCTTCGGCCGCTGGCTCTGAATCTGCAACTTCGAGACCAATCTCCCTAAGATTTCTGAAGTTCGAGAAAATAAGCGCCGTAAGCTGCTATTTGCCCTTTGGAATCGGAATGTTGTCTGTGGCTGAAAATGTGGCGTAAGTCGGCTCGTATCTCAAAAGTATGTGGGCTACCCTTCCTTTCTTTTGGAGGTTTGGACGACCAAAGAACTGGATCGCGGTTTTGATTTGCGCAAGTACAGCGTCGTCGGCCGAGACGAGAATTTTTTTCAAATCGTTGCCTGCATAAATGAAATGATAAGTGCATAGAATATAAGCCGAGTAAATATATAACAAATACACATAAGGAACTAAATGGCTACCTATAGACACTCCATTTTTGACCGACCTTAAGACTCAGACGTCATCGATTGAGCGCTCAGTGATTGCGCATGTTGTGCTCGTTCTGAGGTTTCGGAGTTTCGGCTGAGGTCCTTACCCTCGGACCTCGGGACCCCTTTTATGCTTTGCCTCGGTTTGCAGACCAAGTCTTGTTTTCTCTTCCCAGAGGGAGGGAGAGGTCTTGTAGACCATCTCTCAGTGGTCGTAGACTACTTTTCGTGGTCATAGGCCTCTGTTCCTGTTTGGAGACTAGTTTCCAGTTTTCGGGGTCGTCGGCCATGCGCCTCGGCTCGGGACCGCTTAACATTCTCCGTTTACCCCGGTTTTTGGCACACACCTTGTTTCCTCTCTCTGGAGGGACACTGTGGCCTGGGAGACCACCTTCGTGGTCGCACGCCACTTTCGATGCTTAACAGCCTGTTTTCGGGGCACCCGGCTACGCGTTTTGACCCCCGAACCCTCGTTTTGCATCCGTCTTGGTTCATTTTTGGCATGGACCTTGTTTTCATTGTTTGGAAGGTGGTACAAGGGTAAGGGACCATCTTTTCTCTTAGAGACCACTTCTCTCTCCGCCAGCCGATTTTCTTGTCAGGAAGCTGGTCTCCTTGGTCTTTGAGCCACATTTGCTGGTCTCCCACCATACCACTAGCTTGAATTCAGCTGGGAGACCACCAAATGGGGCTGCTGACCACCTTTCACTGAGTTGGCCCTTTTGAACTGGTCGGCCGACCACTAAAAGTAGCTGGCCGACCACCTGAACTGGTCGGCCTGCCTCCCCCAGTTTTGTCTCTGTGAGTTGTTGCTAGCTGTGCCAGCTGGAAGGCACAGACTGGATCCTCCATACACGTGTATGGAGGATCTTCAACCTTGGTTTTTAGCTTCTTTGAGAAGCTTTGGCCTCCTTTGTCTATAAAGGAAGGCCTCCCTCTCCTTATACCAGGTTGAGAAATTGGTCTAAGGCTCCCATATATGTCTCTCTATATATCTCTATATTTTGGGGTTCAAAAGAGTCTTATTCTTGACCTATTACACCACACCTCATAGCCACACACCTCCACCATTGTTCTAAGGTTCTTGGAGGGTCTTGAGTGGTCCCAAAGAGTTGGTTTTGGGCTCCAGAAGTTGCTGTCTTGCTGAGCTTCAAGGGTAACACACATTTTCCCTCTTTTAAGCTTTATTTTGATCCATCTCTTAGCCTTACTTGCATGCATATTTGAGCTTTGTTGTCAACTGAAAAAAGTCTTGTTTTGAGGTCCTTTTGATGTTTGTTTAAGGTCATTTTGTTGTTGGGGGTCATCTACCCCCTTGCATGCTTCATTTTGCCTTGTTTTGAGCCATGCCATAAAGCCTTTGATTTAATCTTTGCTTGGCCTTCCTACCACTGAAATATAGTGGATTTTCAGTGGTGGACATGTGGTTTTGAGGGCCAAAATCAGAGAGGGGTGACCCTCTCTCTTATTGTCTTGTTTACTAACATTTTTGGCCTTGCAAAGGAGCCTTCATTTGCACACCTCCAAGCCTTGTTTCAGACCCTTTTCAATGACTTTTAGGGCCTTCCTAGGCTCTGTCCAGAGTTGGTTTTGTCACCTTGGGTGTGTCTCTTGCATGTGTAGAATAACCCCTCTTATAGCCTATCAAAGGAGCATGTCATTCTTGCATGCATTGATCATGTTTCAGTGGATTTTTGGGCTTTATTTGGCATGTCATGTCTCTGAATTTTGCTGGTTTAGTGGCCTCTTGAATGCTTCATATACTTGTAGTGTAATCCATGATCACTAGCTCACATTGCATGTTGTTTTGGCCCTTGATTCTAGCATATTTTAGCCATGTTCTAAACTGATTTTATTCATGATTTGGGCTGCCTTAGCTCTTTTTTGAGGTCCCATGGTCGAATGATGCTTGCCATGCATGCTTGTAGTGTAATACCCTTGCCTAGCTTCGAGTTTTGAAGCCTCTTGCATGCTTAACTTGAGGTGTTTTCATGTTTTGGCATCATTGAACATGTTATTTCAGAGCTTATACTTGTGTCATATTCCCATGTTTTCCACTCTTTAAATGCGTTTGAGAGTTGTGCTTGTATGCCTCATTTTTGGGCTATTGCATGAGCTTCATCTTTGTGCATTGCAAGCCATCATTTTAGTCCATTTTGCCATTGTTTTGGGTCTGCATAGGGACTATTTGGGGTCGGTTTGGTCATTTGAGCATCGCTTTGCATACCTCTATGTAATGTGCTTCACTAGTTTCGGTATTTGTGCCATCCAACATGCATCGGGTGAGTTGTTTGCATGATTCGAGACCATCTTGTATGTCATTTCAGAGCTGGAACATGTGTCATTGTGTGCCATATTCCATCCTTGTCATGCTTTGGTAGAGTTGCACTTTGTTCCTTAGGTTTGGTCCCTTGCATTTATGCATGTTTGCATGTACCTTGTTACCTCATTTTCATCATATTGGCCACTGATTTAGGTGTGGCCGAGGCCTATCCACTTTGGTTTAAGTCCATCTTGCATTGTGTATGTCATCTACTCCATGTTGCCGTATGATTGATCATTGCATTGTTCGTGTTTTGTTCATCTCATGGTGTATGTTAGCTTCACATGTGCATTGTGTATGCCATATAGTATCCATGTGCATTGAGTATGCCATTGATTAGTTCATAGCATTGTGCATGCCATTTGCATGCTTGCATGTCATCCGCTGCATGTTTGCATCACTTAGTCGCATTACATTTAGGATTGCATACTAGAGTTGCATTTGTACATGCCATGCCATTTTACTTGTTGCATTGTGTTTGGAGTAGGGTTTAGTCCAAACACGGGAAACGAGGGACGTTTCATACTCAAAGTGACGAAACATGCCTCAATTCTCGGTCACCGACACTCTTGACTATCCATGATAAAGTTGTTGGCTTTAGGTGTTTACAAATGCATTCATTTCACATTGAGTCGTGCAATTCAACTCCTCGGCCATCATGCATCGGGATGCGTGATTGATGGCATGAGGATCGAGGACTACACTCCCTAGAGCTTATGCAATGACGGGGAGAGTGGTCGGGCACACATATGTTGAAAATGCTTTGCCTTCTCTCTCTCTTGCCTTTGTTACAGAAAATGCAGAAACCAGGAGAAGAAACTAGCCGATCGACCAGGTTTTCTGGCAAGCCGACCACCTTTCCTGGTTTTCACCACCAAGGGTGGTTGGTAGGAGGTCTCCAATGCCTATAGCTGGTCGGTAGCCTTCCCCCAGATTCCCAGGGTGGAGTTTCATCTCCTTGGAGCTTTGTGCAAGTTTCTGAGATCAATTGCAAACGAAGGCGAGTTGAGACATCGCGATGGATTTCTCGACAAGGCGACTCGAGCATGTATGCATCCTTTGTCATTCGGAACAGAGCTGAGGCAGTCCATTTCATGTAGCTTGCATGCTAATTTATTTGCTTCCTTAGTTTAATTTGTTAATTAATTAATGTTGTGTAATATGTAGCTGTAATTCGTTATTCATTTCGGTTGTGTAATAACTAGTTTAATTAGCTTAGATTAGCTAGTTGGTTCTATATTATTTATTCGGACCCTCCGCGAGAGGGAAAACTTTGTAATAAGTGTGTGTGTGTGTGTGTGATGTATGTCTTCCAACCCCACGTCTTTCTCCCTTTTATTTACCAGCTTATGATGGTTAGTTTTAGGGCATGTTTCAATTAGCATCTATATGTTCGCATATTTGCATTCATTCATCTGTATTGCATACACCAGGCTCGGCGCATCATGCTAACTGCATTGTATTTCAATTCCAAGTTGAATACATGTATCGATTATTGCATCTCATATGCCATCTTAGAATAGCCGAGCCTATTGTAATTGCATTTTGCATGTGTTGCATTAGGCATTCTTAGCATAGTTAAGATTCATGCATGATTTCTAATTAGCTTCTTTCTTTGGCTCGGAGTACTCGATAAGTGTTTATGCTTTAGCATCCTTGCATGTGTGTGAGTGACTGCCATGATAGTATGCTTACCATGAGGCTATATGCTTATGTGATATAACTACCTGAATGCATGTGGGTGAAGGTTGGATTACTTGAATTGGAACAGTTCATCGATTGCGAGTTTTAAGCCCACTTGAGAGTGGGAAATCACCCTGTTTTCTAAGCCCACTTGAGGGTGGCAAATCCACGTCTTAGCCTACTTGCGAGTAGCACCATCAAACCATTTTCAAATAAACAAACATGAAATGTTTTGTTCCAACTCAAGCGATCTAGTCTATACTTGTATGCTGTGTGCATCACATAGTAATCCTAGGCTAATAAACCGGAATAAGAACGCATGTGTTTTCAAAAACTCGATATCATGTTTAGTAGTGGTCGATCTTTGATCGGGCGAGCGAGGGTGCTCATTGCATGACCTTCCCCAATCGTACCCAAGTTCCCAAGCCGAGGCAACTTTGGTGATGACGGACACGTGGCCTTAGGCAAGAGTCAGGGTTTCCTAAATTCTCCCAAAATAAAATATTTAGGTGGTGACTCTGTATCTGGCAAAGCAGTCCATGTTTGGCACTTCTTTCTAAAATCAGTTTTTCAAAACAATTTGCCGGATTTGGACTCTTTGGTGATTTATCGATCTTGCATTGCACTTTCCGAGATTAGATTCAGAACCGTGACATTGAGTCCGAACTGTAGTGGGCCCAATGAACAAAACGGGATTTTCCCGAAACGTTCGGGGACGTCTACACTACCTAGATTGCCTTTTCGTCTAGGCACAGGATCTAGGTGATTTTCGCCCTCGCCGAATTCCCAGTTGCCTCGGACAATGACCATGATATCATCAACACGCTTGCTAAAGCTGGCAAGCATAGTCACCAAATGTTGGTCGGTGTCCTTAGCCCTAAGAAAATAGCGCTCCTACCGGCCAGAGGATTTGGCCAAGGCATAACAATGCCGAATAGCAGGGATACCAAGATTAAGCCTAAGGCGTCGGTTTAACTCTACGATTCCCATTATGATTCGGTAAAAATTTATGTTAGGCTGAGAAGGGATTAGACCCCAGTGGCGAATGACGGCCCTTAAAAATGGGTGAAGGAGGAAACGGACTCCGCCCTCAGCGATTGATAGGAGACGAAAGATGATTGTACTCTCATCAGTCCTCTCCATATCAATTACGCTCTATGCCACGAGTAACAGATTGACGTCGTCAGGAATGGAAAAATGGCGTCGAAAACTAGAAACTTGATCCGTAGAAAGAAGGGCTTTCAAATGTTTTGCCATCCTAGCCAGTTTAGGAGGTATGCTAAACTAAAAACAAACAAGGAAATGGGAGTCGAAATGAATGAGAAGAAAACTTACAAGAAGCAGAGAAGACAATGACAAACGGGAGGAAGTTGCAGAGGTCGTGGAATGAAGGAGGTATACTGAAAGGCAAACAAGAAGCTTTGCGTATTCAAAAAACATACATTCAAAGAGACAACAATCGCATTAAATGAATGAAGTGTACGAAGGGGCGGGAAATTATAATGATGCCTAAAAGGCATAGACATTCTGACACTTGTGTTGGAATGAGGTTAACCGCCGTATTTTTAACTTTCCAAGTGCGAAACCAAACATGCCGACTAACTAGCGTTAATAGGATGTTTGGGAGGCAATTGTGGGAGCCGAATATCGGTTCATGGAGGAAAGCCAGATGAATTTGAAGAAAATCAGGATATATACGCTATTCAGCTCCATATTGGGTGATCCTGAAGTCGAATACTCAAATCCTGAAGCCGAGTACGGATAGGCACATGACTGAATGGCTGAGTGAGCAATTGTGCGCTGGATTGAAAGTGGGCCCGACTCCCAAGATTATGAAAAAGTATAAAAGAGAGAAGCATCAACCAAATAGAGGTATGTGAGAATAGACTAAAGAAACTTAAGACACAAGCAAACGAGAAACATATACTAACTTGTCCATCGGAGTGCTAATTCCGGCACCCCCAACCGGAATGTTAATCCCTTTTTCAGGTGGCAATCAGAGGATTGGGAACGTCCATCAGGATTCAAGAGTATTTCCAAACCACATTACCACAGTAACTCTCTAACATCGAATCTAACTTGGGTCACCTGTACACACTCCATCGCAAGCCACCAATCTCCATTGAGAGCCACTTGGTCATGGTCCAACCTTGCCACGTGCACCAAGAATTTTCCTTGCTCCATCAAGAGTTGTCATGGATTTTTCTTGCTCCATTGAGAGGCCCTGTGCAAACCTAAGGCCAACAACCTCAATGTTTCATGACAGCTGAGGTTGGACTCTACCTTCACACATGCTCCAACAATCTCTCCCTCATGTGTGAACCAAACATTGGGCCTCACCTTACTTCCCCTCAACATTGGGCCTCACCTTGCTCCCCCTCAAGTTTGATCTATCATCAACATGTTTATTATCATAGATCATAAGCACTCCCTTTAATCTTGATTTATAACTGTCCAATATCGAGTCTAACTTGGGTCACCCGCACACACTCCATCGTGAGCCACCAATCTCCATTGAGAGCCACCTTGTTGCATTCTTACTCCATTGAGAGGCTCCTTGCAAACCCAAGGCCAACAACCTCAATGCTTTAGGAGAGTCGATGTGGGACTCTACCTTCACACATACTCCAACAATCTCCCCCTCATGTGTGAACAAAACATTAGGCCTTACATTACTCCCCCTCAACATTGGACCTCACCTTACTCCCCCTCAACTCTGATCTATCATCAACAGGTTTATTATCATGGATCATAAGCACTCCCTTTGATCTTGATCTATAACTCTCTAACATTGAGTCTAACTTGGCCACCCACACACACTCCATCGTGAGCCACCAATCTCCATTAAGAGCCACTTTGTTGCGGTCCAACTTTCCATGTGCATTAGGAATTTTCTTTGCTCCATCAAGAGCTGTCATTGATTTTTTTTGCTTCATTGAGAGGCTCCGTACAAACCCAAGGTCAACAACCTTAATGCTTTAGGAGAGCCAGCCCATAGATCGCTGGCCATTGGTTCTGATATTAGTTGTTAGGGAATTAGGGAGCTCACATGCGCACAACAATACCGGCCCAATCCATTAAGGAGAAAGTTTAGAGTCCACAAACGTCATATCAAGACCCAACATACATTATTTGGAACTCATACCCACTTAGAAGCTTAAGGCTATAAGTGGAAAGCTCATCTAATGTATATTAAGACTCATCTATTTTACTCTTTATCCGATATGAGACTTTACCTTCACACATGCTCCAACACACGCTAGAGCCATACAATATGAATTGTGATATTGTCCATTGCATATTTGTAATGGAGAGACCCAATTATATCATCCAAGAATAGATGTAATGACATTTACTTAATTTAATATAATTATAAATTTGCAGTGGATATGTAAAGCTTGTCGCTAAATAGAGGACGCCACGCCAACTAATTGTGTACACAATAATTTTTCCTATTTTAATATGACCAGGAAGATGTTTTATTGAAGAAATTTCCCATCAATTGATCCTTCAACACCTTCTGTCTTCAACATTTGAAGCAAAAGCTCATTCCATGAATCAATGGGTCCTGGCAAGCACCAATGCAGACAATCAGCAAAACGTTTCTTCTTCTTTGGTGGGTGACCATATTGGTTTGGGTGACCATCTGGTCTCAGCCTCATAGTTTCTGTGATATCCAACAACCTAAATTTCAACCCCCTTTCCTTCCCTTCCTTTTTCGCTGCCCAAAACTCATCCATTTGAATCTTGTAAAACATTGAAAGATACCAATCCAACTTCATTTCTTGCTTAGTAAATGGCCTCCTCCTCACGCAATTCCCTCTTCCTTCCCATTCCTCAGTCTCAAAGTGTGTTGGCGTGATTGTCCTTAAAAAAACTATCCCTTTAAAGTTCTGAAGATCCAGAAATGTCCTAAATGCAGTTTGGAAGGCCATCCTGAATCCGTAGTACCTCGTAAGGTCTGTCATGTTCTTTTTACTGCACATGTTGCACCCAACAACCTTATGCTTTTCATGGTACGTTATTGGCCTAGAGAACCAATGTCCAGTTGATATGATCACGTAGTCGAGATTTTCAACCTTTGTTGCCCAAGTCTCATCAGCCTCATCTAAATACAGATCTATGGGGATCAAGGAGAAAGCATCAACACCATGGGCTTTAACCAGATGAGTGGTCAATAAAAGTTCTAATGTGAAATTGTAGTCAGTATAAACCCAGCGTCTAAATGTTGTATCGTTTGTATTCGATTCATCTACAGGGCGAGCAACCTGATAGAGAAATAATAACAAAGGTTAGATTTGTCTCCAGCCTTTTTTTTTTTTGTCAGTACTCGAGCAACCTGATGTATCATTTGGCTAAGACTTACAGCGAAATGAGATGAAATGGTGTACTAGTTTACAGCAGATTTGGAGTAAGTGGATAACTTACACTAGTCAATAGGCAAAGCAGTGACTGCGCTTGATTTCTTGCGACAGAGTCCCCAACAAAGGCCATGGACTTCCCTCTGACAATCTCCAAGAATTGAGCAGCATCGAAGACCGGTAGCTCACATCCATCTGGTTTCCACCTCCACTTCATGAACTCTGTGTCTGGTCTTCCAAACTTGATGCAGTTTTCTCCATCATCAATCACACATCCACTTTTGTTTGTGTACAGAGGCCCTTGTGGATATGGAACCCATTTCCCACTAAATATGTTACTACATTCTTTCTCTAACCTATTAACTCTATTCTTGGACTCCCTGGGATTAACTTCATCATTGTTTTCTTGATAGAGAGGGACTGAAACATCAACATTACCATTAAGCTCTTGAGACTGCGATAAAAATGGCAAATTGCCTCGCAGATGATCAACGGGGAGGATTAAGATGGCGACAACTAAGATTAGGATGATCAGTAGGATTGCCTTCTTGTAGTGCTTGAGTGGTGAGTTGTACCCACTGGGAATATTTGACAGGTTGGCCCTCATTTGAGGAAACTCTGAAACAAGAAACTATGCATTTGGGGTTACATATACATACATATATATGCTCAGTTACAAAAGAATTTGTATTGTCTGTGTTGTATTCTGATTTTAAAATGACATACATATTGGTGCAGAAGTTTGGCCTAAGGATTTACATTCTAAGCTATATCCTAATTAATATGCTATATACTTATTGCAGTTCTATAACCTCTCTGGTGTAACTGTAATTGTAATTGTTTCATATTTTCCCATCCGTTTGTAACCATGGTTCAAGCATTTAACACTTCATAACAGTCATGCAAATTTTTGGTCAGAGTCGATATGCTAATTTTATTTTTTTTTCTATTATATATATATATATATATTTTTTAAGACAAATTTCATGATTTGAGACCAGAGTACTTTATCCTCTTATGATTTAAATGTAAGCAAATAGCCCTTATATGATTTTGGATTGAAGTACAATCGTTAACTCGGTTAACTATACAGATGTGAAATGACTATTATACCTTTAAATCTTATATATTATTTTATTATTTTCTTTCAATTTTCTCTCATATACATAATTTTTAATTTTTAACAATTAATCATAAATTCTTAATTATTTATTGTAATTCCTAACTTTTTTAATCTAATTTTAATATAATTATATTTTAGATCACAATTAATCCTAAATCTTTAATTATTTATTGTAATTTCTAATATCTTGATCTAATTTTAGTTTAATTATTTTTTAGATCAATTCTTAATGATTATTAATTTTATACTTTAAATCAATTCTTAATTATATTTTATATTTTAGATCAATCCTTAATTATATTTTAATTTAATTTAATTTTAATTAAGAGTTTAATCTAATTTTAAGTTTGGATAAGATGAGGGTAAAATTATTTTTTGTTATGTGAATTTGACTTTATTTTTTCAAAAAACCAAGTTCACTTTAAGTGTGTGTGATATACACCTTTCGTTACTTTGGATGAAAAAATTAACGGTGACACTTTAGTCCAAAATCATATGAGACTTTCTGACTATATTTAAACCACATAGGAATAAAGTGCTACAGCGTCAAACTAATAAAGTAAAATAAATTTTTCATTTTATTTTTATAACAGTTATGATATTATTGGCAAGATCATTGAAAACTGAATCAGAAAACTTGGGTTTAATGTAAATGCATTTTATGCTAACTGATGTCCACATATTAGCGAGTTTAATCTTGTAGGACTGTTACAGATTCTTACGTCAATTGGTTAATTTAGGGGAATTCTCTTTAGGAAAATACTGTAGATCTAAATAAATTACCAAATTTTTTATCAAATCTCTTATGTGGATGTGGGACCTACACAAATTACATGTGTAGGTCCCAACCCACGTGAAAAATTTAGTAAAAAAAATTAATAATTTATTTGACGTCTCTAACATAACTCTTCTCTTTAATTCAGAATGATATGAAAAAGCCAGCTCTGCAGGTGTTTTTTGAGATCATGACCATGATGTGGTGATGAGTATTATCCACCCAACATTGTGACAATTGTTCAAGTTACAAAATCAATGTCTCCGCCCCAAAAAAATAAATAGATTGTGTACCTCCTAGACCCAGAGCACTATATAGGATGACCTTTAATCTTGATAGATATTTTGTTATAAAGTGAAAAGGACAAAATTCAGATATATCAAATGTAAAATTTTTTTTGTTTGTATAATATTTCTATGTTGTGAAATGTCTATGAAACTATCACATAAGACGGTTTTGTGCATTGTTGTGAAAGTAACACTAAGTTGGAAAGATGTTTGACAAATTACAAGACTTAATATAGGTGTTAATATTGGAACAATTCATCTTGAATTCTTCAATTGGTGCTCTTCGGGTCTTCAAAATTTGACAATGAACTTGTCCATGTAGAACAGAAAAATGATGCGTCAAGTCGCATTACTTAGTTGCATTCCTAAAGACAATATTTGCACCCACCAAAAGGTGTGCATGGGGTTACAGCAAATTTGCCTCCAGGATACAATGAAATCTGATCTAAAGATCAAGTTTACCGGCGTCTGCACTGATGATAGTAGATCAGAATACTCTTGATATAATCAAGAAAACCAAGACACTGATAATCAAATCTGCAGAACTTGATTGCTAGTAAGAAAAGCAGAAATTTGCTTAAGAAACTCTTGATTGAAAACTCAAAATCAAGAGGAGAGAGAGAGAGAGAGAGAATAGCAAGAATGCTTCTGAATGTTTTAGATGGAATGAAATGGCTAATTTCGTAGCCTATTTATAGGTCTTGATGCACTGATCAAATGGTCATGTCCCTTGATCACATCCGACCGTTGGATCGATGATCGACGGTGCAGATCATTCTCACACCGAATAGACGCCTTAACTAATCATACCTAATCACGATCGGGTGTCATCTCATCCATACGATCGCGCGCATCCCCAATCAACAGCTATAATCAACCTGCTCCAGATCGGATACACAACCGTTTGATCAGTTGGTTGACTCATCGCCAACAGACAACACGTCACTGCCACGTGGAGCTGACTGTATTCCACATCATCGCTCCAACCTGTCCGATGCAAATAGGAAAACGCCCTCATGGCGCCTTGCACTGACGCATCCGTGCTAAATGCAAAGTGCGCCATCAAACGCCACACAGCCCACTGCCCACGCCACGCGTGTGCATGTGCGTGTGCGGATGGTACGAAGCACCATCGTTGCGGTGTGGTGCATGCACACTAGCTTTCATCTCATAATTCCATATTTAAAGAAATATTCCATGTAGCACTTTATTAAGTGCTCCATGTTTTCCTCTCTTTCCGATGTGGGACAAAAGCCCTAAACTTATTTCATGCGTTCCAAAACATGAAAGGTTTTGAAAACACCCAAAAATAAACTATAAATTTGAAAACCCATTTTGAAAATTCCCCAACATTCCCCCATCATTTTCAAAATATCAGATGATGATACTTGGTTCACTTGGCAGCCTTATGTATAGGTGAAGATATCTTACGATTTGAATCATTCACTTAATGAAGACGTCTCAAAGTTGGTCAAGATGGCATAGTAGACTTGTCTTTGAACTATCGATCTTATACGACTAACCGGACATGTCTCACGCACAGTACAGGTTACATCAAGTATTCAAACAAACCGACACATGGATTGGCCTTGTGTCTATATCCTGTTTCATGAGCGCTCTAAAGTCATGCCCTTGGACTCATAGGAAGCAGCACCACCTCCTACACTCACATAGGTAAGCTTACTAAGAGTACCCCTGTAATTTACAATACCCTAACAACTCAGTTGTAAGCTTATTAAGAGTTTGCTAACTCATCCTCTCTTTTTTTCACATTACAGGTACCAAGCACTTTCAACATTGGGATGACAATGAAATAAAACTAAGGGCTTGCAATCACTACATATGGTGTACTTGGGCTCATTGAACTTAAGACTTGATGTTTCAAGCATTGAGTCGAGTTTCCACCAGGAGTAATTATGTTAAGTGGGCTTAAGACCCATCCCCTTTGATGTTTTCCACACCAAATCCCTTGTAAGTCCCTTTGTTAAGGGGTCAGCCAAGTTTTCACTTGACTTTACATAACTAATGGTAATCACACCTTTTGTGATTACTGCCTAACACAGCTATGTCTCAGTCCTATATGCCTGGACTTTCCATTATAGACATAACTATAAGCCCGTGATAGAGTTGCTTCACTATCACAATGCAAATATATTGGTGGCATAGGTTTTGGCCATATCTTAATCTCTAACAAGAGATTCCTTAGCCACTCTGCCTCTTTACTACAAGAAGCCAATGCTACAAACTCTGATGCTATGGTTGAGTCTGTTATGCATGTTTGCTTCTTATAACCCCAAGAGATAACTCCTCCTCCAAGAGTAAAAATCCAACCACTCGTGGACGAGTGATCTTTTACGGTCAGTTATCCAACTAGCATTCGTGAATCCTTCCAGCACTGCTGGAAAGCCATTATAGACTATTCCATAGTTTATTGTTTTTCTCAAGTATCTAAGTACTCGGTTAACAGCATGCCAATACACACTACTGGGATTACTAATGTATCTACTAAGTTTTCCACTGTAAATGCAATATTAGGTCTAGTGCAAGTCATGGCATACATCAGGCTACCTATCACTCTTGAATATTCTAGCTGATCAACAGCTCTTCCAGTATTAAAGTAATCCTTTAAGAAGTTGGTTTTCTTCCAAAAACAGGATTACTTTGGATTTTCTATAAGTAGTTGGTTTTCTCCCAAAACTAGACTACTCATTAATTTTTCCTCCAGATCTTCTTTTTGGTTCTTAAGGGTTATATCTGGAGATATTTTGTTAAGTTTTCTTTGATGTTTTTATTGAGTATTCAACTCATGGTTTAAAAGAGAGTACATCAAAGGTTTTGTTTTTTTATACAAAAGAGAGAGTTGTTCTTTGGTGGATTCTGAAGAATTCGAGCCTGAAGCTTCGGTGGATTCTGGAGTGGCTCATCAGAAAGACAATTCCGTGGTGAAGATGGGGTTGGAAGAGGCACATAGAGGTTGGTTCAATTAGGCGCTGTGGATTCGCTAGATAATTGAGAGTATACTTGTGTAATTCCTTTAAATCTTCTTAGTGGATTGTTCTTGTGGCTGTTGCCCGTGGTTTTTTTCATCACAATTGGAGGTGTCCAATTGTGGTTTTTCCACGTAAAATCGTTGTGTCTCTTTGTCTTGATTGATTGATTGGGATTGTTATATTCTGCTTAAAATTGATACATAATCACAAATCAACATCTAGGAGGTTTCTAGATTTTTCAGGATACAATTTCAAATTTGAATCAAACGGTGTGTACAATTATATTGATTAAATTTCTTAAGAATTTTCTCGATATAGTGCGACTGGGTAAAAATCAAATTATTGTCCTCTCGTTTGATCTTAATACCCAAGCCCATGTCTTTCATACTAAAGCTAGACGATAAGAAACTTTTAGTACTTTTAATGACATCATTGTAAATACCAAAAATAAGCATGTCGTCTACATATAGGCATATGATTACACCTCTATTGCCAGTAAACTTATTATACACACACTTATCAGATTCATGTATCCTAAAACCATTTGATACTATTACTTTGTCAAATTTCTCATGCCACTATTTTGGAGCTTGTTTCACTCCATATAGTGACTTCACGAGTTTACACACTTTGTGTTCTTGGCCCTGTACAACAAATCCTTCCGGTTATTGCATATAGATTTCCTCATCTAACTCTCCATTTAAGAAAGCGGTCTTAACATCCATTTGATGGATTTCAAGCTTGTAGATTAAGGCTAAGGCAATCAACACTCGAATGGTGACGATTCTAGCCACCGGAGCATATGTATCAAAATAATCATACCCTCTTTTGAGTAAAACCCTTAGCAACTAATTTTGCTTTGAACTTGTCAATTGTGCCATCAACTTTCATTTTCCTTTTGAAAATCCATTTACAACCAATTGGATTGGATCCAGGTGGCAAATCAACAAGTATCCAGGTATTGTTACCCATGATAGAATCCATCTCATCGTTTATTGTTTCTTTCCAGAAAGCAACATCTTGAGACTTCATAGCCTCCTCAAAGGTTAATTTATCTGAACCCATATTCAAAGTAATCATTGTTTACTTACAATAAGCTTTCCTAGTTCCTTCTACAAGGTAAACAATGAAATCATGGCCAAATGACTTCTCAGTCCTAGCCCTCTTACTCCTTCTTAGCTAAACTAGCTCATTTGGTTCATTAGACTCAATGTGTTCATGTCATTCACTTTCCTCTGTAGACATCAAAGGAGTTGATTCATTTTCTTGTTTAGAATCTAACCTTGGAATGGTTGTGAAACGATTCTCATAAAATACCGCATCACGTGATTCAATGATGGTATTTGTTTCCACTGAACCATTGGGCTCTACTACCAGAAACCTATATGGTTTGCTATGTATAGCATAGCTAAGGAATATGCATTCAATTCATTTTTCACCTTATTTCTTCCTTTTAGGTTCAGGCAATCTGACTATTGCTCTACAGCCCCATGTTTTCAAGTAACCTAGATTCGGTTTCTTGTTTTTCCAAAGTTCATAAGGAGTAACATTTCTTCCCTTGAGAGGAATTCTGTTGAATATATGACAGGCAGTGAGCAAGGCTTCACCCCAAAAACCAAAACTTAAATTGGAGTAAGAAAGCATAACATTAATCATTTATGTTAATATCCTATTATTTCTTTTAGCTACTCCATTTTGTTGTGGTGTGTAGGGTGCAGACTTCTCATGAATAATACCAACATTTTCACAATATTCTGGAAAATGGTATTCACCACCTCTATCAGATCTAAGTCTTTTTATTTTGACATTACACTGATTTTCCACTTCTATCTTAAAAATCTAGAATTTATCAAGCACCTCATCTTTTGAATGCAAAAGATAGATATGATAGTACTTAGAAAAATCATTAGTGAATGTTACAAAATATTTCTTACCACCTCTAGTGGGGGTACTATGCATGTCATATACATCACTATGCACAAGTTCAAGCAGAGATGTGGTTTTATCTACTTTAGGAAATGGAATGCGAGTTATTTTTGATTAACACAAAATTTACATTTTTCAAACATATCAATGTCATACTTAGGAATTAAATCTAAATTAACCATATCATGCATTTTCCTAGTATTAACATGACCTAAACGAGCATGCCATAAAGAAAGAGAATCAACAATATAAGCAGAAACAGATGTATTATTGATAACGTTAAGTTTGAACATTCCTTGATACATGTAGCCCTTCCCAACAAAAATCCCACCCTTAGATAGGACAAATTTGTCCGACTCAAATACTAACTTGAAACCATGCTTATTAAGCAAGCTTCTAGATACAAGATTTTTCCTGACATCAGGTGCATGATAAACATCACTCAGACTTAATACTTTTCCAGATGTGAACTCTAAATCCACCGTCCCTTTGCCTTTGATAGCAGCAGTTGAAGAGTTGCCCATGTAGAGAACTATTCCATCACTCACTTGTTCATAAGTAGTGAAACGGCTCTAGTTGTTGCAGACATGCCTTATTGCTCTTGAGTCAATCCACCAGTCACCAGCATCTTCGAGCATGTTCACTTCAGATATGACAGCCACGAACTTGTTCTTGGCATTTGATGCTTCTGGCTTCTTCTTGTATGACCAACATTCATTTCTAAAGTGCCCTGGCTTGCCACAGTGCTAGTAAGTGCCTTTCGGCTTCTTAGCATCTTTCTTGGGTTGGGGTTCATGCTTACGCTTCTTTTTGTTAAACCTCTTGGCATCATCCACCATGTGGATCTTGGAAGTCTAAGCCAATTAATTATATTTACATTCAAGAAATCTTGACTCTTCCTCAACTCAAAGTTGTCAAGCCAATTCCTCTAAAGTAAAATCTTCCTTTTTGTGTTTCAGAGTTTTCTTAAAATCCTTCCAAGAAGATGGCAGTTTCTCTATTATAGATGAAACCACAATAGATTCATCCATGTTCATATTCTTTTGTCGAAATTGACTTAGAATATGTTGAATCTCATGGAATTGTTCCATAATGGGCTTTGTATCAATCATAGTAAAACGCATAAAATTACTAACAAGAAATTTCTTACCGGTGGCATCCTCGGTGAGGTACTTTCACTGTAATATGTCCCATAGTTGCTTTGCCGTTTCCAGATGTTGATATACATCAAACAACGAGTCTGATAGCGCATTCAGAATGTGTCCTCAACAAATGTAGTCGGCATTCTCCCATTTGGTTCTGGTACAAGTTTGCTCCACAATCTCCTCTTCTTGCTCCGTAGGATAGAGGTAGTTAGCACATAGACCACTTTGAGAGTGGTGAGCAAAAAGTGCATCTTCTTTTGCTAGCGTCAGAAATTTCCTCCATCAAAATGATCAAGCTTCATGAAATCTTGAGTCATTTTCTAAATAGACATCGCCATATCTAATTATTGTCTTTAGATTGTTGGAACAATTCTTCTTGAATTCTTCAATTGGTGGTCTTCGAGTCTTCAAAACTTGGCAATGAACTCGTCTATGTAGAATAGAAAAATGATGCTTCAAGTCGCGTAACTTAGTCGCTTTCCTAAAGACAATATTTGCACCCACCAAAAGGTGTACAGGGGGGTTACAGCAAATTTGCCTTCAAGATACAGTGAAGCCTGATCTAAAGATCAAGTCTACCGGCATCTGCACTGACGACAGTAGATCAGAATACTCTTGATATAATCAAGAAAACCAAGGCACTGATAATCAAATCTGCAGAACTTGATTGCTAGTAAGAAAAGCATAAATTTGCTTAAGAAACTCTTAATCGAAAACTTAAAATCAAGAGGGAGAGAGAGAGACAGAGAATAGCAGGAATGCTTCTGAATGTTTTGAATGGAATGAAATGGCTGAATTCGCAGCGTATTTATAGCCTTGGTGCACCTGATCGAATGGTCATGTCCTCTGATCGCATCCGATCAGATCTGACCGTTGGATCAACGATCGACGGTGCAGATCATTCTCACACCGAATAGACGCCTTGACTAATCACACCTAATCACGATCGGGTGCCATCTCATCCATACGATCGCGCACATCTCCAATCAACGGCTATGATTAACCTGCTCCAAATTGAACACACAACCGTTTGATCAGTTGGTTGACTCACCGCCAACGAACAATAAGTCACTGCCACGTGGAGTTAACTGTATTCCACATCACCCATGCTACGTTGGATCTACGTCATCGCTCCAACCTGTCTGATGCAAATAGGAAAGCGCCCTCATGGCGCCTTACATTGATGCGTCCGTATAAAGTGCAAAGTGTGCCATCAAACGCAACACAGCCCACTGTCCATGCCACGATAGCGCGCGGCTGTCCGTGTGTGGATGGTCTTACGATGTGGTGCATGCACACTAGCTTTCACCTCATATATCCATATTCAAAGGAATATTCCATGTAGTACTTTATTAAGTGTTCCATGTTTTCCTCTCTTTCCGATGTGGGACAAAGCCCCAAGCTTATTTCATACTTTCCAAAGAAAACATAGAAGGTTTTGAAAACACCCAAAAATAAACTATAAATTTGAAAACCCATTTTGAAAATTCCCCAACAGTCAAAATGTACACATTGAAGTCTCTTAAAATTAAAATATAGTTGTTCTTCTTGATTAATGTTACTTGATGATTTGAATGAGTTTGTATATGTGTAGGTCATTTAGGCTTGTCAAATGAAATTGTCCTTAATTTGAAGTATTTGAAACTCGAGAAACAAGGTCTAATCCAATTTTAAAAGCTCGGAAGATGTAAATAATTTGAATTAAGCAATAAAATCCCAACTGTAACATTGCCTAGGAGGGTACCCGTGCACATTAAACAGTTCGGACCCTCAATTTCTTTGATCTAGTCTCGTGACTGCAATGTAAAGCATAAATGAGAGTCCAGATTTGACAACTTTTATAGAAAATCCATTTTATTCCAAAACCATTGCCAGAAATGAATTGCATCACTAGATCTTAGAGTCGGCACCTAATATTTTGAAAAATTAAGAAACCTGTGATTCATGCCAAGGCCACTGTTCGTCGTAACCAAGGATGCTTGGTTCGGAACCTTAGGTATGGAAGAAGAAGGTCATTAATTGAACACCCCCGCTCACCCAATCAAAGATATCGGCCTTTACTAAACCATGACATGAGTTTTATTTCTTTTATATGTTCATAATCCAATTATTTAATAAATCCTAAAAATTACTATGTGAAGCAAACAAGTATAAACTATGTCATTCATTTTGGAACAACTTAATTTCATGTATTTTGAAAGAGTTTTAAAGATGTACAACTTAAAAAAAATTGAGTTTGCAAACATGAAAATCAACATCATTCAAAATTCAGTAACAAAACCTCTATCTACCGGTATTCATAGAGATATATCAAATAAGCAAATAGCCATATGATAGGATGCTTAGTAAGAAAAACACACAAATGCAAAAGCATAAAAACTTACATATTTATCGATGTTCCGCGAACAACTACAAAACAAAATTAGCGAAATATGCATGATCTTATATACAAAATCTTAATTCACTCATGAAATACAACTAAAGATCCGGCTTCTAATATATGACATGTAAATAATCTCAAGAACATGAGGTAGCGCACATAATCACATAAGAATTGATAATCCATGGATGCAAATTTAGCCAAATCAAGATGTATAAAACATGGATACGAAGCATGGATATGATGAAAAGACAAAATATGATGCTTATGTACAAATAAGCAAAGAAAGTAAAAAAAGGATAGAAAGAAATGGGCTGAGAAATTATTATAACACTTGAATAAATAATTACAAACCGAATGAGAGAGAGATGAAGAAAATATTACAATAAAAAAAAAAAACCGTACAAAACACTAAAATGAAAACAAAATAGAAGTTTCATGTGTCTCAAGGATCGTCGGAAAATATCATGCTCAACGCAGGACGACTGCTTTGTTCTAAGTTAGCCGGCTAGCCAACTAGACCTAGCAAAACCTGTCTTGTTATAACACCGAGAAAAGAACAAATAAAGAATATGTAGATGGCTCAACTAATCACTTCCAGTTAGATTACAACAAAAGTAATATAAAATTAAAGCAAGAAAACAAGTATAAGATAGAAAATAAAAGAATTGAAAGTTTACCTTTCAAAGAAAAATTGAACTTCTTGATTTCCAAACTTCCTTTTAATCACCCTCAAGATTGTGAATTACGTTCTCAATCCTCAATTCGAAAACTTGGAATTTGAGCTAGAATGATGTCTTTTGACAAGGAGATGATCACTTTAATCTTCCTAAACTTGGCAAGGATTACTCTTTCCTTCATCAAAGCTCTAGAACTTGGTTTCAATGAGTTTCTTGGGAGGTTTTTGTAATGAAAGATGAGATCTATATGAAGGCTAGACAACTTCTCTATTTTTGTAAGACAACACTCTTGTTTTCAAACTCTAATTCAAACTCATTATTCTCTCTACACTTCTTCTATCAAAATTCATCTTCTCAAATTCAAGACTTGAGCTTTCCTTATATAGGCAATGCAAGTGAAGCAATGGTAAAAGACAAAGTGGAGAACTAATGGAGCATTTAGGGAAGATAATAGAGCTAATGGAGCTCAAATGAAGTTAATGGAAGACAAAAATAGAGCATTACATTCAATGGATCAAGCATTAGGCAATGGAAATTGAGTATACATGCAATTGGTGCAAACATGGGTTAGAAACTGGGGTTGTAAAGTGCCCCACCCGAACCAATAACAAAACCCGTCTGCACTGTCCTTAGGCGGTCGACCGGCCAGAGAGAATTTTGTCGTTTTGCTTCGTTTCAATCTAGCTTCACTCCGGTTGTCCGACAGGGCTTAAACACTTGGCCAAAGCAGGTTTAGGGTTGTGAACAAAGCTTAAATTCCATTTTTTTTTTACTAAGAATTTTGTAGGAAACACATTCTTATTTTCACCATTAGGTAATCAAAAGAAAACGCCCAAGTCTTAGGACCTGCCAAAATGGAGTGTCTACACCAACCCATTAGGTTTGAAGAAAGAAAAGTTTGATTTGTTGCAAGCCCGCTATAGGATTCATTCTGTACAACCTTTAGTATTTTGGACGTATTTCTCTCATCCGATATCAGATTGAAGTGATTCAAGCGGCATTGGAAAGCTAACTTAAAGCAATACGATTTGTGTGAAATTTGTGTGAAATAAGAACTTTCCAAATTTGTCATTTATTAAGGCAAAACAAACCCTGAAGGTGAGACCAAAAAGTTGGGAATAATTCTATCCAAATTTTCTTTTTATTTTGGAAAATTTTAGCCTCTTGAGTGTTACTTAAATAGCTCCTATGTCTATAAATGCATGACCATATTCATTATTCGAGTTGTTCATAATTTTAGAGAGAGAGAGAAGAAAAAAAAGAGGAGGATACGACGACATGTGTAGTTAAAGAGCTTCTCTTAGGGTTCGGATGAAATTTTAATCAAGTAACAATATTTTGTATTTAGTTTAGGATTTTCATTATCAGTTCAACAGGTGTATAAGATTAAAGATTTTTATTTATTTAATGTATTTTGGATCATCATGCACAGTGCATATTTTTAGTTTCTATGATTCTAATTGCATGCGTATATAATGGTTTTTATTGATTTATTTTTGCTCAGTTAAGATAACCTATGGTGGTAGAGATGAGTTATGTCGTGAGACGATTCATGTCAATACTAGATAGTCTATGTTAATAGTTAAACTGCAAATATCTTCTAGATGATATTGTTGGAACTTATAGTATCCGCTTCGGTATCTAGGGGTTAGGCATCGCAACCGGCCAATAATTATGATTACCTAAGGTTGATTGCAGAACAATTAAATAATTAAATGCATGTAGAAATAATTAATTAAATAAGGTACCAAAATATTCATTAGAGCTTCTATTTAATTGTAACATAAAGACTATTAATCAAATAAGTGGATCTTTACAAATATTACAAAAGTATACTGTGCATCTACTACATAGTTCCATTCCCGAAATGAGTCATACATCTTTCTCACTAATTGTTATCTACTTCAAATTGATAAACAGCTTATAAGCATACTGTAGAATGAGGAGTATTATACTAAGAGTATAAACGTTATTAAATCACCTTGGATAAGTGTGAGGCCTCTGACTTTTGTAATTTTCTTTTTAGACCCTTATTTTAGAATTATTTCAATAAAAACTCTCAATTTCTTATTTGATTGCAATTTTAACTCTAGAATCGAAAACGTGCGACAATCGAAAACTCATAAATCCTAATCAAACTCGGGAACCTAGGAATCATTTCCAAAGCTCTAACACTAATTAATTTAACTCCCTAATTAAGGATTTATCACTCAACCCTAGATTTTTTTTTCCACGTTACATTCAGTTAATTGCCATTTAAATCGAAAAGAAGAAACATTAACTGAGTTAAATTCCCAAAACCTTAATTTTATTAAATTTCACGCTTAAACAAATTTTTCCAAATCTAAAATTAAACCCTAGCCCTCATAATTTAGCTGAATTATATTTGGACCCCAAGTAGTACCATAATATATATATATATATATATATATGTTTGAACTTGTACTTTCTTTAAATAAACAGATTTGTACATAAATATCTTCTAAAATATACATTTTGTACACATAAAAAATCAAAAAATCTCTCTAACTCACCTCCTATGACTGGCCATCCCTAGGGAGTTAAAGAGTGTTGTGTACACTTTGGACATGTAGCTAAGATTGTAGAAGCTTTGAAAGATTATGGAGAAAGCTTTGTAAATATGTATATATATATATGCATGCAACTAGCTTGGTCCAAGCCCAACAAATCACCAACTAGATCGAGATTAGAGATATAATTAAGGGCTCTAAGCATCCTACATTTCATTTCATCCTAACTAAATCAAAGAATGTTAAATTGAATTGGAACAAAGGGCATTTTGGACATTTCATGCCAAATTCTCTATAAATACACCACTTCCCTCCACATTTTGGAACACACAACACACTCGTACACCACATACATACACCCCACGGCTAAGAGGAGATGAGAGAATGAGAGAAAGCCTAGGTGGTGAAGGAAAGGAAGAAAAAAGGAACCCCGTCAAGTACTATGTTTTTAATTCTTTAATTATGCATGTGATTATGTGCTAGGTGTGAATTTGAATGTTAATTATGTGACTAATGTTGTTTTGACTTCATATCTGTTGATCATACGAATATCTATTATGATTTCTGTTATAGTCTGAAAATTGAAAACCTTAATGGCGTCAGAAGTTGAAATTGAGTAGTTTATTGCGATTACATAATTTTTAGAGTCGAATGAGAAGTTTGATTAAAATTTGATTCAGTTTAGAAATATTAAGTTTTGATTAAGTTAAGTTAAACATAATTAATTAACTTAAGCCTCAATTAGAGCCCTAAGCTACCCTAGTGTAAATATATTGTTTCAAAAAGGAATCAATAGGAACAATACATAATCATGTTTCTAGTATCATTATAGTCTCATTTTATGATTATTTTTATGTTTGTAGGATTTTTAGGTGGAGTATTTTGATAATTTTATATTTGCTGACATGAGCTGCAAGAGTTGTCCATGAGAAATTTTATTTCCACACACTTACTTATCTCGGTGTACACGCTTAATGAAATATTATTTTAAGAACAATTATACCTTAAAATAAAATAACCATAACACCCATAATATTACATCAAAATATTCTCTATACACTCATCCTCCTTCACTCTCTCCGCTGGCAAGCCATGAAAGACGAGTGATTGAATACAACCTCCATTGAAATTCCACATCTTTGTTACTTGTAAAAAATAGATTAAAATTAATTTCTATTAATACAAGCATTAAAGCCTGTTACTCATTGTCATTGATATATGTATGATTTTTTTTTTTTTTTTAACGGGGGCGGAGGGGGTTGGTTTGGTGGGGATTGAAAGTTATGTGATTAAAAAAATGAATTCCATGTCGAAACAATTTTGTTAATTTGATAAAGGCAGTGTTAGTCAGAACCAAAACTAGGCCGCAGTTAGTGGCAAACAAAAACTTGCAGCTTCTGCTGATATCATCTACAACACTCAACAATTTGGAAGTCTTAATCCATGGAGCTTTGTTGAAATTTATCCTTTAGATTGAGTGGCATCTTCTCCTGTTACTATCACTGGGACAAGCCCCTATCTCTCCGTCAATCTTCCCACGCCTATCCAGATGTCAAAGCTCATGATCATCCCGATGCCTCTCCCTCCAAACCTAATTCTACTCACATCATAATCTTCATCACCATCTTCTTCTTTGTTAATTGATTATTGGATCGCCGAGATCATCAGATTTCGGATATAAATGTTTGAACATCAATGTGTTGAAGGAGGGTTTCAAACATTTGAAAATCAGATGTGTGGAAGGAGGGATTAGGTGGTGTGTACAAGGATAAAAGGTGCGGTATAATTGGAACATGAAGTGTATGGAATGAGAAAAAAAATCTATAACCAAATTAATAAATGTGTGCATTGAGTAATAATGTGTACTGAGATAAGTAGGTGTGTGGAAATTAAATTTTCCGTCATCCATGGATTGTCTTTTTGGTGAATTTATTTAACTAATTTTTATTTATATTTTTTGTTTGGTCTTAAATTAATTTTAGAAATCAAATATATTTTATTAATTTCTTTTTTGGTTCTAGTTAGTTTAAAGTTTCCTAATCCTAAATAAAGTCATGTAATGCTTATAATTTAATGAAATTAATATTTTAGAAAATTTTAAAAAGCTTTAAAGGTTTCTTATGGATTGTGTGATGCAACCCTAACCCTAGGTGTGATGCTCAAGGAATTCTAAGAGTAATTCTCAAATCAATCTTCTTCTCTTCTTTTTCTTTTCTGTTTTAATTTATTATTCTCAAATTACTGTTCAATGCCCTCTAAAAGTGCATTTTACAACCTCAAAAACCCTATCCAATCACCCCCAAATCAATCATAATCCCTTTCTCTACCTATTAGTCTTCAATTTAACCCTTAAAACTTGCACTGTTTAGACTGTCAAAGAGCCTCTATTTTCACCCTAACAACACTGTCCTGCATCATGACGGGGGTAGCTTAGTTTATTTTTGGTGTGCAAAAAGATCAATCAGATGTAAGCCCAAAAAATACTTCAAAAGTTGAGATTCCAGATTGAGCGAAGACCTTCAATACTTCTTCAATTTGGGTTGGGATTCAAGATCTGAAAAGCAAAAACAAACTGCAGTTCCAATATGATACAGATCCTCAAGAAGAAATATTTAATACGAAAGAACAGTTACATCTTTATAATGCAAAAACGGCATTTGTTATTGCCTACATAGGATTGTTGGTGCCCTGAAAAAATCATGTGTGATCCCAGCACGATTTTCCTAAACTAGATTGAGTACAGAATTCAACTGAATTACCAGGACAGTGCGAAAAAAACTAGGAGAGATGAATGGATCCAGTATTCAGACCAGCATGCTGTGAAGAATTGTTAATTTACAACCAGCAGCTTATCACATAATGATTGATACGCTGCGCTGCAAGCCTTGAACTTTTCCTCAGCAACAGCCTGTCCATGTATATCAACTTGTTGATGTCAATAACCATTACAATCACTGGTCATAGGTTCACAATTCAAGCTCACCACTACACTATATAAACAAGAAACCAATAACCAAAGAAAATAATCAACAGAATGTGCTATAAATGTGGAAAAATGGCTCCCAAAGTTGGTAGCAACATAACACAGCAACAATAATGGCTCCTACAGTGGTTATCAAAAATGAAAATATTGAAGACATGAATTTTGAGGAGAAGGAAAGAAAAAGAAAAAGTTTGTTATTATTAATTGTATCCCCTCTTTCTGTACGGGTTCACTTTTGGTCATCAGTAATGGCATCACCTTTCTGTATGGGGTTCACTTCATATTAAACGAGTCAAACTCTAGAACTCTCACTAAACAGCGAAGCCTCAATATTTGAACCCCTGACCAATAATCGCAAAGCATTCATACCTTGGAAGAGCCTTGGTGACGATCTGGATGCCATTTCAGTGCACACACTCGATATCTATAAAGGAAACAGTAGATGGAATTCAAATAACAAAGGAATAACATAATTCAATTGAGTCAAAAACACTAGTAAATGGAAAACTCTAAGCCCCTTTTAGAACAGATAAAGAAGCTAGGAAAAGGGAAATTCATCAGAACTCACGCATTTTTAACATCTTCCAGCTTTAATGGACCATAACCACTCAAACCTAGGGCCAGTCGGTCTGATGCCAAATCTGACTCTGAACTGTCTGACTCTGTTGAGGAGTCATAATCCTCTTCATCCCATGTCTCCAGTTCCAAGAGGTCCTATAGTTATTAGAGTAACCTGATGAACTCCTCCATCGAGAAAAGTCTTCATCAACAAAGGACCAATAGAAGTGTCGGTTCCCACCAAATGAAGATCGAAAAATGGTCTCAACGTCAATATCATCTTTGCAGAAGTGGAAGTTTCCTGATGAGTCAAAAGTCATGTATAACTAGACTAAATCAAGCAAAGGTTTTGGTGAGAGTCTACTTCTGTAATAATAATAATAATAATAATATAAAATAAAAAAGTTTTAGTTGCAAATTGTTTCTGAAATGAGGGGAATCTGAAACTCCCATTTGGAAGAAAATCAAGAACAGCATCACATTATAGGTCAGAGGATGTAGGATTTTCATATGATATGGCTCAATGGGAGACTAATGACACCAAGATTAACACCAAAATAGTCACTATCAAACAATATGCTAGTTTGGGACCATCCATAAGACTCGCGCCTCCACTATTTGAATGAATTAACCCAAAATGTTCACTTTCTTGTAATATGTCAACAGATACCTCTACAACTAGTTCCACAATACAAGGGTCATTAATGGATTAGAAATTAATTGTATAAAATCACGGTGCACTAGCTTGTACCTGAAGAATGGGATCCTTTGGTGCCAGTCCTGCCCCCTTTGGGAACCTTAGCCCCATATTCACGTCTAAACGTTGAGCTGCCTTGACTTGAAGATGGATCATATTCATCAAAACCATTATGCCAGCTCTGAAACCTCAAAAAATAAATAAATAATAAAAAGAGGTAAAGAAACTGTTGAATCTTTTGCTTATCAGCCGATAATGAGCACTATTGCTTACACTTTTGAAATAAAGACAACTTCTATATTTTGACAAGTAAAGATAATACAAAATACATAACCAGAGCACCAAGGGGTGCCACCCGCATACACATAATGATATCGAAACAAAACACCAAACCCCCTACACATCCAATCTACTTAAAAGAGAACAAAACCTAAAATCTGTTTCAAAAATGAATCAACAAAACCAGATAATACAAAAGGGACAACAATCTACTATTCAAATTAAAGGGCCTCTATCCCATCAAAAGCCCTTCGATTGCACTTTCCCAAATAATCCACATCAAACACAAAGGCACTAGCCAAGCCTTCTTTCTTTTCTCCCCACTCTAACCCATACCCAAAAATGAACAAGAGCTCATATGGTCCTAGGGAACACTGGACAAACCTAAATATCCCAAGAGTCTAAATAAGAAGGTGATGCACAGAGTATAAGAAGTTTAAGGCAGACTAAATTTAAAGAAGCGATGATATTTAGACATTGGCATGATTTCATAAAGAAACTGATAAAATCTTCTATAATCATGTTTCTAGTATTATTAGTCTTATTTTATAATTATATTTATGTTTTCTAGGATTTTAAGTTTGGGGGTATTTTGGTGATTTGAAAATTTCTGAATATGAGTTCGTGGGTCGCACATGGATTGTCTTATGAATCAAGTTATTTAATTAGTTTTTATTTATGTTTCTTAGTTGCTCTTAAATTAGTTTTAGAAATCAAATATATTATAATAGTTTCCTTTTTTAGTTATAATTTGTTTAGGAAGTCTCCTAATTTTATATAAAATCATGTAATGCTTATAATTTAATAGAGTTGATATTTTAGAAAATTTTAGAGCTTTTAAAGTTCTTTATAGATTAGGTGATGCAATCAAACCCTAAGTGTGACGCTAGATCTATAGTGATTTCAGGAGTGATTCCTAGATCTATCTTCTTATTCTCCTTTCCCTCTTTTATTTTCTACACTTTTAATAGCCCAAAAACACTGTTCACGGATACTGTTCACAGCCCCTAAACAGTGCCAAAATCCCATCTTTTCATGTTTAAACTCTTACCCATTATTTACCCTAAACAAACACTACTTGTCTCCTATACTTTCATTGCAATTTCAGCCATAAAATCCAATTAAAATCAGCCCCGAAAGCCCAGATTTGCTGCTGCCCTAATCGTTCTACATCAGAAGGTGATTAACAGATTCCTCATCTTCCTTGCACATTCAAACACCATTTAACAAAAAAATTATGCCTTCTAATTACGTTATCAATGGTAAATATCTTTCCTATCTTACCACCCAACCAACAAAGGAAACCTTTAATGGTGCCTTTGAAACACAAATACCTTTCCATGTTAAGGAAGAATCCCTCTATCCTACGAAGATTTCACCTTGAATGCTCTAGATCTCAGTCTCATCTATCTCAAAGCATGCTCTTCATCACCAATATAGAGAATAGATATAAAGCACGGACACCTCTCCAAAGGTCACATACCGGCGTCTGACATGTGCAAGTTCCGGACACGTGCTGGACACACTAAAGGAAGTGTCCCTTTTTCACTTAGACATGCAATGGACATGTTGGGACATATTGGGGACACAAGACAGACACGTTGGAAACACATAGGGGACATGCTGGGGAAATGTTGGAGACTTGTGTCCAAATTTATGTATTTATTTGTCACTAGAGTAGCATACCCAAGGTTGATGAATTTGATGGAAATAAATATTTGACATAGAAAAATATATAATATTCAAGTACATAATAAATCTATAAAATTATGTATTTTGCACGTCTCCCGTGTGTCATGTCTTGCATTTTGTGAAAATTTGTGTATCCACATATCATTGTCGTGTTATGTGTTTATGTTCATGCTTCTTAGAAGAATAACATAGACTAAGGAAGATCTGGCAGTTCTATGGCAGCCAACCGTTCATGCATAAAGCATATTATGTTATTCATGCATATTAAACTTGTGTTATATGTCTACTTGTTTGAACTAGTGCATGATAGAGATTATAAGAGAAGGAGAAGTTAGTTAGGACTTTGAGTCTAGAGAATTGCTTGTTTCATGCTTTAAGTTAGGGAATGACTTAGATTGGAATGTGAAATCATAGGATGTCCCTATAATTTAATTGAGGAGCTTAAAAACTTTAGTCTAATGAACTAATTCATTTCATATTATTTGATGTTTTGCTAGTTAGGATTAATTAAGTCAAGCAAGATTAGGGTAAACTTGGATTCGTTAGCACAAACATTGATTAATTAAGTTAGTTAAGTAGGATTTGCCAAACCAAGCAATCACATACCTCCCTCTTTTGTCTCCACTCTTTTTGTCCTATATTTAAGTCATCAAAATCAAACAAACCAAAGGAAAATCTTCTAAAAAAATTTGGAAGAAGCTAGAGAAAAGGAGAAGGAAAGAAAGAAGAGAGAAAAAATAAAGGCTCAAGGATCTCATCCAAAACTCAACTTGTGACGACCCCACCACGTATAATATTTCGCATATAATTAATTAAGGAGATTTGGATTTTAATTAGTCATTATTCTGATTTAATTAGGGATTTATGAGAATTATGGAGTCTGATTTATATATAATTCTATTAAGGATTTATTTTGGAATTAAAAATTGAAAACCTAAATGGCTTAATGAGGTGAAATTGATGAGTTAAATCAGTTTAATTTCAAGTATTGGACCATAAGGGAGTTTAATTAAATATTTGATTCAGTGTAGTAACATTAAGAGTTGATTAATTGGATCCAAATTGGAGTTAATCAACTTAATCAAGTTATGAGGATTGGAAATTAAGATTATTGTGAATTAGATTTACTTATGAAGTATCCAATTTGAGTATGTAATTTATTGATGGAGATTTTGAGTTTGATTTGAAATTGAAGGCTTTAGTGATTTGAGAAACCAAAATTAATGATGGCAATAAGTTTAATTTGATATTTGAAGTCTTTTAGAAGTTTGATTAAAAATCTGATTCAGATTAGTAAAAATTAAATATAATTAATTGGACCTTAATTGAAGTCAATTAGACTAACTAAATTAAGTGAGAGTTGTGATTAGTTATGATTAATTAAATTATATGCTGATCAAGATTTATTAAGACTAAGCGTTGCTTAATTAAGTTAATCTTAATGATAAATGGAATTGTGGAATGGTCTAGAATTTGAGGGTGTATGTGGCTGTGGGTGTGGGTGTGCAGAGAAATTCTGTGTGTATATATATGTTAAGGAGTCAAGAGTTGGTCTCATTTGCATTGTGTTGAGAAACCCGTGAGAGAGAGAGAGAGAGAGAGAGAGAGAGAGAGTGTTCATTCCTGGGTTGTGCTGGAGAAGGATCACAAGAAAGCCTAGAGAGAAAGAAACCCAAGTTTTTTAAGAGGAATAGGAAGGCTCAAGGGGGAAATCAATTACAATTCCTGAAATTAAAACTTAAGGTATGGAATTTATGTTCAATTTATGTAGAATCTTCATATCACACTTGAAATTAAGAAAATTATGGAATCAATCTCATGGATTTTGTAAGAAAATGGGTTTTGAGCAAGAATTTGAGTTATTCAATTTCATATTTTGAAGAGAAAAGGGAACGGTTTTATAAAAATCGAGTTTATGGAAATTTGGAATTAATCCTAAAGTTAGATAAGGTTTTGATTTTATAATAAAATTAGAAATTAGTTTGATTTTGATCTTTAATCCATGCATTTAATGTAATTTAAGAGTTTTACTCAGATTAAATATATTTTGGAACATCTATGATTATAAATTAATTTTTTGGATTAAAAAATTGAGTTAAATTCAAATTCTAAGAGATTGATCTAAGAAGCACGGACACGTCCCTGAGGCTTGCGTATCAGTGTCGGGCACGTGTCAGACACGGACACGCGTACGACACGCTGTTGACACGTGTCCGACACTCTCCCCTGTGTGTCCCCCTTTTTTCAGAATTTTTCAGAGTCGAACACAAGGTTGGACACGCGAGGACACGATTCAGACACGCAGGTGGGTGGATCGAAGAAGCCCTAGAACTGTAGGAGAGGAGAAAGAGAGAGAGCCAGAGACAGAGACAGATCGAGGGGAGAGAAAGAGAGAGAGAAACCTAGTGCGATCTGCCTTCGATCTGCTCGATCTGCCTTCGATCCCTGTCTCTCGCCTTCGATCTGCCTTTGATCTCTGCTCGCGATCGACCTCTTGCCTTCGATCTCGATCTGAACTCCTCGCCATCGTCTTCTCCTTCTTCTGCTTCTTCGTTGTCTTCGCCCTCTTCTCTCTCTCTCTCTCTCTCTCTCTCTCTCTCTCTCTTCGATCTATGTACCCTCCCGTTTGTAACATTTGTTATATTATAATATAACATAATTATAATATATAAATAATATAATTTGTTATATAATAATATAATTTGTTAACCAATTTGTTATATAATAAATAATTTGTTAACCAATAACTCAAATTTGTTATATAATAAATAATATAATTATAATATAATTTGTTAAATAATAAATAATATAATTATAATATAATTTGTTATATAATAAATAATAAATTTGTTATATAATAAATCTAATTAAATCATATATAATAAAAAAAAATCTAATAAAATTCATAAAAAATAATAACAATATATATACATATATATATTTATATACTAATAATAATAATATAAATAAATAATATAACCCCTAACCTTTTTTTGGTCTTAAATAATATAAATAAATACAAATAATATATTTATTTTTTAATTTTACATATAATAAATAAAATAAATAAAATAATAAAATTAGTATATATTTTTTAATTTTGCATATAATAAATAAAATAAATAAATAAAATAAATATAAATAGTATATATTTTTTAATTTTACATATAATATATAAATAAAATTATATATATTAAACGTGTCCCCAGCGTGTCATGTCCCCATTTTTTGAAAAATTACGTGTCCGCGTGTCTGTGTCGTGTCCGTGTCGTGTCTCATGTCCGTGTCCGTGCTACTTAGAGATTGATTTTGTAATTTATCATTTAAGTTTGATTTTTATTATTTTCATGAAATTGGATTCCATCTTTACATATATCATAGGCTTTCAAAAGTTTTGAAGATTTAATTCATATTTTAAAAAAAGAAGAACAAAGTTTTGAAAATCATAAGTTTATGAACATTTTAAGTATAATTTTGAAATTAAAGGAGTTTTAATGTAAATGATTTGAGATTGATCAAATATTTAGATTTTCTTAAGTGTTTTCATGTTTATAATTAAGCCCCGCAAGACCCCAAGTTTTGGAAATGTGTTTGGAAACTATTTTGTTGATTTTCGAAATCCAGAATTTTTCAGACTGCTAGAGCAGTATAGTCACCGCTCGAGTGCACCTCACAAGCTCCCAGTAGTTTTGCAGAGTGCAGTCCACTCGAGCGATCAAGTGGTGGCTCAAGCGGTCAGGCCATTTCAACATATTTTTAGAAAATTACATCTTGATCGTATTTTCATCCTCATCTCTTCCTAAACATTCCTAGGCATGAATTATGATTCATTCAGGACTAATAATCTAGGAACCAACATAAATTAATTGGTTAAAGAATAAGTCATTGATTAAGGAATTGATTAAGAAAGAGAAGTAGAATTTGATCAAGAGAGTAATATGGTGTTTCAATGTGCTCGTTTATATGCTTTGTGTAGGTTGGACATTTGAGGAGTTACATTCGAGTCACACTCGTTGTGAGGAAATATCTCCATAAAGATATGTTTGAAATATATTTTGGAAAATCGTTATATGAATCATGTTTATGAAATGCTAATTTTTATGAATGAATGAATGTCCCTTTTCGAAATATATTCGTGGCATCCATTAATCAGGCCCTCGCCCGGGGAAACAATACCGTGGCCCTTCGTTAATAAGGCCCTCGCGTGGGGGAAACAATACCATGGCCTTTTGTTTGATAAGGCCCTTGCCTGGGGAAAACAATACCAAGGCCTTTTGTTATATGTGCACAGAGATCTCTAATGTTAACCTGAGTGGTCCCTTTGTTGACCTTCATGGTCCTTTGATTATGCCTTCGGGCCCTTCGTATTGGATTGGATGTACCACGTATAATGATTTGTTAATGGATTCGATATGGAAAATGCTTTGTTCGATTTTGATATATACTTCATTTGAAAATGTATGGATTTTGATATGATAAATATTCGCTTTGGAAATGATGTTATATGATATTTGGAAATGCAAAATAATGGAAAATACTTTATTTTGAAAATGATATAAGATTCGATTTGAAAATTGTAAGATATGCTTTTAAATTGTTATGGACTTCATTCATTAGCCTCTTTATTTTGGTATTACTTACTGGGCTTTAGCTTACCCCTCTCCCTCATATGTATGTGGGTGAGCAACTGGAAGATCGGCATTAGAGTTTGCCTCAGAGTCCGCCCTTTTGTCAAGCCACCCAAGAAGGGCTTCCGTGTTGTGGCTTTAGTTTTATTTTGTCAAGCTTGTTAAGATTTGTACTTTCGTTAAGTCTTATATGTACTGTGAGATGTATGAGACTTGTCTTTGTATATGTATTATAAATGTCTTAAATTTTTCAGTTTATCATGTATGCACAATTCAATGGACTATAGTATTTTGTTTTGCTTCCACTTCAAGCCCCAATATTAATTAAATATTTTCGAAATTTTGTCATTGAGGCTTGATTACAGGTCGATCATGGCCTAAACCTTTAGAGGCGGGTTTGGGTCGTGACACAACTTTCAACAAATCTAAGGTAAGATTCCTACCCAAAAACTTGTAGTATAGGTTAATTTGGTTCAGAAAGGAAGAAATGGAAGCAAGAACGAAGAAGGATAGGCTATGGTGAAAAACTAGGTATATAGCTTAGGATTTCACCACTTTGGTTGGAATGTTGATATATTTGATGTAAGTAGGTTCTAATGTTCACATGTTTGTGTAATTTCCAAGGTTTACATACTTGAATCCATGTTTGGAAGAAGAAGTTTGAGAATGAAATGAAAAGGAAGCCAAAAGATAGAAACTTGAAGATTTGGTTTTTGTTTTGATATTTTGATTTAAAAAGAAGTTAGGGTGCTTCTTTTCTTATGTTTTTCAAGTAGTTTGAAAGCAAAAAATCATGCCTTTGAACCCTAGGAAGCTTGGAAAAGGAGGGAGAAGAGAAACCATTTTCGGACCTAAAACAATTGCACTCAAACAGCCATTTCTGCATGTGCGGGCGTCATGGCCGCACTTGCGGCCAGCCATCCCCTGTTCACCAGTCAATTCTGAAAAAATTGCACCTTCAGCCGCACCTGCCTTGGCCCTTCCATGTAGGAAATGAATGTATTGAAATTATTGATTGATATTCAATATCTTGATTGTTTGATCTATCTAATTTGTGTACAAGAGCTCTCTTTTATAGAGAGAAATGGGGGATACAATATAAGCCATAATGGAGCACTATAATAGTGGAGCACTAGACTAAGTGGTGTAGGTATAATAGTGGAGCACTAAACTAAGTGGTGTAGGTAGAGTAATTGGTGTAGGTATAATAGTGGAGCACTAAACTAAGTGGTGTAGGTAGAGTAATTGTTACATTCAACAGCCCCCCTCAAACTCAAGGGGGTTAGGAACTAACCAACTTAAGTTTGGAGAGAGTAACAAAACAGAAAAATAAAATAAAATAAAAGAGGATAGGAGACACTGTATGGTCGTGTCAGACCGTTGTAGAAGACAGTTTATGGGGTCATGTCGGACCGTTGTAGAAGATAGTTTATGGGGTCATATTGGACCGATGTAGAAAACAGTTTATGGGGTCATGTCGGACCGTTGTAGAAAACAGTTTACGGGGTCATGTCGGACCGTTGTAGAAGACAGTTTACTGGGTCATGTCGGACCGTTGTAGAAAACAGTTTACTGGGTCATGTCGGACCGTTGTAGAAAACAGTTTACTGGGTCATGTCGGACCGTTGTAGAAGACACTATAAACAGTTTACTGGGTCATGTCGGACCGTTGTAGAAAACACTATATGGCTGTGTCGAACCGTTGTAGCAGATAACTGAAATCAATGTCGGAACAGTTTACCGAGTCTTGTCGGACCCATATAGGAGCTAACCGGAATCAATGTCGGGACAGTTTACCGAGTCTTGTCGGACCCATATAAGAGCTAACCGGAATCAATGTCGGGACAGTTTACAGAGTCTTGTCGAACCCATATAGGAGCTAACCGGAATCAATGTCGGGACAGTTTACAGAGTCTTGTCGGACCCATATAGAAGCTAACCGGAATCAAAGTCGGGACAGTTTACAGAGTCTTGTCGGACCCATATAAGAGCTAACCGGAATCAATGTCGGGACAGTTTACAGAGTCTTGTCGGACCCATAAAAGACGTGCCCAATCTTATCAAAAGGCGTGCCATCAAAAGGTGTGCCATCAAAAGGCGTGCCCGACAGCCATCAAAAGTCGAGCCATCAAAAGGCGCGCCATCAAAAGGCGTGCCATCAAAAGGTGTGCCCGACAGCCATCAAAAGTCGAGCCATCAAAAGGCGCGCCGATTTGTCGTCTGGCGACGAGCGGCGCGCGATACGCGTGGGTTGTGGCTATTTAACGAAGACGGAGGCTGAGGCTTAGACAGAACAAAACACTTGCTGAAAACCGCTGAAAAACCTCTTCGTTTTTGCTGAGAGAGATACTCTGTAACACTTCTGAGAGATACTCTGTAACACGCTGTTGCTTAGAAAAGGGCCTCTTCTTCCCGTTCAGCTACCCAGAACATAGCCTCGTCGTCCCGTGGTCTTACTCTCTTTCCCGACCTCAATGAGGCCACAACCCAGAATATGGCCCTTGAACCTCAACCAAGCGCCCTTGGACCAAGCCCCCCTGGTTTTGCACCGTTGAACTATCCGATGGTGGCAGTTGAGCAGATAATGGCTGCTCATCTGATATTGAGGCCAATTATTATACATTAAGGTCATGTGTTGAGACCATGACTGCGGTCAACAACCTGTCGCACCGGCTTCAGAGTAGAACAAATGAGGTGCAGCAGTTAAACGCCAACTGGCTCTGCTCCAGGGCATGTATAAGGATGCCGAGCAGAGATATGTGGGCTGAAGGCAGAGAACAAGGAACTGAAGCGGAAGGCCACCGTGATGCTCAAATTTGGAGGTCCGCCATATTGACGGTTGAGGAGCAACGGGAAGGGAACGTGCTCGGCGGCGTGGGAAACACGGAGGCTGCACCGGCAAGGGCCGCCCAAGACAAAGGCAAGAGGAAGAGATCGGCAGAAGAGGCGAAAAAATAAGGCCGGTTTTTGTGGTGGTTGTAGGTTGTGGTTGGAGATATTTTTTTTTTTTTTTTTTTTTTTTGTGTAAAAATGTGATCGGGGTTGATCCCCGAGATGAATAAAATAAGGGAAGGTTTGGTGTGCAAATCGATATGGTATATATATATAGATATATATATATATATATTTTTTTTTTTTAATGAAAAAAGAAAGATATGGTATATAAAAATCCCCAGCCTTTCTCTTTGCCTTACCTTCACAGTCTGCTGCTAAATGACCCGCTTGACCACATAGGAAACATTTATCTTGATGTCCAGGGGTAAATACAACCTCCCTAGTATTGAAAAATGGACTTCATGGGTAGCCAAAGCCAACATGATTAAATCTTAACAGATTTCCATCCAGAGTCATTGTTAAGTCTTAGATGGATGTAGTACTGCAAAGCTATTGACAGAACAGCCATAAATTCAGTTCCCGGAGTGATAACATTAGAATCACAGGTTTGTGATTCCTGCTTCGGAGGGAGCTGTCTGCCTTCCCTCTCAAACTCCTCACGCAATCTTCCTTTTTTCTGTGAAGTTTTAATCGTAGAGAGTTTTGGAGTAATCGCCGGAAAGATTGGAGGAGCAAGGCTGACTAGGAGAAAGATCAATATCCCTTGGCACTTGGGCAGACTCTGTCAAAGAGCCAGATGCTCCTGCAGGTGTATCTACTGGATAGGAAGCTTTCAAATCACCATCATTAATGAGATTCATGCCAAGCTCAGAACTTGGAACAGGTTCAGCGGTTGAATCATCAGATAGATTCTGCTGTTGCTGCGTCTCCTCAAGTTTTGCATGGCCGCTCAGCTGATGGTGGCAACATTGGTGAGGCTGCAGTTATGGCTGGCAGGGTCTTCTCACCCTCTGTAGTTTCTGGTATACAGTGGAGGCCTGGAAGTTCCTTTCAGAACCAGAGTAAAGTGGGACAGTTCCGTGGAAGAACTGAAATTGCACCTGATCAGAGAGAGAAGTTTTTTTCAGCGATTCCAGCAGGTGCAGCAACAAGGTCAGAGTAACCTTCTTGGCATGCCTCCTCTTGGTGGGGGAAATCATAAGCAATTCTCTGTACAACAACAGAACTCTCTCTTACAGCAGTTCAATTCTCAAGGCTCGCCTGTCTTGCCTCAAGTTGGGTTGGGACTTGGAGTCCAAGCACCTGGTCTTAACACTGTTGCATCTTCCTCACAGCAACAGCCAAATTCGATCCACCAACAGTCTGCTCAGCAGGCATTCCCGTCCTCTCTCTTGATGATGGTGCTTAAAGCAGCCATTAATGGAGATTTGGAGAAAGAGAAAAAGAGAGGCAATATTTCAGGGATGAGAATAAAGGTTTGCAGGCCCAACTGAGGGATACTGCTGAGGCTATGCAGGCTGCTGGTGAACTACTTGTGCGTCTTAAAGAAGCAGAAGAAGCTGTTGCTGCTACCAGAAGCAAGCTATGGATGCTGAACAAGAAACTGAGAAGGCTTATAAACAGATTGTGAGGGGTGCTGAATCTAAGTTTATAAATGCTCTTGCTGCAGAAATCTCAGCACTAAAAGTGGGAAAGAGAGAGAGGTTTTAACCAGGTAAAATAGGTTGAGGTCCGGCGGCAGCCAAGGAAAGGTTGCGCCCCGCCAGAAGGCGAAGAACACTAGGAACTTAACCTATTGCTCTGATACCATGTAGGAAATGAATGTATTGAAATTATTGATTGATATTCAATATCTTGATTGTTTGATCTATCTAATTTGTGTACAAGAGCTCTCTTTTATAGAGAGAAATGGGGGATACAATATAAGCCATAATGGAGCACTATAATAGTGGAGCACTAGACTAAGTGGTGTAGGTATAATAGTGGAGCACTAAACTAAGTGGTGTAGGTAGAGTAATTGGTGTAGGTATAATAGTGGAGCACTAAACTAAGTGGTGTAGGTAGAGTAATTGTTACATTCAACATTCCACACGTGCAGTTTTGGTCTCGCACGTGCGGAACATCCTTATTCCACATATGGTTTTCTTTTGCAACCCTTTTTGTTTGGGACACTTCTTGTATGCATTTGACACCTAGTTAAGGCTTGAACTAGACTCAAAACAATATTACATACTTAGAAGAATTTAAGAAAACATTAAGCAACGTTTATGTATTCGGTTTGTAAGCTTATTCGAATAGGGTTGGTATTTCAATGTTATGTTATTGTTTGATGTAGGTCAAGCTTTGGAAGGAAGCAACCCCTTGTCAAACCAAGCTATTTGTGAGTAGTGATTTAGTAACGCTATGTTAATGAATTATTTTCCCAATGCAAATCTTGATTTTGACTACAAGCTTGGATCTTTTGCTATGAATGAACATTTATACTCTTTTATTATGTACTTAGATGGCTTTCTTGGATCATGTACCACAATTGGGGGAATATCCAATCATGTGTTATGGCCAAGCTCAATTTGTCACGTTTAGCCAGTACCCGGGCTAGTTAAACTCCCTGTAATCCTTGAAATGCTCATCATTATGTATTTTGTTCGCAAACCAAGCTATGTTTTGTCATATACAAACTTATATGAGTATTTTGAAGAAATGTTTAAAGCTTTCAATGTTCATTCATTTACCGCCTTACTTTATTACTATTCACTGGGCAATGGCTCACCCCTCTTCCTTATATGTATGTAGGTGAAGATGAAGAACAAGGACACAAGAAAGAGTTGCACTAGACCCCTTTTTCTTTTATTTTGTCTTTTTGAGGAGTTGTAACCTTGAAACCTGTGTTTTGTCTATATGCTATTAGTTTTTGTAAAGACGTCTTTTGATGTTGTACTCTTTTATTTTCTTGTTTGGACATGTAATTACAAAGGCAAATAAATAAGAAACATGCTTGTTTTGTTTGTCATCTTATGCACTTGCTCTGAATGGATTTTGGATTAATATAATTAACAGATTATTCCGCATAAGCCCCAAGGTTATAGTTCAGTCTTGTTTTGTCTTGACAGGCCTTTGGTAGTCAAACGCTACTGGCCGATCATAGCTACCACCCTGTTTCGGGCGGGGTGGGGTAGTGACAAGTTACCTCTCAATTATGGACGAAGAGAAAAATTTTGTTTGCGGGGGATTAAGGCAAGTGTAGCAAAAATATTATCTTTTGAAAACTGATTACTACTTACATAAGCTAAGAAGCATGGACACTCCTACAAAGGAAGTGCGTTGAACACTCCTAAAAGCATATCTAACACTTCTTCAATGTGTCTTAACTAAAAAATAAAATTCATAATATCGGACACTTAAACGACAATTCGCAAACACTTCTTGAACCCTACAAACTTTATACTATTTGATGAATCTTTTCATAATAATTATATTCTGCATTCTTTAGAACATAACTTATGCACTCTAATTATGTTTTGAAACATTTTATAAAATAAATATATCATATGTATTACAACATTCTATAATTGTTTTGCATTCTTTAAAATGTAATGTTATGTGAATGTTATCTTGAGGTCTAGTTTATGAAATATATAGCTTTTTAATGTAATTAATGGTTGTTACATATTTTTCATTATCTTTGAATAAATTATCAAAATATATGACATATAATAAATTTATAAAAATATAAAATTTTAACGTGTTTCAAACTTGTTGGCCTTGTTTGGTTTGTTTTTCAAAAAAAAAATTTGGGAAAAATTCTCTACAAACAAATTTTCAAGAGTAATCAAACCAACCAAATTTTTCCAAAAAAAATCTCAAATTTTGTTTGGTTACCTACTTTCCAAAATCACCCTCTCTCTCATATACATCAAATCAATCACTTTTTTTAAAACTCTCTCCCCAAAACAATTTTTCAAAACTATTTCTGAAAAAAGACCAACCAAACAAGTTTTCATACTTTTTATCTCAAAAACTACTCTACAAACACAAATCAATCACACCCGTTGTGTCTTGCATTTTTGAAAAATCGACATGTCCTTATCATGTCACATATCCATGTCCGTGCTATTTAGTACATAAGAGTTGTGGGAAAAAATTAGCATGAAAATTGATAAATCTATATTAAGTCATTTCTTATTACTTGTCTCAATTATTTTATGCAATCTTTTGGCTATATAATTCGAAAATTTATATAGATTAAAAAGCTATCTCTATGATTTTAAAAATGGTAAAATCTTAGAATTGATATTATTACATAATATATCAGTTGGAATAATTTATAACCAAATCAAATCAAACGAAACCTTAAGTCCTATCAAATGGAATCCGGCTACATGAATTTTCTTCTCCACTCGACTCTATCCAAGGCCATTTCGTTAGTCAAATTAAGGAGATGCATATCTCTATTTATTACACTAACCCACGTCAATGTAGGTCTGCCCCTTCCCCTAACACTTCCATCTACCATCACTGTATCGCATCTCTTCACTACTGCTTCTGTTGATCTCCGTTGTATATGACTATGGGGAAGTGAATTTTGGGAATACTCCTTTGATCCAAGTAGACTTCCAAGATCACTTGGATATCCTTTGTACTGGATATGTGGTTCCGGTCTACTATGCCGGAGCTTTCATTCCGATGGCTCACTCCATTGTACTTGTCTTTTATGTTCTCTCTCTTAAATTGTGGTCCAAGTATTTATCTGTTGTTTTTGCATGCCTCTACTTCAGGCTCCTCTGTACTGGATATGTGGTTCCTGTCTACTATGGCGGAGCTTTCATTCCCATGGCTCACTCCGTTGTACTTGTCTTTTATGTTCTCTCTCTTAAATTGTGGTCCAAGTATTTATCTGTTGTTTTTGCATGCCTCTACTTCAGGCTCCTCCCCTTCTTTTATAATATTTTCCACCGGGATGGGCCAGCAATATAATCCAATAGGGCCCTTCTGACCCCCCTGGATTACTCAACTTCGGCTTATGGCACGTGGTATATGGGTCTTCGAGCCTATTCGGCAACCTATTCATGGCCCATTTGGCTTTGTTCCTATACGGCCCAAGTTATGGCCCATTTGGCTTTGTTCCTATACGGCCCAATGGTCGTAGAGCTTCATTTATTCAGCTCTCACAATGATAAAACCATCTCAATCTATTCTCTCATAACTTATCTTCTATCGCTACTACTCCTACCTATTCTCGATTATACTCATTCCTAACTCTATCTTTTCTAGTCTTGCCACGCACCCACCTTAGCATCCTCATCTCAGCAGCACTCATCTTATCTACATATTGTTTCTTAGTTGCCTAACATTTCAACCCATACAACATAAGTGGTCTAATAGCTGTTCTATAGAACTTCCATTCTAGTCTAGTATGTACTCATTTATCGCACAATTCCCCAAACCCACTTAAGATACTCCACCTTAATTCTATACACCATATCCGCTCCAATCTCCCCAACCACAGTGATAATCGATCCTAAATAATGAAAATTCCTACTCTTAAGTAGTTCTTGGTTCTCAATCTTCACTTCTCTACTTCCATTGATACTGTTACTAAAATTACACTCCACACAATCTGTCTTAGTTCTGCTTATCCTAAATCATTTAGGTTCAAGTGCTTCTCCAAGTCTCCAAGTCTCATCCACTAACATGATATCATCTGCAAAAAGTATATACCATGACACATCATCCTAAATATTTCCCGTCAACTCATCCATAACTAAAGCAAAAAGATAAAAACTTAAGGTTAATCTTTGGTGTAACCCTACAGTAATTGGAAATTCACTTGTCTCTCCAGCAGGCGATCTAATAATGATCACCACACCTTTATACATATATATATCCCTAATCACATCAATGTAACCTTTTGTCACCCCTTTCTTCTCTAACACCTACTAGATTATATCTCGAGGCACTCTATCATATATTTTCTCAAGATCGATAAAAACCATGTTAATGTTTTTTTTTCTTTTCTCTATACTTTTCTATTATTTTCCTCAAAAGATAGATCGCTTCCATTGTTGACCTACCAGGCATAAACCCAAATTGATTCTCTGACATCTCTGTTATATCTCACAATTAACGTTCCATCACTCTCTCCCACACTTTCATTATATGATACATTAACTTGATTTCTCTATAGTTGTTGCAGTTTTAGACATCTCCTTTATTCTTATAGATTGGCACTAAAATATTCTTCCTCCACTCCTCTGGCATTTTCCTTGTCAACGAGATCTTGTTAAACAACTTAGTCAACCAAGCAACCCCCTTCTTACCCAAACATTTCCAAGTTTCAATAGGGATATCATCGGGTCCTAAAGCCTTATTTGATTTCATCTTCTTAATTGCAATCTCCATTTCAAAGTTCCTAATCCTACGATAGAACCTATAGTCCTAAATTTCCTTATTACTGCCTGTTTCCTCCCCTTTTGACCTACCTCCATGTTTCTCATTTAGCAACTTTTCAAAATAATTCTTCCACCTCTCCTTAATCTCTTCATCCTTTACCAACACCTTAGAGTCCTCACTCTTGATGCACTTAACCTAATTAAAATCTCTTGTTCTCCTCTCTCTTATCTTAACAAGTTTGTATATCATCTTCTCTCCCTCACTATATAGTCTACTGTATAGGTCATCATAGACTTTCAACTTAGTCTCCCTCACTACTTTAACCTCCTTATTAGCCAATTTGTAACTCTTAAAGTTTTCCTTAGTTCCATCATTCTACCACTTTTTAAAGCACTCTTTTTTTGTCTTTACTACCGCTTGAACCTTTTCTCTCCACCACCAAGTTTACCTAGAGTTAGGTCTCTTTCCTTTAGACTCTCCAAGAACTTCCCTTGAGATTCCCCTCAGACAATTGGCCATTGAGTTCCACATAGTGTTCGCCTCATTCCAAGTCCCAAGTACCTTCTTTATCATTCTATTCTTAAATATTTCTAATTTATCCTCTTTTAGGTCTCACCATCTTGTCCTACGACCCACTATCCTTTTAGCTTGGTATTGCTCTTTAAAACATAAATCTAGTACCAAAATCCTATGTTGAGACGTCAGCCTCTCTCCAGGAATCACCTTACACTCCAGGCATTTTAGACGGTCCACTTTTCTTATTAGAAAGTAATCTATTTGGCTCCTAATTAACCCACTCTTAAAGGCTATCAAATGCTCCACTCTCTTCTTATACATAGTATTGGCCACCACCAGGTTAGAAGGCAATGCAAAATCTAAAATACTCTTACCAGCCTCGTTTCTATCACTAAAACCATACCTGCCATGCCCGTTTCATAACTTAGTTTATCTATTCCTACATGGCTGTTGAAATCAGCCCCTATAACTAGGTTTTCTCCTACAGGTATCTCCTGTAATACCTCATCCATTTGGTCTCAAAAATCTCTCTTAGTCCAATCATCTAATCCTACTTGTGGGGCGTATGTACTAATAACGTTCACTATATCCTCTCCAATAACTAGTTTAACCAACATAATTCTATCACCTTTCCTAATGATTGCAACTACATTTTCTACAAGACCCTAGGCAACTATTGTTCTTACCCCACTCCTGTGTGTATCATTGCCACTATAATATAGTTTAAAATCGGTATCCTCTATTTCCTTAGCTTTCTCACCCGTCCACTTAGTTTCTTGAACGCAAGCTATTCTAACTCTTCTCCTAATCATGACATCTATCAATTCCATAATCTTACCAGTTAAAGTTCTTACATTCCATGTGGCTACCCTAAACCTATAATCTTGGACTAGCTTTTTTATCCACGCTCGTCCAAAAAAACGCAAAAACCTTTGCCCATTTTTCACCACCCAGGCGTCAATGCAGTTCCCCTTACTCACTTTTCAAAACGCTCGGAGGCAGGCGCAACACGTCACTTAAGTAGAAGGGACCTAGCATTTATCGATTCAAAGTAGGATTCATTTTCATAAGGGATCCAAGCAGCTCTTTTACGCGTTGGTTGTTGGCTACCTAACACACAACCCTCCTCCTTTACTCGAGACTGGGACCGGCGGAGTTGGAATAATTTATATAAATAAAAAAATGTATCTCGATGATTTTTATAATCAAATAAACAACAAATGACATTTACATATCAAATCAATTGAATTGATGTTATTAGGTAGTATATGAAATAGTGGGAGTCATGACGTATATATTGTAGAAATATTGAGGGTAAAACGAATTTTAAAAAACTTAAGGGAGTCTTCTATATAAATTATCAAAATAATCATAAATTAGAGGGGTAATTTAAAAAATTCCAAACACTTTCGGGGGTCATGGCCCCCATTGGCCCACCCATAGCTTTGTCCATGAAACTCTCTCTAAAATGCAACATTTGTGTACCTTGAAGAAACCACCATATTTTGAACAAACCACCGTTCACCAATATCTTTCCCATTAGCAAGCAAATCTCCAAATGTGAAACCAAACAAAATTTATATTGTTCTACCACTCATAAAATAAGTGAGTCAAATCATGATAACCTGAAATAGGTGCTCCGCAAAAGCACTGACGTTGCGCAACAATGTTTGTTTTGAATGCAGCTTTCTGAACCTTTTTGAGTAGTGATTAGATCTCTGTAGATAATCAATAGCCAAAGGTAGAAATCATTTAATCAACATCGAAAAAGAAAAAATAAATAAAATGAAAACAAATTCAATTTGTCAAAGGTGTGTTTAATTAATGGAAAAATACATTAAGATAGAACTTAACACAAGAAAAATGATAAAATGGAAAATACTAGAAACCGTGCAAACATATAAACATTGTTTGCCAATGAGTTGCAGACTTAATTGACACGACAAAAAGTATGGTTAAAAGTAGGGTTACAAACAAATCAAGTTGCCCATGAACACCTCAAACTCGGCTCCTTTGTTAAATAAACAAGCTAAAGCCAAATTTTTAGGGTTGTTTATTAATCAAGTTGAACTCAAGTAGACCTAAGCCTCAAATAGTCTCATAAACACAAGGATATATAAATTAATATTTATTTATCTCAAATATATTTTCATTAATTTATTTTATTTATTGGTTTATGTTTGGTGTTTGTGTAAAATGTACTTATTTGATTAATGAAACATTAATAATATGAGCGTTCTTTTATATTTTTCTCATGATCTTTATTTTTCCCTTAAATGTGAATGTTCATTTAGGTTTGAATTTTCTTTTCAAGCTCGAGTGAGCTTGGCTAGTTTATGTAGTCAAGTTGACTAGAGCTAAGCTGAAGTATATCTTGAGCTCAAATAATATTTAGCGAGCTGGGCTTGAACACCCCAAAGCTCAGCTTGCTTACAACCTTTGTTAAAAGATACATATTACAAAGTGTACCACGTTTTATTTTTAAATCTAAAATAAATTTAAAAAATCAGTATTTTACAATCAATGACATATTTACAATTGTTCAACATATGTTTGAATAGCAAATAATCCTAATGTTTCCATCCATAAGAAAAATGTGCCATACTTCCCCAAGTTAATTCTTACCTCCAAATGGCATCAACATTACAGTAGGCCTGTCAACGGATCGGGTATAACCCGAATCCGATCCGAATCCGATCCGATTAATCCGATCCGTTTATACAAATCCGAATCCGAATATCTGTTTAACCCGTATTTGTGTAGCCCGATTTTAAACGGGTCGGATTCGGATAAATCCGATCCGGTCCGTTTGTTTGCCTAATCCGATTACATTGAATTCCCAGAGATCTCAAAATCAAATCTCTCTCTCTCTCTCATCGCCTCTTTCATCGAAGAAATACTTGGAGGAGTGAAATCAGATCTCAGAATCTTATACTCTCATCGAAGAAATCAAATTAGGCGATTGATCTGAAGATCAAATCTCTCTCTCATCGTCTGAAAATGCTCCGATTGATGACGATGAACTAATCCAAATCGAGCTCTCTGCTGTTTCTGATCTAGGTATTCTTCTCCGACCACTCTGTTCCATCACAAACAACTCATAAATTTTGCAAAAACAGAAAATGGGCTGTCATCATCACAGCTTGCCCATCTAAAATTTTGGAATTTTGTTTTCAATAAACAGAGAAAACACTTTCGTTTTCTGCAGAAAAATCTAGGGTTTCTGCAGAAAAACAGCTTGCCCTCCAACAGGGCTTTGGCTTCTCACGATCTCAAATCTCTCCGCACCCCCCACCAACAGGTTCGTCATTTCCAACCCACATTTCGTTTTCTGCAGAAAAATCTAGGGTTTCTTGTGGATCTGTTTAGATTCCATTTACATGGATTTTGGTTTTGATGCCTGAATTCGCAAATGTGCTATGCTTTTTTAAATTATACATACCAATTTGCTTCCATTGAAATTGATGTGCTTTTGCTTAAACTGAATATACATGATTATTGATTTATTGCATGATTAAGTATACCATTCGTGATTATTGATTTAACTTCACCCTTGGGAATTTGATTATTGATTTAACTTCACCCTTGGGAATTTGGTGGCAAGATATTTCTTGAAGTTAAAAATATGTGATACTATCATTTTAGAGTTGGGATTAATGGCTGCATTTATACTTGGACTTTTAAGCTGGAAAGATTATCATTTTTGTCAACATTCAAGTTGGTGTTCCCATTTCATTGGTTAATTGTTCAAGGATAAGATCTGATCATTAGAATGTAAAACTCTGGTAGGATGGTTGTTAAAAAGAGATGCGACCTAAGTATGGGCATGAAGAACCTCATGGAAATGAAATATGCATTTTCATATTTATGTAGCCTTAGCCATTCCAGTCGTTCCTTGGTATGTTTTCTACATTTACATTAATAATAACTGAAATATAAAAGGAAATGCCATACATTTGTTCTTGGCTTGACATGTATTTCAAGCAAAATAACATAATTGGAAATATTGGACATTTTAATGTGTATTTTGGATGCCATCTTTTGATTTTGTTTAATTTTCTTGGTTAGATCTTGCAGCATCTTGTGTCACATTGGTTGTTTATTTGCTGCCATTTTTAGACCTTCTTTAAAGTCAAGATGGGTAATGGGGTTAAGGTGCTTCCTTTATGTATCTGTCAAATTTTGTTTAAATTTTTAGATTGACAATGATGAACTGCTGTGCAGGGTGGGAGGGTTTAAAAGTAACATCTCAAAAAGTAATAATTTTAAATAATTGCATTTATAACATTTATGTATTAAAGTCAAGCTCAGTCCAATAGCACAATGACATAGCCAGATTGCTTTTATGTACATGCATTGCTTTTTGGGTATTGTAGTGAGATTGTTATACTATTGATCACATGCACACAAATCTATATAATTTCCAAATTGAAGTGTTTGGTG